>CM060261.1:18370894-18422509 GCA_030684275.1 Acipenser oxyrinchus oxyrinchus | reverse complement strand
AGCAGAGCTATGTCCTGTGTCGTCCGTATCGCAGTGTTATATTTATAAAGATACTGACGACTCTTTTGAAATGTTTAATCACACATCATGGCAACTAGACATTTCTCAATATTCACTCAGGGGCGTTCGCCAGGAGAAAGATAATTTCTCTTCTAAGGATCACAGTATCCAGATCATGCTCCCTCCTACAACAATTCAAATTTTCTGTTCCCAGAATAAGACATTTCAATCAGTAGCATTGTTGCAGGAGGGAGCGTGAACTGGATGCACTGCAATGTTTAGAAGAATGGCGAATGTTCCCAAGTAAACATTGAAAAAAAACCTCTAGTTTATTTTCCCTTTGCTGTGTGAATGTGTGTTTAGATTCACTTCTCTTTAAGAAGCTCGAAGCACTGTGACCTCACTAGAGCGCTCAGAATCATGTCCTGTAACCTCCAAGTACACCAGGTACACCAGTGTGTAACCACTAACCTGATCCCCTGCAACACTCATGGAGGGCGAGGGTGTTGCAAGGGGATAGGTTAATGGTTACACGCTGGTGTAGCAGATCTGAACGCCTGGTTGACACTCCTGTTTCTTTACATTCTCACAGCTATAAGGAAAGTTGTTGTTCAGCTGTCAGGACACAAGCCCCCTCCTTCCCTTGAACCCTGCTCGCCTCTATAGGACACAATATTGATCTAAATTTCTGATGTGTTGTTTATTTCACTGTGGTTTTGATTTATTTACAGTTGTTTATCTGTGGGATTTTGAATCTTCATTCAGTTGGATTTCTCACAGAAGTAAGTTTTGATTTTTGTAAGAGTCAAGGTTTTCTGTTAAGATTTACAATATATACTGTATATACAGTTAAAACGTAGTTCAAGTACAGTGTAGTCTAGTGATCTTAAACTGCAGTTACAATGTAATTCCAGTACAGTCTAGTTTAGTGATCTTAAACTGTAGTTACAATGTAATTCTGCCTTCATCAGTGTTATAGAAACTAGAAGAGACTGAGTCAAACAGACAAGCGTTTGGGCTCATGCCTTCAGCAGTGTAATGAGGTCAACAGTAAGTACGTTTCTTCTCATGTTTGTTGAGTGGATCTTCTGATGCTGCACAGGGAGTTTATCCAGAACTCCACTCAATAAGGAAATACACAAGCTCTGATTAATCTTTTCAAATGTCAAGATAACATCAGCTATGTACCTGAAAGTATTTTGCTGTCCTTGAGTGAAAATCTGAGTCCTAACTTCTAAGTAACCCAGTAAAGGAGTGATTTCAACTTCTCTGTCTTGTCTTGGATCCAATACAAGGTATCAGAATTCCTTCTTTTCCTGTATTATGTTCTGACAGATTCCTGTTTTTATTTTTTATTTATTGAATTTCTTCAGGTGGATCCGGAACTCCTGTTCAGCAACATTCCTCAAATAATCTGCGCACACAGAACCTTCTGGCAGGAAGTGATATCACCGCTGCTGCAGGAAGTGAGGCAAACTAGGAAACCCTTTGACCCTCAGAGATTGCACGATGGCTTTCAAACGGTAAAAATCTAAACAAGAAAATATTGGGGCCAGGAGGTGAGGCAGACAGACAGGCAGGCAGGCAGGCAGGCAGGCAAACAGACAGACAGGCAGAGAAGGCAGACAGATGGCTAATTCACTGGCCCCTCATTCCTTTCACCTTTCTCTAGAGGCCTGGGTTCCAGACTTCTGCTTATTGTATATGTTAGGGCGCCGACCCGAAATACACCCCCATCTAGATCGGGGTTCATTAAAATCTTTAGAACCCCAAATCTTTTCGTTTCCATGGTGGGGTTGTCTTGCAAGTGACCGCATCACGATACAGAACATTCACTTAACCCGATCTGAAGAAGATCATAAGAAGACACAAGCCACAAGCAGCAATGTCACAGTGCGTGTCGGTCTTCCAGTACACAACACAACACAATAAAATAACACAAATAGCAACCAAAATATTCTACATTTGTTTAATTCTAACAAATAATCACATTAATAACTAATTAAACATGATCTATGCATAGAATTGTACACATTTTTTTCTTTTCTTTTCTTTTAGTTTAACCTAAGATTTAGAATTGAGTGCTTAAAGTTGTGGGTGAACTTTTGCTAAATACAATCCAGCACATTCCTTTCTTAAAGTAAGTTAGTTTTTATTTCTCTTCATAAATGATCATCTTCATTTTCTTATAATAATAATAATAAATAAACAAATCAGATAGTTTAATAATTTTATTTTAAAGCATAGGTCTTTATTTATTTGTTTTCTTTCCAATGCAGCACAGTTTGACACATCTGGGGCTAGAATATTTAAAACATAGCATATTGTTGGAATATATTTTCTATTGTTTTGGCTATGTTACAATAATTCAATCAATCAATCAATCCATGCATTTTTATATAGCGCCTTTCATGGCAACGCCACCCCAAAGCACTTTACAGAAAAAAGTACAATGTCATAAATAAAATAAAAACATGATTACAAACATTACAAAACAATTTACATAAAAACAAAAATTACCAAAAGCTAGGAAAAAACAATGTGTTTTCAGCAGTGCTTTACATTTTGCAAGAGAATGAGAGCCTCTCACAACTAGTGGCAACAAGTTCCAAAGTTTATGAGCACTAGTGGAGAAACTCCGACCTCCCAGAGTGACACATCTGGTCAAGGGAACAGCCAGCACCTCCCAGAGTGACACATCTGGTCAAGGGAACAGCCAGCACCTCCCAGAGTGACACATCTGGTCAAGGGAACAGCCAGCAGCTCCCAGAGTGACACACCTGGTCAAGGGAACAGCCAGCACCTCCCAGAGTGACACACCTGGTCAAGGGAACAGCCAGCAGCTCCCAGAGTGACACACCTGGTCAAGGGAACAGCCAGCACCTCCCAGAGTGACACACCTGGTCAAGGGAACAGCCAGCAGCTCCCAGAGTGACACACCTGGTCAAGGGAACAGCCAGCACCTCCCAGAGTGACACACCTGGTCAAGGGAACAGCCAGCAGCTCAGCTCTGAAGAGCACAGCTGACATGTAGGGATGCAGCAAGTCCGATAAATATTTAGGGCCAGTTCCCCGGACAGCCTTGAAGCTCAACAGAAGAATCTTAAAAATAACCCCATATTTGAAAGGTATCCAATGCAAAGTTTCCAAGGCAATGTAATATGTTCAGTTCATTTTGTACGTGTCACTATTCTTGCAGCAGCAGCAGCATTCAGCAGCGTTCTGGACCAGTTGCACTATTCAGATTATTTTATTAATGTTAAACTGAGCTGCCGGGCTTAATTAAGCCGGGTTTACACTACACGATTTTTGCTGATTTCTTAAAATCTGGGACAAAATGAGGTTGTCGGGGACAAAATGAGGTTGTCGGGGACAAAACGGTCGATAAGTGTGAGAGGGTCTACGATGCCCCGATAACGGCGCCTGCGATCTCGGCGGCTCTTACGACGTCCCGACAAATTTCTAACATGTCAGAAAACGTTAGTCCCCGACAAAGCAATTCGTGAAATGTTTGAAGGGCTACGGCCGATTCTTGATGAATGCTGCCAGTAGCCAATAGGACAAGCTAGCAGCAATGACGACGAAGAGAAAGGCTCTGCCCCGAGGTGTGGAGCTTCAAAATAGAGGAAAGGATGGTGGAGATGTGGCAGGAACACCCGTGTCTCTTTGACATAAGTGACATTTCCTATCATGATCGCTCATTGAAGGAGCAAAGATGGAGGGAAATTGCTTTGGAACTTCATGTGCCTAAGTAAATAATTGTTATAACTTGTTAACGCCGAAGCAGATACTGTGTGTGGTAGGGTGTGCTCTCATGGCAATCCATTTCTACAGTCACTCGATATCCCTTTCAAACCCCTGCTGTATGCTTGTATTGCTAATCTAATCAAATACGAGGAGGAGGGCTGCGCGTCTGTGTGTGTGAAATAGAGAGAAATTAGATTACGTTGTTGCATATTTAAACCTTAACAAACTTGTAGTAGCCACTATTAAAGTTGCAGAGTCTGTTCAAAAGCGCAACACTCGCTCGTAGTACAAAATATTTATAAAAGTCTTCAAATTATTCATCAGAATTTGGCATTCTAATGTAAATCACTTGACGGCCAATCTCCCACGCCAATATTTTAATCTAATAAATATTTAGTACTCTGACGAAGTGTTAGCTTTTTGAACAGATTCGATTTTGTTATTTTGGATGCACCTCGACTCGGTTCAGAGCACAGACGTCAGGGAAATAAATATTGACATTACTATAATGTTATAACTGTTATAAACGGTTTTTGTTTGTTTGTTTTTATCGCAATATTGAACATTTGTGCAGCAGTCTATGGCCCTGAAGTATAAGTTCTCGTGCTGGAATTTGCAGAGTATGAAATTAGCAATATCCACGGTCCTATTATACACACGTAGTACTTACATATTCAAAATGCATGACTGTATGCTTTCAATTATATAGATATGAAGCATTATACTGTAATATGTATTTATAATTATTTTTGGTCAGTGGTAGAAGTCCAAACAAAAGCATCCTCTCTGCGGACACAATAGGGAAAGCTGCCGAAACCTCGTCACACACTGGGAGTGGGGCAAAAGACCTCACTTCCAGGCAGAAATGGATTTTAAAGAATCTTGAATTCTTAAAGCAATGCTTGTGCACCGTCATAGTGAAACCAGTTTGGAAGTAAGTAAAATAATTTTTTTAATGAGAATATTTTTCTAGTATTTAATGTTTTCATATCAGAGAAAAATATTAATAGCAAAATCAACATAAGCCAACTGCACGTCCAAATGGATCTTCTCCGCGTTTTCTTCTTTTTTTCTGTGCAAAACAATGCACAGAGAACAGCGATTGCCTCCTCTCTTGAGTCCATGATTCTCCCGAATGATGTCTACGATTCTGCAATGAAAATAGGCGCAGTCCGCGACAAGATGTCTCGTGTAGTGTGTGTAGCTTGCAATCCCCGATCTACAGTGAGAAATCGTAGCTCAATTGGTACATTTGCGTGGCACTGCATCTCCCGATTGAAAACATCGTGTAGTGTAGGTGCACTCCATTTATAAGAACCACATTCCTCCTGTAATGGGTTGACCACTAGATGTCATGTGTTCTCGCATGTATGCACGCCTCCAGAAAATCCATAGTTGCTTGATTCGTTAAGAAATGAAGGATAATGGTCAATTGGTTAACTGCTTGTTAAAGTTAATGACACCTCGATAACAAGGCTTAGCTGATAGCTTTGTGATGGGGGTATAGAGGAGTAAGGAAGTGGACGTGTGCGTGCCTTGCAGAAGCAGAACAGAAAAAAACCAAAGAGCGAGTAAGAGATCTGTTTGTTCCAGTTCTATGCTGTGCAAATCAGTAAAGTAGTCACAGTATATAGTTCCGTATAAACTGTTTTGATTTGTATTTGTTTAGTTGGGTAGCTTATCCATCCTGACGTCAGACAGGGACCATACAAAGTATTGTTTAGTTAGTGCTCCAACTGAGAGCTAGCTTTATTTTGTTTGTTTTGTTTTATTAGCAGTTGTTTCACCACCACACTGTAAGCAAAATAAAACCAACACTGGTTTTAAACTGTAAATCGAGACTCCAGCCTGATCGTTTACACTGCCCTCGGCCACGTCACATTACAGTTTAAATACAGCACACAAATGTCAATGGTGCTCAGTCACTGAGGACAATACATCTAAACAAGTCCTCCTGGATAAGCAGCTTGTGATCACAATTATGTTTACTCAAGGCTGCAGAATCCTATTTTACTACATTATACTTGAGAAGCGATCGTCTCGTGAGGGTGCCTAGTTTAGCTGTCGTGCGGTGTTACGTGTAATGGCCTTTGAATTAAAATGACATTACAGTACAGTATTTTACTGTCAGGATTAGCACTGCATTTAAGCATCTGTGGCTTACTTATATTCATTTGCGATGCAAATCTCAGGTTTTCATTAAGCGGAGATGCAAAGCTCTGCAACCCCCCCAACATGCATATCACACAATAACAGTACTGTACTCTGTATGTATTCAATGAATGTGTATTCACGTTATTTAAACAAATTTTCACTAACAGAGAATACAAAAACATATACCTGCACAACGCAGTGGCGCAGTCACGTTTGATTACAAACTTGTCCAGGGTTTCCTGCAGCATTGCACAATCCACGCTGCGTACGTGCCTAATCACAATGTGATCAAATTCAAATTCAGAAACAGCTTTCTTGGCTGTACACTTCATTACACTTGATATAGTACTGTATTACATGCAGTCAGTTTGACCCAAAATGATTCTTATAAGCGGATTGCAGATTCTTAAAAGAGGAATGATTTTGTCCCAGTGTTCTTGATCATTATATGTGGTTGCTTCTTATATCAGTGATTCTTATAAACAGAGTGCACTGTATTATGTGGACCTGAAAATAAGGACAAAGCATAGAGGTTAGTTTAGGACTCAGCACGAGTGACCACGTCCTGAAAGAGAGGCAGAATAGAACAGAGCCTCGAGTGAGGTAAGATAAGCGCAGGAGCTGCGACAGGACAGAGTTTGGCCGGGAGTCCGCTCTGACTCACATGGTGAGAACCCCCCTGAAGGTAAGGGAGGCGGATGCCTAGCCCTGAGGTCGGGAAGTGAGACTCACTTGCCCCCAAAGGATGGACCCCGGCACCTCACGAAAACTCCCACACCGTGAGACAAACAAAAGACTGCACATGCCAACGCATAACTTAAACAAAAGACCAGAAGGACAAACAGGACAAACAGAGGGAGATTAGTAATTGTTAGTAGGATGTGACTATGTATATACCTGCCGCTCAGTGGAGAGGAAAAAAAAACCCTTGAGGCCGATTAGGGGAAAACCTCTGGTGGCCCCGGTGGACAGGAAGCCCCCACTCCAGGCATACTAGCGATTTTGAAGTGGGCAGCAACTATATGAGAGGAGGATGTATGAATGAAAGAATCCACTGCAGAAGAGGGCCATCTCCCTACATTCATGATCTGGCTGTGATTGATGTTGGCCCTCGCAGCAGAGGGGGCTGTGCCTACAGAATGATTGGGGGCGGGGGGGAGGCCCGCTCTGGAGGCAAGGTAGGTTGGGATCCAGTGACGAGTGATCCTAGGAGTGAGAGAAATCAATGAGGGGGGTAGAGTAGAGGAGGGAGGCTTGCTCTGGAGGGTGGAAAGGTGGGTTGAGAACCAGTGATGAGTGATGATAGGAGCGAGAGGAATCAATGAACTGAGGGTCCTGGGGGAGGTAGAGTAGAGGAGGGGGTTCTTGCTGGGGAGATACCTTGATGTTGAAAGAAGGGGCAGATAGGGGACTCTACTTGACAGCTGAATAAACTAACCACGTTGAAATTGATCCCTCTTGGAGGTACGACCGAATGGTGAAGTAAATTAGAAGCAGAAGAAACTGCGAGTTCTGAAGAGACCGAAGAAGGCCGAGATGCAGATGAGATACCTTGACGTTGAAAATAAGGGGCAGATAGGGGAATCTGCTTGACAGCTGAATTAACTGACCGCTGAAATGGATCCGTCTGGAGGTACACAACTGAATGATGGAGTAAATTAGAAGTAGAAGAAACTGTGGATTCTGAGCTCCTAAGGAGACCGAAGAGGGCTCAGATGCAGATGATCTCCATAGGTAGATCCTTGTATGGGGAGAAGTGGCGTTTCGAAGAGTAGAATGAGCAAACGGAGAATGTTCATTGATCCGGACAGCGGGAAGGTGAGGCAGAAGGGAAGGCTCTTAAGAATCAGCTGTTAGGCAGATGGTCTCCATGAGGAGATCTTCGTAGGGGACAAGCAAACTTTCGAAGAGTAGAGATGAGTGAATGGAGAATGTCTGTTGATATGGGCAGGCGGGAAGGTGCAGCAGGGGGAACTTTTGAAGATTCCGCGAAGAGTCAGACGAACTACTGGTATGGAGAGAATGGTGGGAAGAGAAAATCCCTAAGCGTGGACGATGAAAGCCATGATCTGGTTTGATTGAAGGAATAGGATGAATCCGATTCTGGCACAGAACGTTTAAAACACTGACCAA
Source organism: Acipenser oxyrinchus oxyrinchus (assembly GCA_030684275.1). NCBI lineage: Eukaryota > Metazoa > Chordata > Actinopteri > Acipenseriformes > Acipenseridae > Acipenser > Acipenser oxyrinchus. Next base: position 18,414,475 of record CM060261.1, on the reverse strand, counting down.
GCTGTAGAATATGAAGCTTTCGAAGGAGGGAGAGGGCTGCAGATATGAAATGCTGAGCAGATTGAAGGAGGTTACTGAGAGTAGGATTCAGTCAAATAGCAGCTGGTGAAGCTGGGGAGTCTGGGGGGGGGGCACGCAGCAGACGGGACCAGCTGACGGAACTTGGATACTAAAAGTGGAGGCAGAAGGGGAGCTGGAACTGACAGTTGAGGTAGCAGCTGGAACTGAACGAACATGTGTAAATCGACTGCTGGGGAAGTTCAGCACGCTTTGTGCTCCATTTTCTGGAATGGAGGGCAGAGATGAGATGTTGACTATCCTATGTCAGTTAATACGGGATCGATCTGCGGTCTGCTACTATCATGTCTGCTTGAAATGGAAAAGGTGAACTCACATTCAGAGACTGGGTTTCACAACTCCAGTTATTCTCCTAGTAGTGGAACTCCTTAACTCATAAACAAGACAGATTTCCAGTCTCACACCGCATCTCTCACCATGTATTAATGCTGTAATATTTGAGAGGATGTGTGGACATATGAATAGATTGCTGAGAAAGTCAAGCACCTCATATTTTTTGATTAGATGGAGATTAGCATTAGCCTTGACTGCGGAATGCTTCCACGATCTGCGTATTGGAGGAAAGCGGAAGCGTTGGAAGATCTGGAGTAGTGCAGGTACAGATTTAGACTGTAAACTAAAGCAACTTTGCATGCTATAATAGTGAGTAGATCTGAAGAGGGAGCAGAGATCTGCTGTAGTGAGGAGCAATTAACAGAAGAGGACGGGATCTGCTGAACAGTGCAGAGATCTGCTGAAGCAGTGATCTGTAATAGTGAACAGTGGACAGCCATCGGTAGAGTGTGGTGGTCTGCTGCAGAGAGCAGAGATCTGCTGAATGCGGTGGATATTGGACTTAGAGTATTAAGGTGATTTAGATGAAGCCAGAGATGGGGCAGAGATGAAGAATGCATAGATCTGAGGCCGCTGTAGAACCCAAGAGGATGAAGAAGGCGTTGCTCTGAGGCTGCTGCAAAACCTATTGGTCGGGAGCAGTCTATGAGTGTATTGTCTATTGCAGGATAGGAGGGCACTTGACTGAAATGTTGATAGTTGTAGTACATGATTTCCGTATCTGAATAGCAGCTCACGTTGATGAAATGATAACTTTGAAGGCTGAATAAAGTGCCTTGGTGAAATTTGTCGGTTTGGAGGAGAGGAGCCAGATGAGGCAGCACGAATCCGGGAACAAGAAGAGGTCGCTGGAATGGATGCCTGATGCAGGGAAGCTGAAAGTTAATGTGACTGTAGATTCTGAGCATCTCAGAAAGCTGATAAGTGCGTGGCTTCATGACCAGGTCCTCAAAGGGGCAGGTAGAGTTGAAATTGAAGCATGTCAGTTTATATAGGTAGACAAAAAGGTCGAGGCAGGAGGGGAACTCCCGAGAATCCATCAGAGTGAGAACAAGCTCTTCAGAAAGCACCTGTAGCTCCTCTGTTTTTTCCCCTGGGACATATCGCCCTTCCTTAAATGCGCTTTACTTGCTCTTATCTGCCCCGTATTTTACTGCATTTAATCCTGTACTTCAGAGTACTATAATCTGTCAAGTGTTTAATGTATTTGCTTACGACTGTAAGTCACCCTGGATAAAGGTGTCTGCCAAGAAATAAACAATAATAGCAAACCGGCTTAAAAAAAAACAAAACAAAAAAACAGAACTTGTGGTATTATACTGCCATCCAGAGGTTACGATTGGAATTAACCATTGACTTGAGTTAAGCAGGGTAGAATATGAGGTTATTACGATTAAGAAACCTTCCTTGTCTATGTAGAACAACGTTTGCTTATTCCCTTAGATTTAAATAATAAATGTTCTAGACATGTTAGGACAGTTAGTCATGTATATAAATAAGTTAACGCAGTACTTAGATGTCATGATTCGGCGCGTTGAATTCGTCTCCACGCAGCGACAGGAAGCCAGAAGACTGCAGTACTGAGGCACAGAGCACGCAGAGCCTGATGAAGCTGCCTGGTCACCATGGCAACAAACCACTCCCCGCAGTCAGTCAATGAGGGCGTTGCCGTGGTAACCATGGTCTGTAAGGCGCCGGTGGAAAAGTTGCAGTGCAGCACTATCGTTGGAGCATGTTGTGACCAGTCAAACCAAGAGCCGCCACTGGTTGAAATGGGCAGGATACGTCTTTTAAAAGGTTGAACGTAGCTGATGGAGGTCCAGGGGAGGATCTTCTGATGAAACGGTAATTGTGCTGGCTCTTTGGGAGCAGGGGAGGGGCGTCTGATTGCAGGCGAGGAGTAAAGAGAGATTCCGCAGACAAAGCTTCGTGGTGGATTTAATAGAGCTAAAGTAAGGCAATCGCTGACAACGGGAATGTCGATGTCTTGTCGAAGGAGCTTGAAAGTTTAGTGGTGGACCAGACTTTCTGATAAAGTTGCAGACAGGTTGAGTAATGAAGCTGTGCTTTGAACGGCGCTGTTGCTGAGGTAGAGACGGATGGAACAGGAAAGACAAACATTGGAGCTCTTGAAGCCGAAAAGAGAAGCTGACTGAAAAGAAGGATCACCTGAGCAGGTAGGAAAATGATTGATAATATCTTGGCAGCGCTGTGCAGAGAAATGACCTGCAGTGAGCGAGGCAACGAAGTTTAGATATTTAGCGGTGGAGCACGAAACGACGGCGTCTGAGCGTTTGCTACAAAAAACGAAACACTCGACAGAAAAGTTGCAGGTGATCAAGGCTTAAATAGAAAATAGATGCTAATTAGCAGGAGATTAGAAAATTAGAAGATTAGATGATTAGGAGCCACCCAGCTCCACGCCCCCTGAACCACGCAAGCTAACATTTAAAATAGGGATAAAATTGGTAAAAAATAGTTTTTTAATTGAAACATCTATAAAAATCGGGGGAAAAAAAATCTCAGTATACACACTCTACATGTGGAATATGATGCGTAGCAGTTCTGGTTTGTGATTAGGTTTAATGTCCCTGGCATGTATGATGAAGCACAATCTGTGCAAGTCTGTGACATGCGTTATTTTTTAATCAACACAAAGCAAATACACCAAACAAAACAAAAACCTAACTCCGTTTTGGAGTACTTACTATACAGGTTATTCCCTGACTAACTTGCAGGACGGCTAAGCCGTTTACCTGGCACACAACACAAACAAACTACAGCACTTACTTTATTCTGGCTACTCGGAAGCAGAGCACCTCTCTTTTGCTTCCTTCTACACAGCAGCCCTGAGCAGACTGACTGCTCCTCTTAAATACCCTGCACCTGGTCCCAATTCAACAATAGCTACCAGGTGCAGGGGATAATTAATAATAAAACAATTAAATTAAACAATAAAACAATTAACAAAACTAATTAGCAGAAGCACAAAACAATTAAATAAACAAAAGGTGCCATTTTTCTCTTCAGGGAGGTTTTAACCCCCTCCCTGCTGTCTCACACAACCTGCTGCCTTACACATCCCCCCCCTTGTCTTTTCAAGACACAGGCCATTCGACGGCCACCTCCTCCCCTAAAACACAACCACCCACCCTCGAGTCCATAAATGTCCTTTTTAGCCCTCTTCCACGGGCGGACTTGAGGGTGGATCGGTCCACGTCCGGCCCAGCCAGGTAGGGACCGTGCACGGCGACGAGGACCCCAGCGGTTTGTCAGGGGCGACGGAGCGACAACCGGGGCACTGAAGGCTGCAGCAGCGGGCAGAGGTCTGCAGCTGGGACCCAGTGTAGCAACGTCCGGTCACCAAGGGGAGCGAAACAGTGACCAGGGGCGTGGCGGCGTCTGGGAGCAGTGCAGCGGCGTCTTAGTGTCGGGAGGAGCGGAGCAGGGGACCAGGTGGAGAACTGTGACCACTTCTGCCGACTCCTGGGCTCTAGGTCAAGTGAAGGGAGGTCCAGGCCAACCGACAGGGTGTCCAGGAGCAAGGGCGAGGGCCCGGCCGCAGCGACGCCGGACTGGACCGTAGGGGTGGTGGTCGGGGCTGTGGTGGAGGTATGCTTTTCGCCTCCCCTCTGGGCTCGGGCGGCGGCTCCTCCCCTCTGGGCTCGAGGCGGCGGCTCCTCCCCTCTGGGCTCCGAGGCGGCTCCTCCCCTCTGGGCTCCGAGGCGGCTCCTCCCCTCTGGGCTCCGGCGGCGGCTCCTCCCCTCTGGGCTCCGGAGGCGGCTCCTCCCCTCTGGGCTCCGGAAGCGGCGGCTCCTCCCCTCTGGGCTCTGGCAGCGGCAGCTCCTCCCCTCTGGGCTCTGGCAGCGGCAGCTCCTCCCCTCTGGGCTCTGGCAGCGGCAGCTCTTCCCCTCTGGGCTCTGGCAGCGGCAGCTCTTCCCCTCTGGGCTCTGGCAGCGGCAGCTCTTCCTCCTCTGGCTCGGGAGACTGCGGAGCTACCCTTGCCTGCTCCCACTTCTGGAGCAACAGCTCCAATTCGGTTGGCTCCGCTCCTGCCTCTTCTGCGGTGCCAACCCCATCTCTCTCTCCCATCTCTCCAGCTGCTCCCTCTGAGCAGCGGCATTTCTGTTGATCTGCTCGATCAAACACCATAAATCCATTTTCAGGGTCTTAGGGGCCCACACTTTCTGACACCAAATGTGAAGGATCCGTAGCACTCACGGGTTCGTGCCCCTTTAAAATTACGACCCAGGACAGAGAAGTGGATTTTAAAAGCTGCAGTTCGCTATTTTTTAATCAACACAAAGCAAATACACCAAACAAAACAAAAACCTAACTCCGTTTTGGAGTACTTACTATACAGGTTATTCCCTGACTAACTTGCAGGACGGCTAAGCCGTTTACCTGGCACACAACACAAACAAACTACAGCACTTACTTTATTCTGGCTACTCGGAAGCAGAGCACCTCTCTTTTGCTTCCTTCTACACAGCAGCCCTGAGCAGACTGACTGCTCCTCTTAAATACCCTGCACCTGGTCCCAATTCAACAATAGCTACCAGGTGCAGGGGATAATTAATAATAAAACAATTAAATTAAACAATTAACAAAACTAATTAGCAGAAGCACAAAACAATTAAATAAACAAAAGGTGCCATTTTTCTCTTCAGGGAGGTTTTAACCCCCTCCCTGCTGTCTCACACAACCTGCTGCCTTACAACACACTCTACATGTGGAATATGATGCGTAGCAGTTCTGGTTTGTGATTAGGTTTAATGTCCCTGGCATGTATGATGAAGCACAATCTGTGCAAGTCTGTGACGGATGCGAGTGGTGTGTGAATAAATAACAGTCCTGAAACAGTATTTCTCCCACAAAAACAACCGTGTTTATTAAAATAAACCTCCCCTTTACCTGCGAGGGTATTGGGGGAACACAGCTGGCTGCAAAACAAAAATACTAAAACAAACAGAAAGTGTCCACAGTGAAATCCCGAGTGTCCTGTCCATGAAAGTGCTTTGTAATCCACACGGGGTGTGCTGATGTTGGTGAAGGGAAGGTAGTGCTCTGTGATCTGGAACTGGCTCCGTGGCTGCAGTCCCGCGCTCCTACTCCGCCTCTGAAAACACACAACAAACAACACGTAATCCACAAAACACAACGCCCAGCTGGTGGCTCAGTTTCTCAACGCAAGAGGAGGTTTTGATGTAGCTGCTTCCCCTTTGTACCCAGCAAACTCCTCCCTGCAGTCAACGCGTTGCCATGGTTTCTCCAATAGAGGGCTGCCCCGCAGCTGACTGCAATGGAATCGTCCTGAGTACTTGCAGCTACGCCCCTCCTAATATGGTCACCTTCCGGTTTCCACCAACCACCGAGGTGGCAGATCTAGGAGGCAGCTTACCTTCCCCTTACACAGCCCTTTCTAATCGGGAGGGAGATTTACAGCATTGATCCTTTCTCTCTCTATCACAAAGTCGAAGCCATGTTTTCCCATGTTGTTGGTACAAACGTTTGGGAAATCGCTGTGCTGATGGAAATAGTATCTACAGAAGGTATGAACATGACATCAGCACAAAACAAGCCAGGTTTACTCGCCTTGTGTGACACGCTGAATGGTGTGGTGCAGTAGAAAGTGAATGTCCAGACTGAATTCTCCCAATAACAAAAGGTTTTAATAATTAACAAACAAAAGATCATAAAATAAATCCACTTGGAAAAATAATTAATAATAATAATAAGCCCCAGTACCAGCGATGGTAATGGGGCAAAACTCAACAGCGTCCAGCTAAAACAAAAGTAAACAAAACACACTCCAATAACCACAGTCCTCCGTGCACGAAAATGTGCTCTTCTCTTCCAGGGTTTGTGGTGCGGCGCTGTGCTGTGAAGTGCTGTGCGATGAGGGCGTGCTCTGGGGTATGTGCTGGCTCGCTGGCTACAGCCTCCCGTCCTCCTGCTCCTCTGTTAACACACAAAAACAAAACATGTAATCACAAAAACAAACATCGGCTCCGTCCGATCGCTTTTTAACTCAGCGCAAGAGGAGGTTTTGACGTAGCTGCTTCCTCTTTGTACCCAGCAAACTCCTCCCTGCAGTCAACGCGTCGCCATGGTTTCTCCAATAGAGGGCTGCCCCGCAGCTGACTGCAATGGAATCGTCCTGAGTACTTGCAGCTACGTGCCCCTCCTAATATGGTCACCTTCCGGTTTCCACCAACCACCGAGGTGGCAGATCTAGGAGGCAGCATACCTTCCCCCTTACACAGCGCCCTTTCTAATCGGGAGGGAGATTTACAGCATCGATCCTTTCTCTCTCTATCACACCTTGAAATCATAAAAATAAAAGAAAATTGACAGAACTGGGCGGTGCAAGCCATGGGGAGACGCGTCAAAAATCACACAGGACATTTCCATCAATGCGTTCCATAAGTTTACCAGCTAAAGCATCACCATTTACTGTCAAATATTTACCATTAAGATTGTCGGTGTTAGGCAGTGTTTTACTGCAGACAGTACTGTCGCATGAAGTCACCAATACATACCTCTCTGCAATAAACAGTGGCTGTCCAGCAAAGCACAGGGCTCTGACAAACTCATTAATACAACCATTCTCGCTCTCTTTTTATTAAATCGTGTGTAAAAGCTGCATACATGGATTGCTCGTCTCTCAGTTCACTTTCTTGTTTTAGTTTAATGTGTTGCTTATTTTTCAGTATGTTGATTTATTGTCAGTGTGAACATGTACCTCAATCAGCAGTATTTGCAGCGCTATGCATCCTCTGCCTCATCTGACTCACTTCTGCAATTTTTGCTTTTTGTATACTTCAAAACATTCTGTTTTTTTAATATTCATAAACTGATTTATGTTTTCTCCCATTCCTCATCCACTAAAATATGATATTTTCATGTAAGCATTTCAATTTAGTTTTTGATTAAGCTAGTTACTAAGCCCAGCAATTGCCACAATAATCAGACTTTGATTGGCCAACATAGTCAGGTGACAATGTGTTTGTGAAGTGACAGAGAACCACGTTTGAATGTTATTTGATCCTCTGACGTCTAAATGTCTGCAGTATCCTAGGATACAGTGTAGGGCTGCTTATTACAATGTCAGAGTCAAAATAAAACCGCATTTTAATAAAAATATTGTGTATTTCCTAGAAAATAGTACCCGGAAAATATTGAATAATAGACAAAAAAATGTCGGTAAAATTCGGAATAAACCGGAAACGCAAAGCACTATGTATAATATATAAAACTATGGCCATTGAAACTCAGGGGGACTGTCTGAATCCTTTTCTCCCTCACTCCCCAGTTTGACCAGAGATTCCAGTGCTATATTCAGTACTGTGGTGGTGAGGAGCACTGTATGGAGTATGCGCGCCAACAGATGATGCAGAATCAACACTTCTTGGTCTATGTAGGGGTGAGTAGAGACACACCGCCAGACAGACAGACTGACAGACACACAGACACACAGACAGACAGGCACACAGCCCAGACACACAGACAGGCAGGCACACAGCCCAGTGCACACACAGACACACAGACAGACAGGCACACAGCCCAGGGCACACACAGCCCAGGGCACACACAGCCCAGCGCATACACAGACACACAGACAGGCAGACACACAGCCCAGCGCACACACAGACACACAGACAGACAGGCACACAGCCCAGCGCACACACAGACAGACAGGCACACAGCCCAGCGCACACACAGACACACAGACAGACAGGCACACAGCCCAGGGCACACACAGCCCAGCACATACACAGACACACAGACAGGCAGGCACACAGCCCAGCGCACACACAGACACACAGACAGACAGGCACACAGCCCAGGGCACACACAGACAGACAGGCACACAACCCAGCGCACACTCAGACACACAGACAGACACACAGACAGACAGGCACACAGCCCAGGGCACACACAGCCCAGCGCATACACAGACACACAGACAGGCAGGCACACAACCCAGCGCACACACAGACACACAGACAGACACACAGACAGACAGGCACACCGCCCAGCGCACACACAGACAGACAGGCTCACAGCTCAGCGCACAAGCAGAAAACTGACAGACAGGCACACAGCCCAGCGCACACACAGACACACAGACAGACAGCCCAGCGCACACAGACAGACAGGCACACAGCCCAGGGCACACACAGCCCAGCGCATACACAGACACACAGACAGGCAGGCACACAGCCCAGCGCACACACAGACAGACAGGCACACAACCCAGCGCACACACAGACACACAGACAGACACACAGACAGACAGGCACACCGCCCAGTGCGCACACAGACACACAGACAGACAGGCTCACAGCTCAGCGCACAAGCAGAAAACTGACAGACAGGCACACAGCCCAGCGCACACACAGACACACAGACAGACACACAGACAGACACACAGACAGACAGGCACACAGCCCAGCGCACACACAGACACACAGACACACAGACAGACAGGCACACAACCCAGCGCACACACAGACACACAGACAGATAGGCACACAGCCCAGCGCACACACAGACACACAGACAGACACACAGACACACAGACAGACAGGCAGACAGCCCAGCGCACACACAGACACACAGACAGGCACGCAGCCCAGCGCACACACAGACACACAGACAGACAGGCACACAGCCCAGCGCACACACAGACACACAGACAGGCAGGCACACAGCCCAGCGCACACACAGACACACAGACAGGCAGGCACACAGCCCAGCGCACACACAGACACACAGACAGACAGGCACACAGCCCAGCGCACACACAGACACACAGACAGTCAGGCACACAGCCCAGCGCACACACAGACACACAGACAGGCACGCAGCCCAGCGCACACACAGACACACAGACAGGCACGCAGCCCAGCGCACACACAGACACATAGACAGACAGGCACACAGCCCAGCGCACACACAGACACACAGACAGGCAGGCACACAGCCCAGCGCACACACAGACACACAGACAGGCAGGCACACAGCCCAGCGCACACACAGACACACAGACAGACAGGCACACAGCCCAGCGCACACACAGACACACAGACAGACAGGCACACAGCCCAGCGCACACACAGACACACAGACAGACAGGCACACAGGCAGCCCCTGAAGGATGCTGCCGGGGGCTGCTCTGGGTTGTGTGTTTGATCTTGGTTTGTTTAGTCATTGTGTCTGCAGTAAGGGGCCTCATCACAAAACTGAAGGACTGTTTGAAAGACTGTTTGAAAGATTATTTGTTTGAAGGACTGTTTGAAAAACTGGTTATTTGAAGGACTGTTTGAAGGGCTGTTTTGTTAAGATTTTTTCCATTTTTTGATCAATGAAATCTGGTGTGCTGCTAATGGAACCTTTCTCCAAGTCTTTAAGAGAGGGTTTATAAGTTTATTCTCATTGTCAAAGCGTTGTTTATACTCTTCATGAAATAGTCCTTAATGTTTTCTAAATAAGGCTGTATTTCCTGGTGTGGTGTTCTGTTCTCGTTGTGTCTCCTTGTCTCAATGGGCTGAATTCTCAAAGCTGTTTACTCCAATTTGTCATCAGCACAATTTTTTCACAAAGGAGAAACACACCCATTCAGATACCAACCCTGAAATAAACAATTAAGACTTTTCACTTAGTAGTCTTATTTTTTTTATTTTATAATTTATCGTTTCAGCTAATTGTGCTAATGATGATCTGGAGTGAACAGCTTTGAGAATCTAGCCCATTGTGTTTTGTTCTGTCTCCTTGTCTCATTGTCATTGTCTCATATTGTCTCTTGTTGTGTCTCCTTGTCTCACTGTGTCATTGTCTTTTGTTGTCTCTTGTTGTGCTCCTTGTCTCACTGTGTCTTTGTCTCATTGTGTCTCATGTCACAGTGGGCGGAGACTCACAAGCAGTGCAATCGGATGAGACTGAGTGACATGCTGGCCAGACCCCACCAGAGAATCACCAAGTACCCCCTAATGCTGAAATCCATCCTGAAGAGAACGGAGGTCTCTGCCACCAGGGACAGCCTGGTCTCCATGGTAACTAAACAGCGACAAACAGACAGGGAGTTTCAATAACAGTGATGAAGACACTAGCCCAAATGCTCATCTGCTTGGCTCACTTTTCTAGTTTCAGTAACACTGATGAAGGCACTAGAGCCCAAACGCTTGTCTGCTTGACTCAGTCTCTTCTAGTTTCAGTAACACTGATGAAGGCACTAGAGCCCAAAAGTTGGTCTGCTTGACTCAGTCTCTTCTAGTTTCAGTAACACAGATGAAGGCACTAGAGCCCAAACGCTGGTCTGCTTGACTCGGTCTCTTCTAGTTTCAGTAACACTGATGAAGGCACTAGAGCCCAAACGCTGGTCTGCTTGACTCGGTCTCTTCTAGTTTCAGTAACACTGATGAAGGCACTAGAGCCCAAACGCTGGTCTGCTTGACTCGGTCTCTTCTAGTTTCAGTAACACTGATGAAGGCACTAGAGCCCAAACGCTTGTCTCAGTCTCTTGTAGATTGGCTTGCCCTGGCTCGCTGTGTTTCAATATTGTTGGCGTGTGTCTTGCAGGTCAGCTCTGTGGAGAGTTTTCTTCATCATATAAACTCGTTACTTCAGCACAGAGAGGAGCTTCAGAAACTGTCTGTGGCGGCTGGAAGAATAGAGGGGTATGAGGTGCTGGAGAGTGCGAGCGAGGAGGTGGACAAGGTGACTGTGTGTGTGTGTGTGTGTGTGTGTGTGTGTGTGTGTGTGTGTGTGCGTGTATGTGTGTCTGTGCTTTTACAACAAAGCTGATATTGTTCATACACAATACAAACTTTGAAGACACCATGAAATAAATCTGAGACTGAAGAAACAGACTTGTAATTTGTGCAGCAACACAAAACTCTGTCTAAAATAAAAAATAAATGATTAAAAACGACATTACCCACAATGCGTACTGTTAGCTTAACCACTGTTAAGGAATAACATTAGTCTCTCTCTCTCTCTCTCTCTCTCTCTCTCTCTCTCTCTCTCTCTCTCTCTCTCTCTCTTTCTCTAGCATGTTAAGGAATTCTGTCAGCTAGATCTTACCAATCCCATGGTAGGGGTGGGACCTCACCACATTCGACAGCTCCTATTGGAGGACAGCCTGAAGATCCGAGAAGGCAAAGAGAGCAAGGTGAACAAGAAGAATACATGTATCACTCAGGTTTCACCCCAATATCACTGATGAAGGCACTAGAGCCCAAACGCTTTTCTGCTTGACTCAGTTACCTCCAGTCTCCCTTCCCCGGTGTCTTGTAACCTCGACTCTGCTGTTTCTTGTCTGTAGGTGGAAGTTCATGCCTTCCTCTTCTCTGATGTTCTGCTCTTCACTAAACTGAGCAAGAAGAGTGAGACGGCCAAAGTGACGCAGGCTCCAGTGCTGATTGACAAGGCTGTGTGCAGAGCACTGAAAGACTCAGGTATAGCATCTGTCCGTCCGTTTGTGCATGTCTGTCAGTTTGAGCATGTCTATAGTGCTTCCAGAGTTCTTGGATCAATCAGCTACTCGGAACCAGGCAAGCTCCAATGGGCTGGATGGCCTCCTCTCGTTGGTACGGTTCCTCGTGTGCCGGTGTGTAATGTTCCTCTCCAATGGCTGGATGGCCTCCTCTCGCTGGTAATCTTTCATGTGTTTTCATGCCGGTGTGTAATGTTCCTCTCCGATGGCTGGATGGCCTCCTCTCGCTGGTAATCTTTCATGTGTTTTCATGCCGGTGTGTAATATTCCTCTCCAGGAAGCTTCCTGCTGATCTGTCGGAACGAGTTCAACTGCGCCATCGCTGCTTACACCATCCAGACAGCGAGCGCTGAGAAGAGCAAGCAGTGGATGCAGTCAATCCAGAGCGCTCAGGTATGGAATTCAATCACAGGAGGATGCAGTATGAGGAGGTGGTATAGTAACACACTGGTGTTCAATCACACGAGGATGCAGTATGAGGAGGTGGTATAGTATTAGCATGTGATATAATTGTATCATAATCCTTTGTTAAATGGAACCTGTCTTTCGGCCTGTCTCACTGTATGTCTCTCTGTTTGTTTTTGTTTCTCTCTCTGTCTGCCTATCTGTCTCTCAGTCTGTCTGTCTCTCTCTGTCTGCCTGTTTCTCAGTCTGTCCCTCAGCCTCTCTGTCTGTCTCCCTCTGTCTGCCTGTCTCTCAGTCTGTCCCTCAGCCTCTCTCTGTCTCTCTCTCTCTGTCTGCCTGTCTCTCTGTCTCTCAGTCTGTCCCTAAGCCTCTCTGACTGTCTCTCTCTGTCTGCCTGTCTCTCTGTCTCTCAGTCTGTCCCTCAGCCTCTCTCTGTCTGTCTCTCTCTGTCTGCCTGTCTCTCTGTCTCTCAGTCTGTCCCTCAGCCTCTCTCTGTCTGTCTCTGTCTCTCAGTCTGTCCCTCAGCCTCTCTCTGTCTGTCTCTCTGCTTCTCTCTGTGTCTCTGTCTGCCTATCTCTGTCTGTCTGTCTGTCTGTCTGCTCAATGCCTATGTATGTCTATCTGACTGTCTCTTGTCTCTGTCCAGGCTGATCTGATAAAGCTAAAGCAGGCAGAGACACACCGGCGTGAGAAGGAACTGAGAGAGATCGTGGAGGAACTTGAGTCCCAGATTGTCCTCTCCACACAGAACTCCCCGTCACTGTCGCACAGAGAGAGCAAGAGGTGCGGCACAGACTGTACTGAGAGACAGAAGGGAGAGAGGGCAGAGAGGCAGGGAGGGAGGGAGGGAGAGGAAGCATGCAGTGTGGCACAGACTGTACTGAGAGACAGGAGGGAGAGAGGGGAGAGAGGCAGGGAGGGAGAGAGAGAGGGAGCATGCAGTGTGGCACAGACTGTACTGAGAGACAGGAGAGAGAGAGGGAGAGAGGGAGAGAGGCAGGGAGGGAGGGGAGAGAGCATGAGAGGCAGCATAGACTGTACTGATAGCCAGGAGAATTAGTTTTCTACATTATTTCATAGCTTAGCCTTGAAAGAAAGAAAGAAAGAAAGAAAGAAAGAAAGAAAGAAAGAAAGAAAGAAAGAAGGGCATTATTATAGAGTATCTGATTCTGGGGGATACTAACAGATGTAGGGGACAGTGCTTTGCTTTTCACATTGTTCATGCTCTTCGTCGTTAGACAAACAGTTCCAGTGTTCTGCCCTCATTTGTCTTCTGTGGGCCTCCCTGTTTATTTTCACAGCCAGCAAACGGAAGCCAGGAATGGAATGCTCATCCCCCAGCTGCTGGTAACCAACAGCGAATGTCAGAACACAACGTCGGCAAAGGCAGAGGGCCAATCCGAACCCGGGGTCCCATTTCTCCCACCAGGAGGATCTGGGGATCTTTCTCCAGGAACGTGGTGTCTCCGAGAATCCGCCGGAGGAAACCACTACACACCCCCAACAGGAAGACACCCCTGCTGACAACATTCGACCTCACACAGCCGGGTTTGTCAGGACCTGGGACGGAGTCTTCAAACCAGGGTGCCCACTCACCGCCTGATTCAAACTCAAACTCTAATGCATCTTTTGCTTCGACGGCACCTGATTTCAACCTGAGGACCCCAGACCCCATTTCAAATCCAGACGTGACGTCCACGGAGCTGCCCTACTCCATTCCTGACCGCATGCTGAGGACCCAGCGGTGGCTGTCAGCCTCCAATCACATCTCAAACACCCTTTCTCCGCCTGGCACTTCCAGGACCCAAACTGAGGCATCCTACGTGGTGCCCGAACCTTACTTGCCCCAGAAATGGCTCTCCGCAGACCATCTGAACTCCAACACAGCTGGCTCCTATTTAAGGACCCAAAGTGACCGTTCTGGTGTCAACATGTCAAGTTTAGGTGCCCACTCCACACCCAATTTGTTTTCAAGGACCCCAAGGGGCTCAGCCAGGTCCCGTTCAGTGGCAGATATCCTCTTGCGGGCCGAGGCCCTGGAGAAGGACTGGAGCAGCCGGCACGGGTCAGAGAAAAGCTTCTCCCTGGCAGGCACCGGAACCTGGGACGGCAGCAACGAGGGGAGTGACGTGGACCAGCTCTTGGAGGCCGAGGACCTTGAGTTTGTGAAGGGCCATGCCTACTCGGGGGCCACCGAGAACCAGGACGCGCCCTTCGACCCGGAAGAGATGGAGTACATGGAGAGACTGCACAACCAGCTCAGGTAAACAAACCCCCTGGTTCACAACACCCAGAGACAAGTTAGTGGAAGAGACTGAGTCAAGCAGACAAGCGTTTAGGCTTGTGCCTTAATTAAGCAGTAGTCTTGTACCATGAGACAGGAAAAAGGGGGTCAACTGCACCTTCACAAACAAATTTTAAAGAGGGGGGCAGTGATAATGTTGCTGGTGCTAATAATAGGTATGGAAATGGAGTGTAAAGCATTCATTAGCGCTTCTTTAACTGGTACGGCCTCCTTTTCTTCTGCTTGGTTTCCAGAGATGGACATTCCCCTGTGTTCTTTGATTTCCCCCTCCCTCTTGGGGTCTGGGGGGAGGGCGATGCCTCCGCAGGGAGGGGGGGTCTGCTGCCCAGCGAGGAGATGGTCTGTGAATCCGGAGACACCCGTGCCCTCCAGAGCGAGGGGGGAAAGGAGGAGGGGGTGGAGGGGTGGAGGGGACCGGCGGTCGGGCAGGAGGCTGACTCTCTCAGAGCTGCAGAAGATCCGAGGCACAGAAGTCGACCAGCACACTGCGTGAGTTACACCTCGCTCTTATTTTATTTTATTATCTGCCATTGCAGAAGCATATGCCAGGTGACGAGGGATACAGCACTTCACACTAAGAGCATTACACATACAGCGCTCCCCCTTTATAAAGCTGGGGGAACACAAAGCCACTTTGTGGCATGGAACGTGGTTTCAGGAGACTAGGTTTCATGCCACTGCATGGCAAACCAGGGGAGACTTGGGATTTGATACAGCAAAGTTGCCCCAAACTAGGTCTCCTGGTCTTCTAGAACCAGGTTTCACGCCCCTGTTCTTAAAAAATGGTTTTGTGTTCCCTCAGCTTAACACTGCAGTTGGGAGCCATAGTTACAAGACCATGCTACAGTGGCATTATAGGGCAACAACCATGCCGTCTTATAACTGGTTCTGTGGTATAAGTAGCTGCCTTATAATGAGTGAACGCTGTTCAGATAGACAAATGCTTAGCTAATCGTAATGAAACTTGGTTTGGGCATTCTCTAGTTATTGAGAGTATGAGAATCTAGGAGCACATGGACTGATTGTCCATCCATTATGTCCACTTATATTTTTACAAATATCTAGAGAACATCCAGTTCTCCACATTCTCCAGTTTTCTGGCGGTATGTGGCGGGTGTCTGTCTGTCCGCCACACTCACATTGTTACACCAAGAGAAGCTCTTACAAATTGTTTTAAAACTTGGTCAAGACATTCTTCAGCATGCATGGCATTGAGCCAGCCTGGTAAATCTCCTCCTGAACTGTAGGGGCGCTATGGTGAACCTTTAAAATACATGCTTTATTTAAGATTCTGTATGTTTCTCTCCACCAGATCCTTCTAGAAGACACGTTAGGAACCAAAGTGTAGCTCAAGTAACCCTCCAAGAGAGACTGAAACATGCTTTCCTGAGCAGACACGTGACTCTATCATGAGACTTTTGAATATGCAGAAGATTTGGAACATTGTAACTGACAGGACATTCTGTCAAAAAGCAATCCTGTATTTACAAAAGGACCGTGACATTACAAAACACATCAACAATACAAACCATTTTTATTGATCTAAACTGAGATTTGAAAAATACACAGTTCAAGTTCATTATAGATTTTTCAAATCAAGCAGCTAACAAATGTTTGATCCGGTGCCTCCATCAGTTCAGCAGTGAGTCCCTGTTTGGTCCGGTGCCTCCATCAGTTCAGCAGTGAGTCCCTGTTTGGTCTGGTGCTTCCATCAGTTCAGCAGTGAGTTCCTGTTTGGTCTGGTGCCTCCATCAGTTCAGCAGTGAGTCCCTGTTTCAGCTGGTGCCTCCATCAGTTCAGCAGTGAGTCCCTGTTTGAGCTGGTGCCTCCATCAGTTCAGCAGTGAGTCCCTGTTTGAGCTGGTGCCTCCATCAGTTCAGCAGTGAGTCCCTGTTTGAGCCGGTGCCTCCATCAGTTCAGGAGTGAGTCCCGGTTTGAGCCGGTGCCTCCATCAGTTCAGCAGTAAGTCCCTGTTTGGTCCGGTGCCTCCATCAGTTCAGTAGTGAGTCCCTGTTTCTTCCAGGTCTTATGATGCTGCATAGCTAGTTCATCCCTTACTTTAAACACTATATCAGTAACTCTGCATATGGAAAAGTAGAATAAACTAAGGCAAATAGCAAATGACTCACTAACTTCTATACGATATTGCTGTTTCTGTTATGCTGTATCTTTGTATATTTTAAGGGAGAATGGTATATAGGCTATAATTCTAGTTTAATATGTTTTATTTAAAATATATGCTATATATACACATATGCAATAGACATGTTAATAGTTTATATTTATCAAATAACAAAATGCAAAGTGAATGAACAGAAGAAAAATCTACATCAAATCAATATTTGGTGTGACCACCCTTTGCCTTCAAAACAGCATCAATTCTTCTAGGTACACTTGCACACAGTTTTTGAAGGAACTCGGCAGGTAGGTTGGCCCAAACATCTTGGAGAACTAACCACAGTTCTTCTGTGGATTTAGGCAGCCTCAGTTGCTTCTTCTCTTCATGTAATCCCAGACAGACTCGATGATGTTGAGATCAGGGCTCTGTGGGGCCATACCATCACTTCCAGGACTCCTTGTTCTTCTTTACGCTGAAGATAGTTCTTAATGACTTTCGCTGTATGTTTGGGGTCGTTGTCATGCTGCAGAATAAATTTGGGGCCAATCAGATGCCTCCCTGATGGTATTGCATGATGGATAAATATCTGCCTGTACTTCTCAGCATTGAGGAGACCATTAATTCTGACCAAATCCCCAACTCCATTTGCAGAAATGCAGCCCCAAACTTGCAAGGAACCTCCACCATGCTTCACTGTTGCCTGCAGACACTCATTCGTGTACCGCTGTCCAGCCCTTCGGCGAACAAACTGCCTTCTGCTACTGCCAAATATTTCAAATTTTGACTCATCAGTCCAGAGCACCTGCTGCCATTTTTCTGCACCCCAGTTCCTGTGTTTTCGTGCATAGTTGAGTCGGTTGGCCTTGTTTCCACGTCAGAGGTATGGCTTTTTGGCTGCAAGTCTTCCATGAAGGCCACTTCTGACCAGATTTCTCCAGAAAGTAGATGGGTGTACCAGGGTCCCACTGTTTTCTGCCAATTCTGAGCTGATGGCACTGCTGGACATCTTCCGATTACGAAGGGAAGTAAGCATGATGTGTCTTTCATCTGCTGCAGTAAGTTTCCTTGGCCGACCACTGCGTCTACGGTCCTCAACGTTGCCCGTTTCTTTGTGCTTCTTCAAAAGAGCTTGGACAGCACATCTGGAAACCCCTGTCTGCCTTGAAATTTCTGCCTGGGAGAGAGCTTGCTGATGCAGTATAACTACCTTGTGTCTTGTTGCTGTGCTCAGTCTTGCCATGGTGTATGACTTTTGACAGTAAACTGTCTTCAGCAACCTCACCTTGTTAGCTGAGTTTGGCTGTTCCTCACCCAGTTTTATTCCTCCTACACAGCTGTTTCTGTTTCAGTTAATGATTGTGTTTCAACCTACATATTGAATTGATGATCATTAGCACCTGTTTGGTATAATTGTTTAATCATACACCTGACTATATGCCTACAAAATCCCTAACTTTGTGCAAGTGTACCTAGAAGAATTGATGCTGTTTTGAAGGCAAAGGGTTGTCACACCAAATATGGATTTGATTTGCACAGTACTGTGTGTATATATATGTGTGTGTGTGTGTGTGTGTGTGTGTGTGTGTGTGTGTGTCTAATAAAGTCTTGAAAGTAATCAGAAAATCATGTTTGTTATTCTGTATAATTCAATTTTAGTATTCATTGTAGTATTGCAGCAGCTGCCCCGCAGCACAGTGTTTGGTATTGATAGTGTGGTAACGTGACGGGCAGTCAAGGCTGCTCAGCAGCAGGAGTAGCAAACACACAGACAGTAACTGCAGTTTAAGCACCTTGGTGCACTTTTATTATTTTACAAAAACAAACAGAACAGGAAAATAACAAAAATTTCAAACAAAACACTTTATATAGCTAGCACTTTACCTAGTCTCTTTCACTGCGCCTCTGTTCAGGCTGGGCAGCACCTTCACAGAACCATTTCTTCTCCCAACAAACATTCCTTTGTCTGTTTTTATAGGGTGTGTCCAGGGGTAGTTGACTTCAATAACTTCAATGAAACACACCCACACCCAGGTGCAGAGCCTTTGCTCTGCCACAATAGCTGCAGCAACTACATGTAGGCAGGTGCGGAATCAGACCACTTCACAGCGGCTCACGTGAACCAGTCACAAAACAAATATCAATCCACTCTTCTGACATTCAAGATTTGTTTTATTTATTTATTAAGTAATAATCGGAATGTGATGCGTTCATAAAAACGACATCATGCTGGTGCTTTGTTTCACTTGTCAACTCTTCTTTTCAAGATAGCTGACCTAGGGACCTACGTCCTGCCCCTATCACTTCTGATTGGCTAGCTGTGGAAAAGGACAATCTTCTATTGCTTACAAAGAAAACCGAAAGAGCTGCCAAAGACCCTCTGGCAAGGCACAGACTAATATTTTAAACTTTTTCGGTATTATTTTTCTGTTTTTTGTAAAACAGACGCTAAGCTATTAGCTGATTAGAAAAGGGCCTGTTCTGTGATTGCTGTGCTTCTTGGGATTTTAAACAAAAAAAAGTTTACTTTTAGAAGCATTTCAGGGCAAAATTGTTTGTTTAAAATATTTTTTTTCCATTTGATTTAGTTTTGCTAACCTAGTTTGCCATTGGCCATATTTACATGTTTTTGTAGATTTGAATGTTACTTGTATATAAGAATATATAAAAATGATGATGCCTTTTAACTAGATTTGAACAGAAGCAACATTAGTTATGTATTTGACATGCTCAATCAATCGATTGTGAAACTATTAAAACATGAAGATGGACAAATGGGTTATGATAAAAATACAATGCTTATATATGAGATTTGGCTAACTGTACAATATTGTATTATTATTATTATTATTATTATTATTATTATTATTATTAAAATAAAATATAGACTGTAAATGCTCCCCACCCCCGCCAAAAAAAGCCTCAGGGTATGAAACCAGGATCACCCATCTGCAGGAGAGTTCCAGATGGCCATCAAGAGGACAAGTGCTGTGAGGTTTTCATGCAGCCATGGCAGCTTCATGAAAATAGAAGACCTCACACAACAAAGTCAGGTCATTGAGGAGGGAATGGCTCACACAGTTTTCTTGGTTGCTTTATTCAGCAGTTGATGATGGGCTTTTTGGTAGACAAACAGGACAAGACACATCAGACTCATTTTAATAGTCTATGTGGTCCCCCATGAGCCAAACATGGGGTCTGTAGGTGTTCATCAACACATGAAATGGTGTTCTCAGCGAGACAGGATCCACCATGTACAATTCAATTAGATTTTGATGGCAACAATTATAGAAACATGTTATACTCAATCGATAGACAACTATTATTAAACTTTATTATTATTATTTGTTTATTTAGCAGATGCCTTTATCCAAGGCGACTTACAGAGACTATGCATCAGCTGCAGAGTCACTTACAATTACATCTCACCCGAAAGACGGAGCACAAGGAGGTTAAGTGACTTGCTCAGGGTCACACAATGAGTCAGTGGCTGAGGTGAGATTTTTTAACCACTGGACCACACAGCCTCCTAAATTTCTCTTACGTATTTTAGAGACATGAATTATATGCTTGATGTCAGTTGTTATGAAAAATACCTTGTGTGTTTTTTATTAAATAGTAATTCCAAACATAGGCGGCCATTTTCCCAAAGGGGGTTTTGGCAAATTGTACAATGGCCTCAATGCCAGTGCCAGCGCAGAACTGCATGTGTTTTTTTGTTTATTTAAAGTGACATACACCCAGAAATATTTTTTTAAGGATTGCTTTGAAATTGGGCATGTTACACTCAGGCTGCTTCTCTGATCATAAAACACTTTGAACGGAGCATCTGCGTGCCACGTTTCCAGACATATGACTGAAAACATGTTTTTTCGTGCCATAGAGATTATGGCATGGGTGGTGGACTTTTATCTGACCCTGTAATTCTGCAACCACTGCTGCAAGAGGGGGTCTCTTTAGATGCCCAAGGGTCTTAGCTATCCAGAGAGCTATGCTCGAGCCTTACATACATAGACTGATTTAAATAAAAAAAGACCTGCAAACTGTGTTTATTGTTCTATGCAAAACAGGTTCTGAAAGGCGCACTAAATATCAGAGGAACCCTTTAAAAAAAGTATTTTTGGTGAATCTCTCTTTAAATAAATGCTTCTTATGCAGTCTATGGGAAATCATACAATTTGCCAAAAACACCTTTGGGAAAACGCCCGCCATTGGGCTTTCTTTAGCTAAGACCATTGGCCATCTAACGAGACCCCCTTGAGTTCATTGCCCCAGGGACTGCTGAGCTACGGGGTAAAACTCAAGGTATCCCTTTCAGTGAACATGTCTCACTGAAGTCAGTGACACTTATGCTAATAAGATGAACAGCATTTATTTTACAATATCAATAATATCTTAAAAACTACAAAAGATACAATTCTAATATCTACTAACAACCAAACGAGCAAGATGGGCCGAATGGCCTCCTCTCGTTTGTAAACTTTCTTATGTTCTTAATATGTTCAGCTTTTGTTCTCCACACCTCCATTATGTTTGGAATTACTATTTAATAAAAAATACACAAGGTATTTTTAATAATAATAATAATTCATGTCTCTAAAGTATGTAAGAGAAGTTTCAGTCTTGAGTATAACATGTTTCTATAATTATTTTGCCACACATAATTTAATTGCACAGGGCGGAGCCTGTCTCACTGTGAATGTTATCTGCAGTAATTGTACGTGATGCAAAAGTTGTGGCCATAGCATCTCTCTCAGCTAAACATAATAGAGTTGATAGTTTTCAAGCAACGTTTAATTTTACTATAACCATGCAATATTTAATATACTAATACATTGTTAGCAATTTGGATGTTCGCACTCATGAACACAAACTAATACATTATTTATTTATTTATTTATTTATTTATTTATTTATTAGCAGACACCCTTATCCAGGGCGACTTACAATTGTTACAAAATATCACAGTACAAAGTATCACATTGTAAACTATCACATTTCAGAATATCACAAAGATCAAAATCAAATAAGAGCAAAAAATAGGGAATACAGTAAATAATTAGCAGGTTTGACTAAGAGCAGTTAACTTATAGTAAAACTATTTGCTTATTTATTGTATGAATAATAGGTATTGGTAATGTGAAGGAATTTATTATTGTAGTGATGTTAGTAATAATTGGTAATTATAGGAATAATAAATTAAGGTTAAATGATAATAGTTAAACAGTGATAATAATGATGATAAATTCTAATGATAACAGTAAATTAGTGTGTATGGTGATGGTAATAGTAATAAGGATTATGGTTAAATTTATAATAATACTTATGGTGATAGGAATATTGATAAATGATAATGATGGTAAATAATAGTGAATGATAAAGTGTGGTTATAATTGTGATGATTAACATTGGAGCCAGTTAGCGGTCTGGTGGTTGGTTGAGGCTGGCTGGGCTCTAATGTTCCCTCCTACCCACCCATATGTGTTTAGAATAGTATTTAAAAAAAAAAAAAAAAAAATTGGGGGGATGGGGAGCAGATGTAAGAGTAATTTTTTTGTTTTGTTTTTGTTTAGACTGGGTGTTTAGACTGGGTGGGTTTTGTAAGATGTCTGTTAATGTATATTTAATGATAGTAATAGTAATAGTAATGTCGGATGAACCCTTCATCATCCTAAGGAGGGAGGTATGTAGCAGGGCGATTGCCCTGCACGTGTGTATTTAGTGTGGATATAATTTGTATGGGGAAATGGGTTTGTGTGTCGAGTTGATTTGTTTAATTGAATTATTGTTTTACAGACGGGCGCTCGATTGAGACTTGCTGCCTGCTAGGCTTGGTTGAGGGGAAGGGCAGCAAGTGATTGGCTGTTCTGGACCTCACTCAGCAGGTGGGCGGGTCTTGACTGAGTGTCCGTCAGTTCAAAAACATCCTCGGGAGATGG
Source organism: Acipenser oxyrinchus oxyrinchus (assembly GCA_030684275.1). Classification (NCBI taxonomy): domain Eukaryota; kingdom Metazoa; phylum Chordata; class Actinopteri; order Acipenseriformes; family Acipenseridae; genus Acipenser; species Acipenser oxyrinchus. The sequence goes on along the minus strand of CM060261.1, from coordinate 18,391,799 downwards.
TTCGGTGCGACTGCAACGCCATGCCAGAGGGGAGCGGCGTACACTCGGGAGGAGAGGGTCCGCTCTGCAGGAACGATAGCTACGCAACCCTGAGACTGCAAGTGGTGCTTGTGAAGGCAATTCCCAGCCAAGGCCGTATGAAGCAGCACAAGTCGTTGTATGAATACCGGCTCGTGAGCAGGTTAGTTAGGGGATTGTGATCCCATGTGATGTATAGCGAGGGTTACGTAGTGTAGCCGGTTCCTGGAGCAGGACACCTCGCTTTAAGGCTAGCGCTCGCCCTCTGGGGCACCTTTTATTTGTAGTTTTTGTACTGTGTTTTATTTTGCTTTTTGTGCAGCTTGCTGTATGTGTCCTCTGTGCGTTACCATGGCTGGTAACGTCACATGACCAACTTTACTTTCTTTTCTGTATTATATTAATAAATCCTGCGCGCCTGTGCCGGCGTTTCAACTCCACCCCCCAATGTCTCTCTGTACATTGTAAACAGCGGCTATCCACGCACGTGACGTAAGACCCTGTCACAACCCGTTTTAAGGAAATGTAGTCCGGCCGGTCTGGCGCAGCAGGACTTCAATTCCCAGGAGGCCACGGGACCGATGGGCAGCCATTTTAGATGCCATAATTGTAAAGTAGGTGTTTGTGTAATTGATTCAACAGCTGCCTTCAATTAAACAATGAGGAGCCTTTTAAAAAGACCTGGGTCAACCTGTTGGTGGAGAGAGAGTTGGAGAGTGAGCTGTGAGCTGAGCTGAGCTGAGCTGAGCTGAGCTGAGCTGAGCTGTGAGCTGAGCTGTGTGCTGTGAGCTGAGCTGTGTGCTGAGCTGTGAGCTGTGAGCTGAGCTGAGCTGTGAGCTGTGAGCTGTGAGCTGAGCTGTGTGCTGAGCTGTGAGCCGAGCTGTGAGCTGTGAGCTGAGCTGTGAGCTGAGCTGTGAGCTGTGAGCTGAGCTGTGAGCTGTGAGGTGAGCTGAGCTGTGAGCTGTGAGCTGTGAGCTGAGCTGTGAGCTGTGAGCTGTGAGCTGAGCTGTGAGCTTAGCTGTGAGCTGTGAGCTGTGAGCTGTGAGCTGTGAGCTGAGCTGTGAGCTGTGAGCTGTGAGCTGAGCTGTGAGCTGTGAGCTGTGAGCTGTGAGCTGTGTGCTGTGTGCTGTGTGCTGTGTGCTGTGAGCTGTGAGCTGTAAGTCATAAATAAATCATATACTTTGACATTTAATGTCCCGGGAAGATTTCCCAGGACAGCTGCCTCAAAAAGAGAACAATCCAGGCAAAACCAGAACGGGTGGTAACCCTAGTAGCTAGTAATCCATTAAGTAGTTAGGCTTTTGTTTGTTTATTTTTGATGTTTTTTTGAAGCACCGTAAATAATAAACACATAGATACCGTCCTGTTTAAACTGCATTCCTGGAAGTGTCACTATATATATAGTAAGATAGCAGGGAGAGGGTATGATTCCTCCCTGCATAAAACATGTGTGAATGCACATTTTGTTTAATTAGTTTTGTTAATTGTTTTATTGTTAATTATCCCCTGCACCTGGTGGTAATTGTAAATTAGAACCAGGTGCAGGGTATTTAAGAGAAGCAGTCAGTTTGCTCAAGGCTGCTGAGTAGAAGGAGACTGAGGGTGTGCTCTGGGTCCGAGCAGTCAATTGATAAGTGTTGTGTTTTTGTTTATGCCAGGTAAACGGCTTAGCCGTCCTGCGAGCTAGTCAGGGACCTGCATAACTGTATAGTTAGCGCTCTGAAGGAATTAGGTGTTTATTTTGTTTTTGTTTGGTTGTTTATTAAAAATAGCGCGTCAGCGCTTCAAAAATCCATTTCTGTGTCCCAGGTCTGTGTTTTAAAGGGACAACGAACCATGAGTGGTAGCAGTATTGTTACTAAATATATATATGAAAATTGTATATCGATATTGTGCACGTATTTTGAATCTGAAACAAAAACACATTGAAAATGTGAAAAAAATTGCAAATTATCAAAAGTGCCCAGCCATTTAAAGTAGAGATATCAAAAACACATGCCAAGTTTTTTTTTTTGCTCTTTGCTTTGTGCTGGGTAAGGTCGTTTTAAAATGTCGTTTTAAAACCTTGAAATATACCTTTGCTTCTTTGCCTGATCCCACATTTCCTACAATTCTTTTCAACGTCAGGTCCCTGCCTATTGGCTGAGCGCCGCAGAGCAAGCAGGTGCGGCACATTCAAATTTCAAACTAAGCAGAAACACGGAGCACTTCGCTTAAATGCGTTTAAGCTACTGACTGTCTCTGTTGAACCGAATACTGTTTTGTTGTTTCCCGAATTTTTATTTTCATCGGCAGAAGCGCTCTGGATGTCAGTACAGTGCTGACACTCCTACAATTATATTAAGTGAGGTTTCATGTAAATGTATATATAAAAAAGGCAGTGTATATTTTAGCAGTAGTACAACAAGCCCATGTACGGAATTAAAAGGAAAGGACATAGAATAGTCTTTTTTTAAAAAACAATTTAATTGGTTTAAAAGCAAACAAATTGGTCATTCTAAATCAAATAAATACTCGGTATAAATGCAACAATTGGAATATACGTTTTTTCAAACATCACAATTTCACCTGCAAAGCATTGTAGTGAGGCTGCTGCAGAGATCGTAGTTGCTCCATACACTAAAATAGGGTGCTACCGTTAGAAGGCTAAATGCGTATACCTTGGCTTCTAGCAGAAGAGGGGCAGCCTCCAACTCGCAACAATTGCATAAAAAATTCTGCTACTTTACCACTTCAATGCATGTACAACCGCAAGGATCGGGTGGCACGTTTGCAGAGCCGTTAAAGCACAAATTCCTAGTAAAATAAAATGAATCCCTTGATGTTCAATTACTGTGTTTGTTTCATGTAAAAAGGATGCCTCTTTACATTTCTCATTTGTTCCCTATCCAGCTCCCTCATGCAAGAGATTACAAATGAAGAGAAGGAGACCCTTTTTAACAGCTGCACCCTGACACTTACTGGTGAGCCCTTATGAATACTGTGTCAAATCAATTGCTTTATCAGTCACTAGTTAGATCATTTGACATCATGCTGGGTAGAATTAATTTTCTGATTTTCAATTCTTAATTGCCTTTTTTGCTTATAACTTGATAAAATGAAAGTTTTCAAACCTATGAGAATGTTCAACAGGAATTCAGTTATTTATTTTTATATCAATAAATATATAAAATGCATTTATATGGGGAGTCCCATATCTGAATATCCTTAAACTACATTATATACACACACAGGCATCACAGAATAGTTTAATACAGGAAATAGCAAATTATCAAGGATGTCTAATGCCTCTGTTACTACAGCCGTGCCACTACCAGCCACAAGAGGGAGCCAGTCACCACTAGATCATTCCCAGTCCAGTCAGTGGCTGCAGTCCCTCTTGAATATCAGATGAAGATTCAAACTGGTTGTGTTCTTGCAGGGCTGGTCACATGACTCTACTCTGCACAGAACGCGCTCTACTCTGAGATAAACACAGTTTCTTCAGGGGACGATTTTTGGTATAAAAGGAAGTTACATCAGAGATAAACGCAACAATTTTTAAAAAAGATAACCAAAGCTTGCAGTAACAATTCTGGTATGGTTGAATGCTCTGGAGTTATATCATTTTTTTTAATATTCAAACGTACAAAAAGAAACTTAACAATACATCCAAAAAAATGTTGAAACGTGTTCAAAACAAAGGCAATCAAAGCATTAGTAAACTTTCATACCTATCAATATTCACTTTAAGCGTCCTTGAGTGGCTCACCTGGTAAAGGCTGGACATGCTCACTGTTTCACTGCAACACTTAGCATTTAGTGAAAGAGATGAGGAGCAATGCCAGTCAGTATCACACAATGGCAGTAGAAAATGACTAGGTTGTTTGCTGCTGTATCCTTTTAATCCTCAGCAGTGATTTCAGAATGAGATTGAAGCTCTTACTTTGCCTTGTCATTGACAGGAGTGCCGTCCAGCCAGAGCCAGACTCCTTCAGTAACAGCATCAGTCAGGGCGATCCAGTAAGAATCCCTTTTAACGTTCTCTAATAAGAATTTCTGAGCAGAAAACAACAGTTTACTATTAGTTACAATGGAGGTGTAACATCATGAGGCAAAGAGGGGTGTCTTTTTAAAGAAAGAGAGACCCTTACTGTACTTAAAGGAAAGGAAATTAACAAATACATGACAAGCAATTTTTCGTGACAGTTTGTTTTCTGCAAAATTATTCTTAAACTTGAATGTGTGTAATACTGTACCTGCTCTGCCTCGCTCTGTATAATCACCAGGTCTGCTCCCATTGACACACAGCTAGCCCGGCTGGAGTTCCAGTCCATTGTATCAGTTGAGAAGTAGTAGCACTTTCCATTGAACTGCACCCACTTCTCTGGACAACAAACCCGCTCTGCACAATGAGAGAAAGAAGCAGTGCATGTTAAACAGAAACGCCTGGAGATCTGAAGAAGGGGGCTGCTCCTACAACACAGGGCTAGATTCTCAGTATTTGCATTAGCATGATTTTATCAGAAGGATACTGCATCTCCCTTCCACTCCAACTAATATTGGGACAGATGAGTAAATGGGAGGGTGCTTTATTTGTTCCTGTGGGAGGGTGTGTGAATTCACTGACATGGGAGACAGAAGGTTTTAATTGAAACACCTCTCTGGTGCCCAGTTTTATTATTATTTTTCTTTTCTTTTCTTGTCTTTCCTTTATTAACCACCAGGTGGCACTGGTTCGGCTATCCCCAATACCAACGATGGTACAGGGGTTGCACTTGTATCAGGCAGCATGCGCAGGTGCTGAGAAATACAAATGAAAACAAAAGGTGAAAGAAAAAGGGAAAATAAAACACAGAAATAAAAACTACAAACAAAAGACACTGCTCATGCAGCGTCCCCCACCACCTAAACCGGTCAGCTCGGGTCTCCAACCTACGCTCTGCTATTCCCTCACTATACACTGGATTTGCCAAGGTTCCCCCAGCTAACTACACCCGTCCCCTCGGGTACGTAACAATTATTTTAATTTTATTTAACAGCGTCTGTCTTCCTCAGCCATGCTGGCGTCCCGTTCTCTCACTGCAGCTGCTGGCGTTCTTGCCTTGGTTTATTTACTTCGCTTCTGAACCCAGCGTCACTGGGTTTCACGTGCAATCGCCAGCCCAAATGAATAACAGAGCGTAGTTCTTATAGGTGGAGCAACCCCCCAAGGCCCGCCTCTCGACCACTCAGAGAGAGGGAAAGACAACACACCCTCACCCAACCCCTCTGTGTCACTGCCATGATTGACAGGCAGATCCCACGGGGCTCCCAAGCTCCTCCTGCAGGATCGTGCATGCGTCAGACAGACAGCACAGAGAGAGAGACAGATACAGTAGATAGGTGAACACTGTCTTTCTCAGGATTGTGATAATCGAGGGGGATGAGGCAGGGCTGTTCACTGTCCGGGATGCTGTATGCCCTGTCTATTGAACCCCTGCTTTGTCGGCTCCGCATCAAGCTGGCTGGTCTGAAAATCCCTGAGTGCTCTTCCAGTCCGACTGTCTGCTTATGCCGACATCACTTCTCAGTCTGATGTGATGTGTGGAATGGAACCAGTCCCCCCTCGCTTCCACAGCCATTGCGATGGGAGAGGACAGGAATTAAAGTGCTGGGAGTGTATCTGGGGGAACAACAGTACATAAGGCATAACTGGGACGGCTTGGTGAATAATGTGAAGGCTAAGCTACAGCGCTGGAGATGGCTGCTTCCTCGGCTCTCCTATAGAGGGAGGGTCCTGGTAATATATAATTTGGTGGCTTCTATGTTGTGGCATAGACTGTTGTGTCTAGACCCTCCCCCAGAGCTATTAACTGAGATTCAAAGAGAGCTCATACACTTCTTCTGGAATGGACATCAGTGGCTCCGGCCTGCTGTTTTATACCTACCCCCGGGAGAGGGGGGCCAGGGGTTCATCGATGTTCACAGTCGCGTAGCTGCTTTCCGGCTGCAGGCGGTTCAACGGCTGCTGTTTTCTCAGCAGTTGAGCTGGGGTCACACTGCTTTCTCTTTCCTTTGCAGTGTGAGGGGGCTGGGATGGGACTGGAATCTGTTCCTGGTGAATGTGTCCAGGATAGACACCTCTGGGCTCCCACAGTTTTATAGGAATCTACTCAAATCCTGGCAAGTGGTTAAAGTGAAAAGACAAGAGGAGTTTTTAACCACAAGCTCACTGCTGCAAGAGCAGCTGGTCTTCAATCCTTTTTTCCCTGTGGAAAGTCTCCACTCCGGGGCACTGTGCTCTGTGTTCATGGCTGGAGGAGTCACCAAACTAAAACATCTGCTGCTGGTGAGTGCCGGGCAGTGGAGAGAAGTGGAGAGCCTGGCCAGGCAGCTGGGGGTCCATTCCCTCCGAGTACTGGAGAGAGTTTTAAATGAACTCAGAGAATCTTTCTCTCCTAGGGTGAGAGGTGCTGGGGCAGGCTGTGGCTGAAGGTGGTGCAGTCGAAGAGGAGCCAGCCTGCCCTGGTTTTGTGAATCTCCTGCTGTACCTGAGGAGTTGGAGGGGAGATGGTGCAGGACTGACAATATTGAGAAAAAAACAACTGTACCAGCTTTGTGTGAAGGTGTGCCATGTGCGTGCCCTGTGGACTCTGCCTGATGTTAAGTGGTTGGACCATATGAACTGAGCTAATGATACTGTTCCGATATGGAGGACTTTGTTCAGCATGTCGACCCCACAGCTGTGGAGAGGAGGAGACTGTATTCCACTTATTTGCCAACTGTAGACGGCTTGATTTATTGTTTGCTTTTATTGCACAATTACTGGACTCTTTTAATGTGACTTTTACAAAGAAACAGTTTATTTTTAATTGCCCTTATAGTAGGCAAGAAAGATTTAAATGCTTTTGAATTAATTTTATATTTGGACAAAGTAAGCTGCAGAACTGTGGTTCAACTGATGCTAATATGATGCTTAGGTTGCTGTTAAAGGCCAGGATTAAGATTGATTTTACATACTGTTCTTTGATCCGTGATCTTCTGATGTTTGAACAGCGCTGGTGTGTGAGTGAGGGACTGTGTGCATTGGGGGAAGAAGGGGAGTTGCAGTTGTTTGTGTGATTCAAATTATATTTATTTTATTTAAAAAAAAAAAGTTTCACTGTATATCTACATACAGGAATATATAATAAATATATCATGCAAATTTAACTTGTTGAATAAAGGTTTTTTAAAAAGTCAAAGTCTGCCACAGGGGGAAGATAATATTTAAAGCCTAATGATGACTCACCCTTTGAAGACCCTTCTTTGAGAAGACCGTATTTATCCAAGAGTGATGATTTCACAGAAAGCTCAGTATTGTTCTTTTTCAATTCTGAATTTTCTTTTTGGAGTCTGTTTTTCTCATCTAGTAGCTGGCTCTGGTTTTGTAAGAGCCTGCTATAGTTATTCTGCAGATTAGCATTGAGATCCAGAGAGCTTGCTATAGTTACTCTGCAGCTCAGAATGAGTTTCAGACAGGTTTCTGTTGTTACTCTGCAGCTCAGAATGATTCTTGTTGAGGTTGCTGTAGTCACTGCTCAAGTCCTGGAGCTGATTCAGTAATGATGAATAATTTGTGGACAGGCTGATGTATTTCTCAGGGTCTTCTTTAGTTCTGAATCTGAGAAAAACATACAAGCAAATAGACAAGCGTGAATTACAGTTTTGTTCAGTCAAATGCACTCAACCAGCTTGTTCTGTACATGTTTAAAGCTGATTAATCAGTTCAGTAAATCTGACTCTGGAATGCAGTGATATTCGCTGTCCATGCTTCACATACTGGTCATGGGAAACTGGTATCTGAATGCTCTTTTCACAAATCCATTAATGTGAATACAAGTTTGATATTCATGATGCTTTCCTTGAGCTTCATTGAAGAAGCCAAAGTCAGTTTAGAAGAGTTTCATGGACTTTAAAATGTATTTAATCAACCAAACTTAATTTAATTAATTAACTTAGACTTTTAAAAAACAAAACTTTTAATCAGTCGTTTCTGAAATGGTCCTGTTGTGAGGTGATGATTAAGTTAGAGAATACCACACAAGCGATTTGACCCCTGCTAACAAACAGCAGTGTGTGAATACTCACGATAGACAGCGAAGGAGATGATGGCAGCCAGTAAGAGACAACACAGGATGAGGAGGACCAGTGCAGGCTGTCTGTATGAAGAGGCTTTGCCAGCAGCACTCACAGGCGGGGTGGGGTCTGAGGAGAGAGAACACAGCTCAGGATACAGTACACAGTATACTAAAGAAACTTTCTGGAGTTTGTGACACTCAGTCACAAGATACACTGCGGTATAGAAAAGACTTCATGAAATCCTTGCCATTCTCACAGCAGAAATCCATGTTTGTTTCTGTAGGAAAATTATATTTGTTCAGAAAGTGAGGTGCCCATACAGTTGTCACTGAAGAAGTGAGATTATATGGGCAGCATTGCTATTTTAATAACATTGTCCCAAAGAAAAAAAATATACAATATACCTTTAAAATACCACGGTTTTAGACCAAGCCACTGGTTTCACAACCAATACATGGCTTCATAAACACAGGGGCAGTGTGTACCCCATCACACCCACCCACTGTGCTGTTAGAGGCTGGGAGCTGCTGCTGGGAGCTCAGAGCTTCTGCAAAAGCAATGTCAAACTTGAGGAGCTTGATGTGTTTCAACAGGGTGTGTGGATAAATACAGCAAGGCTGTTCTGCTGTTGTTTTAAAAGGAAACTTGATTCACAGTATGTGTTCACCAGGTTGCACTCTCTACAATACAGACACTCTGCTGATCCAGTCTGTGTGGGTAAAGGGAACCTGGCAGCTAGAACTGAAGAGCTGGCCCTGAATTCAGGTCAAAGCACCTTAACACCCAGACCAAAGGGAATAAACCATGGCTGAGTATTGACAATAAGAAGCACTCTGAATGATTCCAGACATCATGAAAAGGTAAGGGAGAATGTAATGTAACATGATGACACTGACAGCAGTGCTATTCATGGGCTCACCCGCTGTGCGGCTAGGGTCTGTCTGCTGCTGCTGCTGGGAGCTTGGAGCTTCTGCACACTTCACTGTAGCATAGGTGACATCGTCTTCCCTTCCTGGGAGTGAAGACAAACAAAACACAGGAGAAGTGAACATCTGATCTGACCATTTTACTAGCGGAACATCAGATAGTAGGCTCTTATTAACAATGCTTTAAAATCAAGTTCAACTTAAAGCAGCGCTAAACAAGGCTTTATCAAATCCATTCCCTTACCTCTTACTGGCTTTAAATTATTACTGCCCAGCCTTTAAAGGAGAGCTAACCAAGGACTGAAAGTCCATTGTCTTATCGCTTATTAGCCCGAGCAACATTATCACTGCTCCCCATTAAAGGAGAGCTAACCAGGGCTTTACAATCCATTCTCTTAGAGAAAGTGAAAATAAAGTAGTCTGTAAAACTAGCTGATCTACAGAAGAATGAGAAGAAAGTTACATGATGGGGTGTGACAGAGACAAAATGATTCTTGGTGATACATCTCCCTCCTGACCTGTGAGGACGCAGTGTAAAGGGAACAGAGTGCTCTGGAATGTATGGCCTGACATAGGCCATGTATTGTACAAACTCCACGTGTAATAGTCATTAATTGGAAGCTTACTTAACATCAAATAACAAACGTCTTTAGCATAAACTACATTTTAATGGTGTTGCTATACACTGTTTTATTTATCCCATGCCAAAAAATAAACCACTCATCTCTGCTCTTAACTAATAGCCTGTATTGGTAAATATATTTGTATTTTAAGAAATAACTGATCATTCTCTAATTGTGTTTACCACCAGCTGAAGAAAGTACTTTAGTTATTTTACACGATACAATGTTTCTAACAAACTGCGGCACACGACGTTTTGAGCAAATTATATATCTTAATAATAGAATAATTCATACTGTGGTATATATTGTGCAACTTTAGGGCTCTTTTAAAGTTTTTAAAAGTCTTAAAAAATACATAAAATTGCTATGCCTTTTTTCACCTTTTTGGTGTAATAAAATATGAAATGCAAAAAGTTCAAATCATTGTGTGAAAGGAAGTGGTTGACAGCGCCTGGATACACAATCATTACACAACAGAAGCACATCGGCTTGGTGTGCAGTACGGGAGTTTTTCTTTTTAATGTGGTGGTGGGAACGCAAAGGGTCTTGTTCAGTGCTAGTTGTTTTAAAATATTTTATATATATATATATTAAAAAAAAGTTCCCCCTTCATCAGGGCCCCCTTCGAGGCGTTGGGCCCCGGGGAGATTTCCCCGTCCTTGTTTTGTTTAAACTTGACGATTCAACAGTTACCTGACAGATAAATCTGAAAAACATTATCGTTCAGCAATTAAATCATAGGTTTTAACAAAATACACTAGAGCGAAGCGAAAGACACAAATACAGCACGAGTACAAAAAAATGTAGCTAGTCATAAAAAGAAAAGACTGTCTCCTTTTGTGGAGACGAAATAAAATAAATAAAACACAGAAGAGCATGGGAACAGCACACACTGAAAAAATGAATCAGTTTAGGGAATACCACCAGCTTGTAAAAGAGCTAATGTCATTACTATTATTATTGGTCAACATTATTAAAACAAAGAAGCAACATTTTACAGAAAAAACGAAACCAGTGTTGTGGCGCTCCCCGTCACTTTGACTAAAATTAAGGTGAAATAAAGAGAGATAGACATGCCATCAATTTCCAATTGTTCTGCTATTTCTTGACACGTGCTTCCTTTTTATTGTCTTTATAACCACAGACACTGTCATCATAAAGAGCATTATATTTTTTGACTTTAATAATTAAATTCTCATTGATGTAGTTTTTTAAAAATTATTATTTCTGTGGTAATCTCTGCGTGAGCGAGACACTGACAGTCTAACAGCCGCTACCTTTGACCTTATTTCTGATTGGTCCATTTCGACGCGAACAGCGCATAGCAAAATACAAATAAAACAAATGTATTTCTATATTTGCTCGCTTCATTCACGCCATTCGCTTCGCTTGTGTTGTGCATTACTCCATTTAAATCAATAGTTTTAATTATTTTTGATTCGCAAGCCCGCGTCCGGTGTGTCTTAACATGCAAGCCCATGCCCATTGACGTGTTTGATTTGGCAGTGTATGTTGCAGAGCTGCGCTTACACTCCGAATTTTAAGACTGTGTTTGTTAATATTTATGTATTTAGCTAAATCTGGACTTTTTTTGTTAAATCTCGGAAAAAATACGCGATTTACATTAATACAGCACATTTTTTTTACACTTATCGGCACTGTTCACTGCAGTTTCACTGACACACTCGCCACTTCAAACATAATTTCTCCGGTTCTACAAGTCCTAATCGTCAACGGCTCATTTGAAAGGTAAGAAATTGGCCCAATTAGCAGTCATTGATGTATTTATTTAAAATGTTCTGTCTTTTTTTTTTTAACAGAACTGCCTCTTTAGTCGCTCCCCCCTTAGTGACACTCCACGCCCCCAAGTTTGCACACAACTGCAGAGTGCAAAAGTGCATACTTCAATTTCCGGTCAGAGTCGTTCCCGTTTTCCACGATTCTGAAACAGCATGCTGTAAATGAAGTCTCTGTATGTTGGTAAAATTCTGTTTTCCGATGCATTTTTTTTTTGTATTTTAGCTGTCACCCATTTACATGCTTGCTCGCTCAGCTATCTCATTCGCTGACCTACACAACTACACGTCCATATGCAACAGATACACATTTGTATTTTCATTGCATGACATACTGCATTTTATAAAGGAAGCACCTAATCAAGTGTGTTTTTTACGTAATTTCCAAGATTTCACGGACTTTATACAATTTCACGATTTTCACAATTTCCCTGACCTTCGTGATCATAACAAAATCATAGCCTTAGTCATAACATTACAGCACCCCTGTGTCCTCAGTAGAGCTCTCGGAATCATGTCTAATCTCAGAGTCCAGATGTTACACCAGGGTGTAAACCCCCTGCAACACTCTGCTCACAGTGGATTGTTCTGTGTGGTGTTTCTTTCTGAGAGGATGACATCTCATTAACACAGCAGCAGTTCACACACACACACACACACACACACACAGACACACGTACAGTACAGCTCAATTACAAACACGTCAGAATTACAGACAGTTCAAGACCATCTCAGAGTATTTTAAAATGAGTTCAAAACGTAAGCTATTGCAGGATGAGGCCTGACTTATGTTTGTTTGCTGTAGCCAGCCCTACCCATCATATTCACCCCTAAACAAATATTATTTATGTGCATATTTATTAAAATCAATTAAACTAAGACCATTTCTCCCAGTGCAGTTCAATACATAAACCAGAAACAGAAAACTTGTATCTTCATTCCAGCAAACTGTTTAACTTTGTTGAGCAGAGAAACATTAAAGAAATTGAGAAAACAATCTAGTCAAAACGTGTGTCATTGAATTTATGAAGTTTCTTTATTTCTAAATGTAGCACTATTGAGTATTTAATAATTATGGATGATCAGAAATTTCCTTCCCACCTCCCCAACATTAGAAACCTGAGTCTGGTTACAGCAAAGCAGCTCTTTACCACTGCAAACTGGCAAAGAGAGTTACACAGCGGAGTCTGAGACCCAGTCAAGTGTGTTAGCAAAGCACAGAAAAATGTACGCAGCAATTTTAAAGGGAGCCCGTTCTTCATGTAATAAAGCACCAAGTTTACAGAGACAATGTTCACCTGCACACAGTTTAGCAGCTGCTTGGACGCCTGGTTTCCGCGTGAACTTGACATTGGACTAGAGACCTTCAGCAGACATCTTGTTATATTGTCATAAGATTGTAGCAGAATGGAGGGTGACCAGCATGAAGCTAACACAGGAAGAACCTACAAGATCTGGAGCGGCTATTTAAAACTCAGTGGCTATGTAGTCTTCCTGTATACTGAACAACTCAAAATCAACAACACATCTTTTTTTACAGTGGTTCATTCTGTAAAGAGGAAGCTACAAAAAACAGCACTTGTTTTTCTCAAGAAAGATGATTTTTTTTTCAGGGTGTGGTATTCAATTTTATGAGCTGTATCCCTCTGTGATTCTGTATCTTTTGAAACATCCCTGTAAGGGGAGCCTGTATTATAGTATGAGTTAGTGAACCTGTCATCGCTGCACCTACTACAGCTAATATCTCATAAGCCATTGCAGCTGCAACTTCATATTTCCAGTGTTGTGGAAACTGCAGCAAAATCTAAACACACCCTTCACTTTGACCTGTAACCTAATGGCAAGCTGTGTACGCTTGCTGTAATTGATGATCATTTGGGACGACCCCTTTACTGAATACAACTGAAATGCAGCAAAGGGCTGATTACACCAAGAGGAGAAGAATGCTTCTCAGAGAGAGAATAGTAATTTGTACTTTTCTCTCCACGCCATGATGTTCATCTTCCTCGAGTCTTCTGACTGACACAACGTACTGACGAGAATCATGAACCACGCCCTCCCCCCCCCCGCTCGGCTCTCAGACACAGTCAGATGCGTTGTGAGGTCAAAGCTTCACGGTTTGGTTCTCACTCGATTCAACAGTGGAAAAATCATCCGCACTGCGAGGGCTGGGGCCGGGATGTGCCAGTGGAACGGTGCCAGTGTCTTTATAGTAGCAGGAGCAGCACTGTCTAGTCAACAGCTACTGTGTATTGACAGCAATAAAAAAGGAAACTTGATTCACAGTATGTGTTCACTAGATTGCACTCTCTACAATACAGACACTCTGCTGATCCAGTCTGTTTGGGTAAAGGGAACCTGGCAGCTAGAACTGAAGAGCTGGCCCTGAATTCAGGTCAAAGCACCTTAACACCCAGACTAAAGGGAATAAACCATGGCTGAGTATTGACAATAAGAAGCACTCTGAATAATTCCAGGTGTAAGATTATGGTGCCAGGAGTGGCGTGCCTTTTAATGATGTCAGAATAGGTGCCGAAGGTGTAGGAGAAGGAGGAAAGCACAACATCGAAAGTGTGTCTGAATCACAACACTTTATTATGAGTCTTTATAGAAATGCATTCAATTATATAAGCAGCAAGTATAACACTGAATATGGATATTACCCAGATTCTAGAGGGAGCACAGGCGACAGGCGTCTGTCCTCCAACAGTAGGTAGCTTCGGGGAAGATCAGCTGGCTCTGTGTTTTATCCTCCAAGTGTGTGTCTGAGTCTTGCTCGCTAACCCACCTTTTTATCTCCCTTACTTTCTGTCTTAGTTGCGTCATCCCCAAGCAGCTACTCGGGCGAAGCAGCAGGTGTTGGCCAGGAGCTGAAAGAACTGGTGTTTCACACTTCAGTCTGTGTGGCACAGTGTAAATGCTGCCCATCTCTATACATAGGGCCTCATTTACGAAAGGGCACAAAACATTATGGTGCACCATCATTGCAATTAGTTCATGATTTTATGATTTCAGTATTTACTGTGCAATTGTATTCATTATCGCATGAAATAGTGGGCCTATTAAGGCGCACACTGATTTTATTGTGCCACACTATGGTAATCAGAATGACTATGTGATGTGCATGGTAATGCATGATAATCGACTGTGCACCTTAAAGAGAGTGATAATTCATTTTTTATAAGCCAGGCTTTAAGCACTGATAGACGCATTGTTTAAACCTGTTTTCCTGGGCTGAAATGTATCTGGCATCATGGAGGGATTACTTGCACACAGAGGTGGTATGGGTAGCAGTGGCGGCGTTTGTCCCGTCGTGGCCCTGTGCAAAGCTTCTTTCCTGGGTCCCTATTCCCTATTCAATACCCTGACTTTCAAACAGGGCAACAACATTATTAAATGTATTGCATTTTATCAAGGCAATCGCAAAAATGAGTTCATTTTTAAATGTCTTACTGTATTTTGCTTAAATTGTGGTTACATGGTTACGCTGCACATACTGACATAAACTTGCGCACGGCTTTAAACCCCAACACACATTTTTTTTTGTTAATCGCCTGTGGCGTGCAGATAAAAAGAACGGTAAAATGGCTAAGAGTCATTAATTCTGGTAAAGACGAGGTGAATATACATTTTTTCTAGTAACTGAGCCACGACAACAGGGACCCGCTTGCCGCTCAGGGCCCCGTGTAATTGCATGGGCTGCGTGTGCTTAAAGCCGCTGCTGTTGTGAATGAATCGCTATCGTGCCAAAAAGGTTTTCTTTAAAAGGGTGTTCTCTTATTCGAAGTGTTCTTTTAGGAGGTGTTCCTACACGCGGACACTACTGTATATAGTACATATGGACTGGAGAGGAGGCGTATAGTGGGGAAGTATGGCCTCCGAGGGAAGAACTCGGGGGCCATAGCGCTGGGATTTTCTGAGGGCATTGTCCCCTGGAGGTAACTATAGTTCCCTTTCAAGTCGAAAATAACCATCAAGTATGGGACATTGCCGTCAGGCAGTAGGGATTGGCTGAGCTTTATAGCAAAGCTGCCGATAGGCCTCTGCGCGAGCTGCCACGTAAGCCCGCCCCCCCTGGGAGCTTACTATACGCAGCGCGCAGAGACATACTTCCTCTTTTGTCTTCAGCATCGGTAGCGGTAGGTAATAGAGCTTAACTGACTGTACTCACTAAGCTTAGGCTTGAGAAGCTGGTTATTTTCCCCTTCTCCGAGTTTATTTCAGTTTTACTCTTCGGAGTAATTATTATTATTTGTTAATTGGATTATATATTTGTATATTTTTAATATTACACTTATATATTTCCTTCACGCTTTGCTTCGGCATCGCGTTTTTGTTTACTTTCGTGGTCTTCGTCTTTCCTGTGTTAATTGTTAATAATTAATTTTAATTATTATTTTTGGGTTTTGTGAAGGACGCGCGTTGCGTTGGCCTTGGCCGCGTGCGCATTTGCAGCCCCGGTCTTGCCTTGGCTAGACCACGTGTGTAGAGCCTGCACGGCAGTCTCTTATATATTACCTCTGCGGTGTGTTTTATCAACGGCGTGGTAGCTATACTGTGCCCCAGTCACACAATCACTACATAGTGTAGCTGCAGCATCTCCCAAAAAAAAAAAAAAGTTTCCCGTTCACTATACAGAGGAAGACGACCACAAACTACAAATCCCCAGCACCAACAGGTAGGTACTGCACAGCACCCCAGACACTGTACCAGCACTTAGCGTCTCCGCTCTGCGGGTTAGCTGACGCCTAGGCGTCTGTGCTAGCGTTCTACACTCGGTACTTTCGCTCTCGGCGTTTTGGTGTCAGCGCTTCAGCTCTTGGTGCTAGCGCTCGGCGCTTGGGACTCGGTGCTCCACGCGCGGCGCTCGGTGCTTGACGTGTCGGCGCCGACGCATGCACCTCCGACGCTTCGGCGCGTCGACGTTCGGCGCTCAACGCTTCGGTGTGCGACGCCGGCGCTCGGCGCGCACCTTCTGTGCTCGACGCTCGTTGCTGCGCTTCGGTGCTTTCGACGCGGCGCTCGACGACGCACCTTCGGTGCTCGGCGCGCGACGCTTCGACTCTCGCTGCACTTCGGCGCTCGATGATCAGCGCTCGGTGCTCGCGCTAGGTGCACGCTCCCTCGACGTTTGGTGTTTGTTGCGTCGATGCTCGGTGCACGCCTCGGCGTTCGACGCTCTCGCCGGCGTTTGGTGCCTATCGGCACACGCACCCGGCGCTCCAGCGCCGGTGTCTCATCATGTCAGGGTTCCACCGTTGCGTTACATGCCAAGTCAAGTTGCCGGCGAGCGACCCCCACGAGGACTGCGTGGCATGCCTGGGACCAGAGCACGCTGCGTCTGCCTTGGCAGACAGGTTGTTCTGCGCATTGTGCGCCAATTTTCAGCCACGCACTCTTCGCCAGAGGGCGAGGAAGGCGGTTGGGGATCACTCCCCCTCCTCAGGGTCGTCTCACACCCTGTCTGCCCCACCAGTGGCGACTCCCGTTAGGCTGCGGCTGTCCGGGAGTCCGTCCTCCCAGCTGACAGCTGGTCAGAGATCCCCCGGCAGCGGACGCGCTCGGCAACCCCGCAGCCCGTCGAGACAACCGCGAGACCCTTCTTACAGGGGACGCTCCTGCCGGACATCACGATCCCGCTCCAGGTCACCGCGCCGAAGGGGACGCCCCCGTTCCCCTCGTCGCGAAAAGTACCATAGGGACAGATCAGGCGTCTTAGAGCTCACCTCTAAGATGTCCCAGTTCATGGAGGTCATGATGGGTCAACAGTCCCTGCTCATGAGTCTGGCCAATAGGGTGCCTCGGGCCACAGATGATTTAGTTGGACCAGTTGCCAACCAGCCAATGGTTCCGCTGCAGCCCCTGCCCGCCCAGGTTGTGCAACAACCCCAGGAGGTTTGGGACGCTGACGTCATCTCCAGGGATGCGTCTGAAGGGGAACCTCTTCTCGATGAGGATAGCTTGGAGGCGGAATTGGTGTCTCACCACTCAGAGCAGGAGTCTGAGTTGGAGGTTTTGGACACCAACGACCCCTTTGGCCACTAGTGGAGCGAGCAACTTCGCCATCTGGGGATCAGTGGCCAGCCGTCGAGCAACCTCGGCGTTCTCTTTTGAGTCACCTTCAGTCCAGCCCCACCAGTCCAGGATGCTTCCGGCATTCCCGGACTTTATCAAGGAGGTGCAGTCCACCTGGGGGGCCCCGGTCTCTGCCCCTGCCACTTCTGCAAGGCTTCAGCCTTCACTATGCAAGGGGCAAGCGAAACTGTGTTGACATCATTCCCACCGGGGGGCGCTGCGTTCGCTGCGTTGGTGAAGACGCCAACGCTATCTGGGCTGGATCCTGCATGCCCGAACAAACAATGCAGGATTACATATAATAAATAAATAAATAGATTACGGAGGTGCACCTCAAAAAGGGGTACGCTGCAGCCACAGAGGCAGTGAGGCTGTCAAACGTGGCCAGCCTCCTAACGGTCTACCAGACGGTGCTCATTCGAGACCTACCTGAGTGCCCGTCCCTTGCCCTTAGGACCGAGCTGGGTACAGTCGCTCAGCTGCTGGTGAAGCTGGCTCAGCTAAATGCGCGAGCTCAGGGCAGGAGCATCGCATCCCTTGTGGTGGCAAGGAGGCAGCTCTGGCTCTCGCAGGCGATGGTACAGGAGCCTGATAAGGTTCCATTGCTGGATGCCCCAATCACACCGGGGCACACATTTGGCCCGGCGGTGGAGGAGATGCTGCAACGCTCCGCCAAGGTGCGTGAGGCGTCGCAGCAAATGGCTAGGATGTGGCCGAATAAGCCTTTCCAGCCAAAGCGGCCACAGGATCACCAGTGGCGTAGGACACCACCACAGCAGCAGGCGCAACCACGGGGCAATAAAACCTCCCCTTCAGGTGCATCAGCGCGTGGCCAACCCACGTTTGTAAGACCGCAGCGTGGAGGGTGGTGCCCTAGAGGAGGCGGCAGGCCACGCCCTCGTGGCTCTGGCCAGACCCCTCGCGAATGAGCGCAGCCAAAACAGCCTTGAAAATCCCAAGCAGCTGTTAACCCACCCCTGCACTGTCCCACAGCTCCAGTTCTGGCAACATTGCACCGACGACATCTGGGTGCACAAAACTATACTCACCGGTACACCCTTCAGTTCGGTTAAAACCTCCCCCTTCCGGGGAGTGGTGGTAACTGCAGTGAAGGACTTGGTTCAGTCCTCAGCTCTGAATGTGGAAATACAGGCATTGCTCAGGAAGCATGCCATTCAACAAGTAGACCCTGCTCTGATTGACCAGGGTTCTATTCCAAATACTTCCTGGTGCCCAAAAGGACGGGCGGTCTCCGTCCTATTTTAGATCTGTCGAACATCCGCCAGGGCGTATGCTTGGGTCCCATTTTCCGGAGGGAAGTCATCACGACCGCGAGAGACCACGCACTGCCCCCTATAGTTCTCGGTGAAGGACCTCGACAGCCCCCTAGGAGTCGATGCACTTGCTCACGAATGGCCACCAGGGCTCCTATATGCATTTCCACTGATTCCGATGCTCCCCACCTTCTTAGAGAAGGTCAGGGTAGAGCAAGCGACAGTGATTCTGATCGCTCCTCGGTGGCCTCGGAGAATATGGTTCTCGAGTCTGGTGCAGTTGTTGCACGGTTGCCCGAGGGAGCTCCCTCTGCGAGCGGACCTGCTGTCCCAAGCCCAAGGAGGGCTATGGCACCCGAATCCCAAGCTCATGCAGCTATGGGCTTGGCCCCTGAACGGGAGCGCCTGTCAGCCTTAGGGCTTTCGACGGCGGTGATTTCGACCATTCAGAGCGCCAGAACGCCCGCTAATATGTCGCAATATACGTACAAATGGCAGTTGTTTCAAGATTGGTGTCTGGCGGAGGGCCATGATCCAATATCCTGCCCTATGGCAGTGATATTACAGTTTCTACAGAAACTGTTAGATGAAGGGAAATCTCCCTCTACACTTAAGGTGTATATAGCCGCCATATCGGCTTGCCATGTACGCATTGACGGTTTATCACCAGGTTGCCATTTTCTGGCATCTCAGTTCCTGAAAGGCGCAAGACGCTTGCGGCCTCCAAGGATGACCAGTTTACCGTCATGGAGCCTTGACGTGGTGTTAGAAGCCCTTACCAAGGCACCGTTCGAGCCTCTCCACTGCGTGGATATGAAGCTTGTGTCTATGAAAACTGCGTTTTTGCTATCAGTGGTATCAGCCAAACGTGTGGGCGAGTTACATGCACTATCAGTGCATTCATCATGTACTCGTTTCACAGGAGACGGTTCTAAGGTCTCCATGCGTCCAAATCCGGCCTTTTTACCCAAGATCATATCCCCATTTCATATGAACCAACCAGTCGAGTTGATGGCGTTCCATCCTCCTCCTTTTTCTTCCCCAGAGGAAGAACGGTTACACATGCTCTGTCCCGTGCGGGCATTGAGGTGTTATATTGACCATACAATGACTGTGAGGCAAACAGAACAGCTGTTCATATGCCATGGTTCTAGGACTTTGGGTCAGCCGTTGTCTAAACAATGCCGTTCCCATTGGATAGTGGATGCTATTAAATTAGCATATGAATCTGCAGGCCTTCTGCCACCAGGGCAGTTGAAGGCACATTCCACTAGGGGTATGGTGACATCCTGGGCCCTCTTTAGAGGGGTGCCGGTGTCTGACATTTGCGCTGCAGCCAGTTGGGCTACACCGCATACTTTTATGAGGTTCTACCATTTAAATGTACTGGAATCCTCTGCTCAGTCATTCGGAGCATCCGTGTTACACTCTATGACGCCCTAGTTGGCGGTCATATTGAGTATTGTCACGATATGGTGTTGACTCCACTTTAGGATAGGTGTCATTGCGAGCGTAGACGCTGTGGCGCGGTTCCACATATGCGTAGATGTATTGCCTACGCAGTTGCGTTATGACGTAAGTCTGTCCTACTGCCGAGAATCCTCCCTCGCGACGGCTTGGGTACACTATTCCCATACTTGATGGTTATTTTCGACTTGAAAGGGAACGATAGGTTGCGGATGCAACCCCGGTTCCCTGAAAGAGAAAATAACCATCGAGCCGCGAGGTCGCTCCGGAAGCCTTCACGGCCTGAAAAGCAAAAGAGGAAGAGAGTCTCTGTGCGCTGCGTATAGTAAGCTCCCAGGGGGGCAGGCTTACGTGGCCGGCAGCTTTGCTATAAAGCTCAGCCAATCCCTACTGCCTGATGGCAATGTCCCATGCTTAATGGTTATTTTCTCTTTCAGGGAACCGGGGTTGCATCCGCAACCTATTGTTCTGCCTGAGGGGCCTTTAGTTTCCCACTATGAGCCGAGGTCTGCAGTGCATAATTGTTTTATGAATAAGTCATGTTTTTGAAGTCCATAGCACATAGTTATTAATGTTTTTTTGGCATAGAACTGTCTGTCTGACTTTCTCACTGCGGCATAGAATTACATCGTCAAGTTGGATGT
>CM060261.1:18299287-18370394 GCA_030684275.1 Acipenser oxyrinchus oxyrinchus | reverse complement strand
CTCCTGCTCGGGGTCTCTGTCTGTGTGCTTCTCTGTATGTTTCAGGTAACAAGCCCCCAGGATTGGTCCCCAATAATCCCCTGTACATGATAAAGGACCTGCAGAGACACACCTCTGCAAAGTGCCGATCCAGGCTCCCAGCAACCCCTTGAAGCCATGTTTGAGAACGGTCTGTCTGTCTGTGTGCACCTGCAGACATTAAATGGACCAAGTGGTCCACACAGTTATTACAGTAAGAAAAGCTAGTCATGTGGAGCAGGTGTAATGGCTTGGCTTCTCAGCCCCATTGAATTGAATGGAGATTCAAGAAGCTGGACATGAACCGCTAACTTCATGGTTAAACAATGAATGCCTTGTGCAAAGAGGCCAAACTTTGCTGGGGACCCCAAGGTCTCACTGGCTCTGACACTCGGGATGAGAGATGGGAAACCTGCAGGGATTGCTTCTCCTCATTGGGCAACAGCGAACCCTACTAGCCAGACACTGAGCCATTCAGGTAGGGCTGGTCTCTGAACTCTGGGATCGGCAGCCAGCCCACCTCTGCTCTGGATTGCTCAGCGTAAAAGCAATTTTGTCAGTGAGGTCAACTTCAGTAAAACCACCCACTCCCTCATTGTGAAATGAATTCAGCTTGTATTAAGAGTGGTTAAAAAGAAAAGGGCTTTAGTTTAGTAACCTTGTAAATAATGATCAAAGTGGAAACAGCAATAGAGAACACATTGAGGACACACATTCTAGGATATTAAACATGGAAGTAATTCAATATGTTGAAGTTAGGAGATGGAAAGCTTTTAAAGTAACAGATTTGTTAAAGCGAGTGTTCCATGCCTCGACAGTCCTGCAGCTGACCTGTAAGTGACACAGTGTTTTGGATTGTAGCACACACTCTGACCTCACTTCCTGTGCCAGCAGAGATGCCTGACAGCAGTGGGGAATTGTGACATGCAGTGGACATGAATATCCAGATCACTGCAAGAGTGTCCAAGAATTCACCACCATGTCTGGGCTGAGCTACTCTGAATTCTGCACTGTGCAGTACTCTTAGGTTTTGCGGTTATATGTTGATTATAGTGTTATATTAATATTATAGTGAATGGCATTATTGGAATCAGTGTTTAACATAATATATGAATCAAATTTAATACACATAATAAATTCAGTGGCAAATGTTTCAACTAGAGTATTTCCAGTAAGCAATTAATGACATAAAATAGGCATTAAGTCTGTAAGCTTTTGTTATTTAACTTAGTTTCTTTTAGTATTTTTAGCAGGTAGATACATGTCTCGGTTTTAATGAGTATTTGATTGATACTTGGCTGGGTTGTACTGAATTGTGAATAGCATTCTATGTTTCACCAGTGTTGTGAAACTGATATTGCAATGTATTTCAATGGTTCTCGTGCCATGTAATAGTGGATTGTAGTATTCTTTGTGTGTGTGTGTGTGTGTGTGTGTGTGTGTGTGTGTGTGTTACTGTCTGTTGACTGTCTGTCTGATGTCTTCCATTGGTAAGCATGACACAGCACAGCCAGGCTGACTGCAGGGACAGCACCCATTGGAGAGCACACAGCACAGCCAGGCTGACTGCAGGGACAGCACCCATTGGAGAGCACACATGCACAGCCAGGCTGACTGCAGGGACTGCACCCATTGGATAAAGCACACAACACAGCCAGGACTGACTGCAGGGGAGCATTCCATTGGCGAAATGCACACAGCACATGCCAGTCTGACTGCCACGACAGCACCCATTGGCGAGCACACAGCACAGCCAGGCTGACTGCAGGGACAGCACCCATTGGAGAGCACACAGGACAGCCAGGCTGTCTGCAGGGGATTTTGTTAAACACATGATTACATCATCCATAATCTGCAAATACAGGTGTGTGTTAAAAATAGACTAAGTGGAGTGATCTCTCCTGTACTATTAGAGCCTCTGCAGTGTTGATTGGAGTTCTCTTTCCTATAGACCTCATATATAGACCTGCAGTGAGTGGAGTTCTCTGTCCTATATATAGAGGCTGAGTGGTCCAGTGGTTAAAGAAATGGGCTTATAACCAAGAGGTCCCTGGTTCAAATCCCACCTCAGCCACTGACTCATTGTAGTGACCCTGAGCAAGTCATTTAACCTCCTTGTGTTCCGTATTTCGGGTGAGGCGTAATTGAAAGTGACTCTGCAATTGTAAGTGATGCACAGTTCACACACCCTAGTCTCAGTAAGTCGCCTTGGATAAAGGTGTCTGCTAAATAAACAAATAATAATAATAATAATATAGACCTCTATACAGCTCTGCAGTATTGAGTGAGGTTCTCTTGGCTTTATAACTCTAGATCAGCAATGTTAACAGTTAAATACAAATAAAATAAAAAATATTTCACAATAAATGTTTATTAATTAACTCAAAATACAAACTTGAATAGTCCCCCAGAATCCCTACCAAATACAGTGCAGAGCAGGTCTACAGTTAAATAAAAATACAAATTGAATAAAAAATAATAAACTCATATAATATACAAAGCAATAGTTTAATCAACCTGCTGAAGGATATTGTACTTGTATTGTACTAGCATCTCATAATCTTGTTGAATTTGACTCTACAATCTGGCTGAATATTTATCACATTCTTCCAGAGTTTTGCCTTTTGTGTGTGCACTCTGCTTTATCAGTAACAATGCAAGCTTTCTGGCTTGTGAGCTAAACAGACAGCCAGCCATTCACCTGCTGCTCCCTGCAGCAGCAGGGGGGTATGATAGGAACGCTGTATATACAGGGAGCTCTGTTTCAGCTCAGGGAAGAAAAACACAAATGGAAACAAAGGGAAGAGGAACAGGAGCTCTCCTTCTCATTTGTTTACATGTTTGGTGTTTTTTACACTGATAACATTTTACAAGAAAACCTATAATGCACATTTTATCAATACAGGCTTGTGAGGTAACAACCTTAAATATGAGAAAAGACAGAAGGCTGCAGATTCAATACAGTGCCTACAGCTCCCATCATGCTCTGCCCCAGCAGTACCAGTGAGGGATGATGGGAGCTGTAGTCAGAAGTGAGTGAGCCACAATATTCAAGATCTATAAAAATGATCATTGTCTCCCTTGTAAAAGTGTGTGGTATACCAAGGTAAAAGCACAGCACAATATAAAGCATGTTTAAAGCACAGCACAGCACAATCATGGTAAAGCAAAGGCGAGCAGGTGAAGCACAGATATGTATTGTGAAGTGTTGTAAAAACAATGGCTAACCAGCACGACTGCTAAAGCACAGGAAACTGCAGAATGACTGTACATTTACCAGGGTGAACTTTTATAATCAGTATCAGTGCAGTGCAGGGATATAAAATGATAATACTAATCTGCTGAAGTAGTTGTTTCAGTGGGTTGCTGTATTGCAGATCAGAGCAGAGCCCTCAGTTTCGGAATGTCTGGATCCTGTGTGACTAACTAGTCATCCCTCTGTGAACCACTAGAGGGAGCAAAACTCCAAAGACTCAGTTATACAATTAAACAAAACTTAATGTCTTTGAGAAAGACTCCACTTGGTGAAATATCTTAATTTCATAAGTTATCTTCTTTTAGTTTTCTTGTCTGACTTCATTTACTTCACACAATCATAAACTCTGCACAGTCTGGTGCCTTCATCAGTGTGCTGATTCAGACTGTTTGTGGGGGGGTGCTTCTATCAGTTAGGTAGGGCTGGCCCCTCCCTGTGAGGAATCAGGTTGAATCTCCCCATCATTACGATTAAGCCTTTGATTCCCAATCTTGTTGTTAGGGTCCTCATTCAAGATGTGGAGCTTTCTGCACTGATCGGGTCTTTCTGTCTCTCCCACTCTGCATGGTGAGCATGATAACTGTTTTTTGTTTTTTTTTTTTACAGGAGATCAGGGTTAGGGAGTCCCCTGGTGCGTGTGTGCAGTGGTTTTAAATAAACACTGACCTTTCTGTTCACTTTGCTAAACTACCTGAGATCAGTTTTATATCTCAGCTGCTCTTTCATATTGTGAGATTCTTAATGTTTCAGTTTTGTTTCTGAACAAACAATGCAATTCTGTTCTGAAGGCCAGACTTCATTGAGTACAAACCACCACCAGCTCATTGTTATCTCTGCTTTTTCATAATGTGGAATCAAACGGTTAATATGGTAATGATGGGGGATGACCTGCATGCTTGTCTATCTGAACTGAGTTTCTTCTATTCTTTCTCATCTCTCTTTGTGCTTCAGTGATGTTAGTTTCCTTTTTTCCTGATTGTCCTGTGTGGCAGGGCAGAAGAGAAGCCCTGCACATTGTTAGAGGGGGCGGGGCAAAGCCCTGCCTGGAAATCATGTATTGTGTTTATGTAGCACGGGTGAATGTGTTGGCAAAAAGGATTTTGTGTTTGTGGCACAGGGCAGCAGTGTACTATTGCAACAGTAAGGTTTGACTGTCACTTCTTAAATTTACCAGGAGCAAGAGGAGCCCCGACATACCAATATCAAAATACTAATTAAACCAATCAGCTTAATAGAAAAAGTGAACTCCCAGAAGGTTAAGTTCCCCACTCAAATCTCTCCAATTAAATGAACACCAAGGAGGCAGGTATTAAAGTACAAAAACTGATTTTATTAACAAGAATATTAAGAATTAAGAAAGACAGAAGACAATGATTGTTGCAGCCAGGCACTGGTAGTACCGCTTACATCCACTAGAAAGAGAGGTCGTAAAAATCCTAGCAAGAAAACACAGAGTAATACAATGCTACAAATCAAATGGTCCCGGCAACCTTGACAGCAGTAGCGCCCGGGAATCCTAAATAAAAAGGAAACAAATTAAGACAAAGCCACACAAAGTCAGTAAAAAACAATAAACCAATAAAAATCATAGTGCATCAACACAATAAAACAAACACAAATAATCAACATTATAGTACTCTAATCATGAAGTAAATAACAAAATCTAAATCACATACTATGGTGATCCCGGGAACACAAAGTACTGCAAAGGATCACCGAGAGCCAAAGGAAATAGCAAAAATATTGATTTGTGTGGATTTTAAATAGCAGCTGATAATGACGTTATACTGCCAAAAAAAAGGTACTACACACACAAAAAAAACCCCCAAAAAATTAGAATCAACCACTTACAATCAAAATCTAACAAAATATTAATTTTAAACAAAACATGACCTCCAAGTAGACGCGGCTATATAAAAACAAAACATTCCACATCTGTCCTGTCCAGTAACGACTCCATCCATCCATCCATCCATCCATCCATCCATCCAAACAAACAAACAAACAAACAAACAAACAAACAAACAAACAAACAAACAAACAAACAAACAAACAAACAAACAAACAAACAAACAAACAACACACCGACCCAAAAGAAAAGCTTATCCACACAGCTGCAGTGAGTGGCTTTTATTTAGTCCAAGACTGTTGATTGACTAGCCGTCACTATCACTCAATTACCTACAGGTGCGTAGAATTCTAGTCCCACCCGCTACAGCTTTATTTAAAATGCGAGTGTTTTGGTTTGAATGTGGTCTGGCACAGGCGGTGTTAGCAGCTC
The DNA here is from genome assembly GCA_030684275.1 of Acipenser oxyrinchus oxyrinchus. Taxonomy (NCBI): domain Eukaryota; kingdom Metazoa; phylum Chordata; class Actinopteri; order Acipenseriformes; family Acipenseridae; genus Acipenser; species Acipenser oxyrinchus. The sequence goes on along the minus strand of CM060261.1, from coordinate 18,364,839 downwards.
GTCTCTGACAGACAGCTCGTGAGAATGCGTGGTCAGCAGTCAGTGATTATTGACAAATTGACTGTCGGCCATGGAAACTAAAACTCTCATGCAGAATGTGTCTGTCTCCAAATTCATTAATTGGGTGTTGATTCGGAGATGGCCTCGAGTATATGAACCTGTCTGTTTCTGTGTTCAGGGTGGGTGTTTGAGAGGAGGAACGAGAGTGAGACGGGAGAAAATCTAAAACGAAAGTAAAAATAAAACGCGAGTACTACAGGATCAGTGAAGGCGACTGCCTAGCCTGACCTAGGTATCGTTTTGTTTTTATGTGTTCCTGATTGTTTTGTTTTAAATATTTATTTTGCTCTGTGAGTTGTTTAATTTTATTTTTAAATAAGTACGCGCGCACCGGCGCTTTCACCCGAGTACCTGCCTGTGTGTGTCTGTGTCAGCTTTCTGCTCTGAGGACGTCGTCACTCGCCAACCTGTTACATCCTTTTTTAGACTATCATTGCATTAGTTTCACAGATCCTTTTATTTTGTTTTTTGCATGAGATATCGAACTAGGTCTCATGGGAATAACTCTTTGGTTCTAGTTGTACACAGTCTTCACCAGATGGGTCCTCTCCCTTATAGTCATCAGGCTCTTTACCACCATCATGTGTCCTTGTGGCCCAGAATCTGAAAGAGATGAGCAGCAATGCCAGTCAATGTCACACAATGTCAGTAGAAAATGATTAAGTTGTTTGCTGCTGTATTCTTTTAATCCTCAGCAGTGATTTCAGAATTAGATAGAAGCTCTTACTTTGCCTTGTCATTGAGAGAAGTGCCGTCCACCCAGAGCCAGACTCCTTCAGTAACAGCGTCCGTCACGCCAATCCAGTAAGAATCTGTTTTAGCCTTCTATAATAAGAATTTCTGAGCAGAAAACAGCAGTTCACTATTAGTTACGATGGAGCTGTAACATCTTGAGGCAAAGAGAGGTGTCTTTTTAAAGAAAGAGAGACCCTTACTGTACTTTAAGGAAAGGAAATTAAGAAATACATGAAAAGCAATATTTCTTGCCAGTTTGTTTTCTGCAAAATTATTCTTTAACTTGAATGTTTGCAATACTGTACCTGCTCTGCCTCGCTCTCTATACTCACCAGGTCTGCTCCCATTGACACACAGCTGGCCCGGCTGGAGTTCCAGTCCATTGTATCAGTTGAGAAGTAGTAGCACTTTCCATTGAACTACACCCAGTTCACTGGACAGGCTTTACAAACCCGCTCTACACAATGAGAGAAAGAAGCAGTGCATGTTAAACAGAAACGCCCGGAGATCTGAAGAAGGGGGCTGCACCTACAACACAGGGCTAGATTCTCATCAATAGCATGATTTTATCAGAAGGATACTGCATCTCCCCTCCCCTCCAACTAGTATTGGTACAGATGAGTAAATGGGGGGGTGCTTTATTTGTCCCTGTGGGAGGGTGTGTGAATTCACTGACATGGGAGACAGAAGGTTTTAATTGAAACACCTCTCTGGTGCCCAGTTTAATTATTATTATTCTTTTCTTTCCTTTATTAACCACCAGGTGGCACTGGTTCGGCTATCCCCAATACCAACGATGGTACAGGGGTTGCACTTGTATCAGGCAGCATGCGCAGGTGCTGAGAAATAATAATGAAAACAAAAGGTGAAAGAAAAAGGGAAAATAAAACACAGCAATAAAAACTACAAACAAAAGACACTGCTCATGCAGCGTCCCCCACCACCGCTAAACCGGTCAGCTCGGGTCTCCAACCTACGCTCTGCTATTCCCTCACTATACACTGGTATGGTGGCTAAAGTAGTTTTAAGAAAAGCGACAGTAGTTGAGTTTGATATAAAAAAGAGGTTTTGTTTGAAAAAGTTTGTGAGCACTGCTAGAAAAATGATGGGCGAATCAAAAAGCTTTTAAATGGATCAAGTCACTTGTATAGCTTTTACCGTTGTTTTCTGTTATTTATTGTCGTGTTTTATTAGTCATCCTCCATGGAGAAGTTTACTTCAAGCTCTTTTAATGAAAGTGGCTGCTGTGATGTTAATAAGAGAGCCCAGTTATTTGATTTTATTGAGTCAAAAAAATGTGAATTGTATTTTACTGCAAGAGACTCACTCTGACAGCAGTAATGAAGCACACTGGCTGTCAGAGTGGAAGAGGAAGGTGATTTTAAGTCACTGCTCTAATGTTAGTGCTGGGGTGGTAGTTTTATTTTCACCGGGGCTGGGAGCAGAGATTGTGTCTGTGGAGGAGGTCATGCAAGGGAGGCTTTTAAAAGTTGAAATGAAATTAAATGGGGGTTTTATTGATCTTTGTAATATTTATGCTCCTAATTTGGGCAGAGAAAAGATTTTATTTTTTAAAAGTCTTAATCAGATTTAAGGAAAGTGTGATCCAGAACATTTTATACTGGTGGGTGGGGATTTGAATTGTATTTTAGATTTTAATTTAGACAGAAATCATGATGAACCCAATCCGTCAGAGAGCTGGCTGGCGTGCTGACAAAATTCAATCCAGCTGACGTCTGGAGGAACTTGCACAACACCTCTAAACAGTACGCTTGGATTAAAGTAAGTAATGGTGAAATATCTGGAGCACGGCTGGACCGTGTATACACTCAAAAGCACCGCCTCAATAGAATCATTAACAGCAGTATTCACCCCACGTCCCTGTCTGATCATCACTTCATCACCAGTTTTCTGCTTACCCACTGCACAGCACACTAAATCTTACTGGCACTTTTAAACTATTACAAGACACTCAGTTCACAGATTTTTTACAATGTTCTGGGACAACTGGAGAAGAGAGAAGAGGCGTTTCTCCAGTTTGAGGCAGTGGTGGGATGTGGGGAAAACTCAAATTAAGATTTTCTGCCAGTAATACACCCATAACGTCACTAGACAAATGAATGCAGCGGTCAGCCAGTTAGAGATTGAGATTTTAGAGATTGAGAGAGCGCTGGGTGGCCAGAGCACGTAGGGGACATATCGCAGCCTGAAAGAGAGGAAACCGCTCCTGGTCAAGGGGTCGCTGGTGAGAGCAAGATTCATTGAACTAAGGACGCCCCCACAGCCTTCTTCGGCTTGAAGAAGAAGGTATCTGAACACAAGCAGATGCTGTTACTGAGGCTGCCTGGGGAGAGAGGTGCTGTGATTACAAAATCCTCTCCAAAACTCTGGCCAGCCATCTTAGAGAATGCTTGAGCGCTGTGGTGCACAGAGACCAGACGTACTGTGTGCCGGGGTCGCTCTATATTTGATCATTTGTTTTAAATCGGAGTCCTTTTTAATGTTTCTAATTTTTTTATCTAGATTTTGGGCTGGTGTCACTTGACCAGGAGAAGGCTTTCGACAGGGTGGACCATGGCTTTTTATTCCGCAACCTGGAGGTGTTTGGTTTCGGTCCTGTTTTTATCTCTTATATCAAAATTGGATACTCTGATATTTTTAGCTTTAAGATTAATAGCAGTCTAAGCCAGCCTTTCCCAGTGGAGAGAGGGAACAGACAGGGCTCTATTCGATATCTATTGAACCGCTGCTACACCGGCTGAGGGAGTGTCTTGCTGGCTTGACCTCCTGGCAGGGAGCTGGCTGGGAAGAGCCCCTGCCTTTCTGCCTCGGGTTCTGGATTGGAACAGAGCTGGGCTGAAATTGCTGGAGGCATACTTGGTTACAGTGGCTTACATGCAGCAGAACTGGGAGAGGGTGTTGGTGAAGGTGGCAGGGAGATTACAGAGCTGGCAGTGGCTGCTGAACTGCCTGCCCTTCAGGGGGAGGGTCCTTGTGATTAATAACTTGGTGGCATCCATGCTGTGGCACAGACTGGTGTGTCTGAACCCTCCCCCAGGGCTGCTAGAGCAGATCCAGAAGAAACATTTCTTTTGGAATGGAAACCATTGGTTGAGGCCAGCAGTGCTGTATGCGCCCCAAGATGAATGGGGGCAGGGGCTGATTGACATCTCCTCCCAGGTAGCTGCTTTCAGACTGCAGGCAGCCCAGAGTCTGCTGTACTCCCCCAAGGCCTAGCTCTGTCTCTCCTGAGGTGGGCTGGAGAGCTCAGCTTAGACAGGGAGCTGTTTCTAATGACCCCCAGCAAAGTAAATAACACAGGGTTGGAAAGTTTTTATAAGAACATGTTAAATGCCTGGAGGTTAGTAAAGGTTTTAAGGACAGAATGCACTAATTGTGTTTTCAAAGAGCCTCTATTTTTTAATTACATTTTTAAATGTGGCGTTTTTAATTCCAAACAGCTTTTTCCAGTGTTTTTACAGGCCAGAGTCACCACCCTGGGTCACCTGATAGACTGGACTGAGTGGCGATGGAAGAGCGGGGCTGAGCTGACTGCAACACTGGGTCTGCTCTCAGTACGATTCATGGAGAGGGTTCTGGGAGAGATCAAAGCCTCCCTTGAGCCCTGCTGTGCCGGAGTTCATGGCGCAGTGCCACTCGGAGACAGGCCCTGGAGCATGAGCCAGTTTCACCCTCGGTGCTGCTCTCCCCCGCGGTGCTGGAGGAGGAGGAGGAGGGGGGTCAGCAGTCCGGGATGCTGTTATCACTGGACAGAGAGTCAGACCTGCAATTCCACTCTGCAGTGAAGAGGCAGCTGTACAGCACAGTTGTCAAAGCATGCCGTTACCCCAAGTTAAGAGACCTGACTGACACCTACCATTGGGTGAGTCTGCGTTGCCATCCTGGAAGGTGCTGTACAAGCTGCCCCTGCCTGATTAACATTACATGAGAGTAGATGTTAAAACTTCATGCTGATTTGAACTCGGCTCTCGCCAAGATAAGCGCCAACTAAGATGTAACTTTACAGTAAACTAATGTGATCATTCTGCATCTCCAGCCATTTGTGTTTCTTTCCATCTGATGATGTAGATATCCTTCTGCCTGGTGTTGATTGCTTAAGTGTAATGTTGGCTCCAGGGATTAGCTTATTTTGCCTCCCCAGCAACCACAGTGCGGTCTCCCCAGCACATCAGCATGGCAACCATCTGGATTGAGCTAACCGTCTGGAATCTACAAGTGGGCACCTTCCGTCCTTGGTGTTTCGTCGACTAGCCCATGAGACCTCAAGAGGGCTTGACAGTGATTCTGGCGTCCCAGCATCACCCCCCTCTGTCCCCCACTCAACTCAGCCCAGCTTACTTAGCCGTACATCAGTGTTGCTTTCTTTCTATTGTGCTTGAGATCCCCAGCCAGAATCTTTCTGTCTCAACCACAGCCAGTTGCTGCTCCTTTCTGCTGCTTCAAATACGTTCTTCACTGTGCAACACAACTCTTGGCCACTGAACCCGACATCTCTGAGAAATCAGGCTATAGAGTGTGCCACAAATCCTCTACAACCCACCTCCGCCGGGTAAACCCAGACTCTCCATCCTCTCTGTTCCGCTTCAGAGGCTAGTTGAGCATACCGCAGTTTCTTCCTCTCATACGCCTCCTCCACAGCATCCTCCCATGGCACTGTTAACTACCAGATGAACAAGGCGTGCTGATCCAGACCACAAGACACTGTCTGGTTGAAGGTTAGTGGTGGCTATCTCGGGTGGAAAAATAAGCCGTTTACCAACATCTGCCAGCATTTAGCAGCTTCCAATGCTTTGATGGAACTGGTGGCAACTTAATGGTCATGTTACGCTTGTCTTCCAATTCTAAGGCCAAACATTGCAGCACTTGGTCATGGCGCCAAGTAAACCGTCCTTGGCTAAGACCCACCTTACATCCTGTCAAAATGTGCCTTAATGTTGCAGGTGATGAACACAAAGGACATGAGGGATCCTCATCCACGCAGAGGTTTAGGTTCTGTGGTGATGGGAGAACATCATATGTTGATCTGATCAGGAAACTGATCCTACTCTGTTCCATTGTCCATAAGTCTTGCCAGCAGATCTTGCATTGTTCCACACTCTCCCATCTCATCCATTCTTCCTGCTTGGCCTGGGAAATGGCCTTTACGCACCGCATCCTCTCCTCCTGCTTTTGCACCTTGTTGACTACCAGATTCCTCCGTTGAGCTGGGGCTGCCTTGTGCCATGTAGGAGGAGCTGAACTGAGACCAAGGCCCCCTCTTCCATGCTGAACTTGCCCCATAATATCACCGATTCGAAGGGCAGCCTTTGCATCTTTCATGTCTTTCTTTGCCGCTGCTGTCCTGGAGGGTACTGTACAAGCTGCCCCTGCCTAAGCACTCCGGGGACCTGCAGTGGCACGTCCTGCATGGCATCGTGGCCACAAACCGCTAACTGAGCCGGGTTGAGGGAGAATGTATTGATTTTGAAAGTTCAATCTCTGTGTTGTGTGATTCGTATGCTGTGTATGACAACTCTGCACAGTCCAGTGTACTTCCTGCAAAGCGCTCTCTCTCTCTCTCTCTCTCTCTCTCTCTCTCTCTCTCTCTCATCCAGTCCGTTGATGATGATTGGATTGTATAGAATTCACAACTCACCCTTTGAAGAGCCTTCTTTGAGAGGACAGTATTTATCCAAGATTGATGATTTGACAGAAAGCTCAGTACTGTTATTTTTCAATCCTGAATTTTCTTTTTGGAGTGTGTTTTTCTCATCTAGTAGCTGGCTCTGATTTTGTAAGAGCCTGCTATATACTCTGTAGCTCAGAATGAGTTTCATTGAGCTTGCTATAGTTACTCTGCAGCTCAGAATGAGTTTCATTCAGCCCGCTATAGTTACTCTGCAGCTCAGAATGAGTTTCATTCAGCCTGCTATAGTTACTCTGCAGCTCAGAATGATTCTTGTTGAGGTTGCTGTAGTCACTGCTCAAGTCCTGGAGCTCATTCAGTAATGATGAATAATTTGTGGACAGGCTGGTGTATTTCTCAGGGTCTTCTTTAGTTCTGAAATCTAAGAAAAACAAACACGCAAATAGACAAACGTGAATTACAGTTTTTTTTTTTCAGTTGAATGCACTCAACCAGCTTGTTCTGCACATGTTTAAAGCTGATATTCGCTGTCCATGCTTCACATACTGGTCATGGGAAACTGGTATCTGAATGCTTTTTTCACAAGTCCATTTATGTGAATAAAAGTTTGATAGCGACTTGAAACCCTGCTAACAAACAGCAGTGTGTGAATACTCACGATAGACAGCGAGGGAGATGATGGCAGCCAGTAAGAGACAGCACAGGATGAGGAGGACCAGTGCAGGCTGTCTGTATGAAGAGGCTTTGCCAGCAGCACTCACAGGCAGGGTGGGGTCTGAGGAGAGAGAACACAGCTCAGGATACAGTACACAGTATACTAAAGAAACTTTCTGGAGTTATAACTTCAAACACTCAGTCACAAGATACACTGCAGTATAGGGCAGCAGTGTGGAGTAGTGGTTAGGGCTCTGGACTCTTGACCGGAGGGTTCAATCCCAGGTGGGGGTGGGTTCAATCCCAGGTGGGGACACTGCTGCTGCACCCTTAAGCAAGGTACTTTACCCATCGCTAACATCTCCAGTGCCAGAGGGTGAGGAGCCCTCGCCACTGTCTCCAGCACTAGGAGCAGAGCAACAGGAGCTGCCTCTGTCTCCACCACCGCCAGGAGCAGAGCAGCAGGAGCTGCCTCTGTCTCCACCACCGCCAGGAGAAGAGCAGCACGAGCTGCCTCTGTCTCCACCACCACCAGGAGCAGAGCAGCAGGAGCTGCCTCTGTCTCCACCAGGAGCAGAGCAGCAGGAGCTGCCTCTGTCTCCGTCTCCACCAGGAGCAGAGCAGCAGGAGCTGCCTCTGTCTCCACCAGGAGCAGAGCAGCAGGAGCTGCCTCTGTCTCCACCAGGAGCAGAGCAGCAGGAGCTGCCTCTGTCTCCACCACCACCAGGAGCAGAGCAGCAGGAGCTGCCTCTGTCTCCACAGCGCTGCGTATTTCTTATTGTTTTTATATTTAAAACCCCATGAGGATGCGTGGCTGATCAGCTACTGATTATTTAACTAGCTGACAGTCACACATCCTTACTAAACTCGTGCAGACAGCTAGTTAACCCCTCGGCCAGAGTATAAGAACCTGCAGCTGTCCGTTGCTGCGGGGAGAGTGTACAGAGGAGAGTAACGGGAGAGCAAGCGAAAAAACAATTGCTATATTTAAAAATATACTTGTTTCTGTTTGTTTGGCCATCAGCCTTTTGCTTTGTGTTTTGTTGTCTGTTTAAATCTGTTGTTTTGTTTATTTAGTTAATAAATACGCTGACCGCAGTAGCATTTCAGCTTTCACCCGCCCATCCACTGTTTTGGTTCAGTCACTTCCTAGTCCGTGACGTCACCACACCTCACCACTGCAAGCCATCCTGCCACACGGTCATTCGTAAGCCAACAAAATAACAAACAGCCATGCCTGCATGAAGGTTTCTACTGCAAGGAACATTTCTGTTTATTCTGTTGTGCCATATTTTTATTGATTGAGACACACCATGAGCCAGATTGCAGCAGGGATGTAGAAACATTTGCTCTAATCAACACTGACAGTTCAATCCAGAGAAGCTTGGATGGAAGCGTCTGTAACAACCTGCTCCCTGGGCATTGATACATGTGTTGTGTGTTTGCTTCTGTCACTCAGGTGGATCCTGCTTTATCAAAAGTCAGGAAATCACAGAAGCCGACTCACATGACACCGGGTCCTGACCCGGTAGGTTCTGACCTGCCGAGGCATGCCAGTGTGGATGGGGCTTAAGAAGATGCCATCTCATTAACAGAGCAGCAGTTCACACACACACGCACACATTCACGCACACAGACACACACACACACGCACACACACACATACATTGACACACACAGACACACACACAAATACTCACGCACACACACACACACATTCACACACACAGACACACACACACGCACACATTCACATACACAGACACACACACACGCACACATTCACACACACAGACACCCACACACACACGCACACATTCACACACACAGACACACACACAGACACATACACAAATACTCACGCACACACACACACACAGACACACACACAGACACACATACATTCACACACGCACACACACAGACACACGCATGCACACATTCACACACAGACACACGCACACATTCACACACGCACGCACACATTCACACACAGACACATACACAAATACTCACGCACACACACACACACAGATACACAAATACTCACGCACACACACACACACATTCACACATGCACACATTCACACACACAGACCTACACACACGCACACATTCACACACACAGACCTACACACACGCACACATTCACACACACAGACACACACACACAGTACAGCTCAATTACAAGCACGTCAGGATTGCAGACAGTTCAAGAGTATTTTTAAAGTAGATGAAAAGGTAAGCTATTGCAGGGTGCTGTCTGGTTTATGTTTGTTTTCTGTACCTAGCCCTACCCATACCATGAAATGGTAGCCTTATTAGTCTAGAGATGATAGACAAAGAGAAGGAGATCTCACTATCCTACTTACACCTGAAGAAGACAACTTTGATGTCTTGAAAGCTTGTGATTAATTATTGTTTAGTTAGTCCAATAAAAGGTATCAGCTCTATTGGTATTTCTAAATTTAACACTAGAAACCTGAGTCTGGTTACAGCAAAGCAGCTCTTTACCACAGCAAACTGGCAAAGAGAGTTACACAGCGGAGTCTGCAAAGCACAGAAAAATGTACGCAGCAATTTTAAAGGGAGCCCGTTCTTCATGTAATAAAGCACCAAGTTTACAGAGACAATGCTCACCTGCACACAGTTTAGCAGCTGCTTGGTCGCTTGGTTTCCGAGTGAACGTGACACTGGAGTAGAGAACTTCACCAGACATCTTGTTATATTGTTGTAAGCTTGTAGCAGAACGGAGGGAGACCAGCATGAAGCTAACACAGGAAGAACCTACAAGATCTTGAGCAGCTATTTGAATCTCAGTGGCGATGTAGTCTTCCTGTATTCTTAATTATACGGTAATGAAGACACAGTTCCCCAAAATCAACAACCCGTGACATCAGTTATTTCTGTAAAGAAGCAGCTACAAAAAACAGCAAAATTATCAAATTCAGCACCGATACTACTTTTTTTAAAACAACTGAAATGTGTTTTTCAGGGTCTGAGTTTCATTCCTATCAGCTGTACCCCTCTGTGATTTAGTATCTTTTGAAGCAACCCTCTAAGGGCAGCCTCTATTATAGCTAGGGCTTCTGTTTTTCGGGTTTTATTAATTGTACTTTTTGGTGCTTATTTTTAGCTATTTTCGATTTTTATGTAAATCATTTTTTTTTTTTGGGGGGGGGGGGCTTTTGTTTTTGATACACTGTATAAAATTAGTGTTTTTGGTTACTTTCCAAAATGCTTCAGCGTTTTGTTTTTTGTTTTTTCTGTCAGAATATGTATAGTATTAACTCGACAGTACTTGCACACTTAAGTTGTACCTTCTTTCCTTTTCTGTTTTCCACAACAAAATCCTGATGGTCACGGGCAAATTCTTCTGGGGTTTTTGTGTGTCGGCATTTTTGTACATTTCGCCACAATTCTGTTTTAAATCCTCCATATCTTAACTGTAATACAGCTTTAAATCCCACTAACAAGCCTCCCTCCTGATTGTAATCTCATTTTAAATCTCTTATGCTGAGTCTCCTATAGAAATGTAGGAATGTGCTGTCACTCAGTAAGTAGTTGGGGCGGGTTTAAAGTATTCAGAATGAATCAATGATAGATACAAGTCAGGAAGGCGGGACATTGTCCAGCAGCACTGAGAAATGTATTTATTATTATTTTTGTAATAGGTTTTATTTTTTAATGGGAAAAAGGGTAAAGTCAACGTGAATTGATGAACCATTTGCACAGTTTTTCCGGTGTTTTCCTTATTGGCTATCCACCGATTTCATTTTTTTTTTGTATCTGGGGTTTTTTATCGGTTAAAACCGAAAATCAGAAGCCCTAATTATAGTATGAGTTAGTGAACCCGTCCTCTCTGCACCTACTACAGCTAATATCTCATAAACCATTGCAACTGCAACTTCATATTTCCAGTGTTGTGGAAACTGTGCAGCCACTTTGACCTGTGACTAAAGATGGCTGCCACATTGGTGTCAGGTGACTTTTTGGTTCTCAGGTAATAAAAACGCTTTGAGATTCTGCCTTCATACTCGCTGCACAGCTGTGTTCTGTGATTCTCTAGGTCAGGTTTGATTCTGGGTGTCGCACAAGAAAAAATAACCCCTTAGAGTAAGCTACCCGGGGTGCTTTGATTTTATTTTTCCACAATCACAGTATGTAGTGTTGCAAGGCTAGTGCCTTCATCAGTGTTATTGAAACTAGAAGAGACTGAGTCAAGCAGACAAGTGCTGTATGTATGTGAAGATCACAACCCAGAGTTTACAGTAACATACGATCTGTGTTCATTTACATGCTCGCTCAGCTACAAAATACAAATCTCATTCGCTGACCTACATAGCTACACGTAAATGCTGTGTGCATACACAACCAAATCATATTTGTATTTCCACTACATGATGTACTGCATGTTTTATGGGAAATGCCAAACCAAATGCGTTTTACATCCATTTCCAAGATTTCACAGACTTTTGTTCAAATTCATGACCTCCGTGACAAAATCGTATCTGTAAGCTGCCCCGGATTCTTCTACCTTCAGAACAGTGGCTCCATGGCCACAACATCGGGATGCCCACCCGACCACTGCTCCAAGGATCCCAATGTAATCCGATTTCTCAAAGCTGGGGAGAGTCATCAAAGTTTGTTCAATTATATTTTGCAAGGTTAGTGGTCAGCAGGTTTTCAGATTTTTTTTTTGTTTTTAAATAAACACGGTATCACAGGCTTATTATTTTATGTGATGGGATGTCTTTTTCCAATACACAACCCTTGCTACGAAATAGAAAGGGGGTCCTAATTCATTGCATTTAGCAGCAGATTTATCTTTTTGAGATTGAGAATCTACAAATGTATGAAATAGCATTAAATATATGAATGATTTAATATACAGACGTGAGTGCGAGGGCGAAGCCAAGACATTACCCCGGATCTAAGTGTGAGAGAATCTGCCTTCGTCCTTTCACTCAGAGCCACACTGTTCATTAAGTCAGGATGTCACTGGACACTGCTGCTGGTTTGTTTGATCAGCAATACCATTAATTACATTGTGGTTTTGAAAGTAATTCTCTTTTGTTAATAAGAGGACTCACACCTTATAATAACCAGGGCTTGAAGGTTGCCCAGTCTAACTTAAACAGGACTTGGACTTGCTTTGAATACTGTTTAATGTTAGACTAGTTTTGAAAAATCAGCCTTTTGCATTCAGTTGTGCAAGATTGTGGGGCGGCAAGGGTGCCTGTACCTTTTAATGATGTCAGAATAGGTGCTGAAGGTGTAGGAGAAGGAGGAAAGCACAACATCGAAAGTGTGTCTGAATCACAACACTTTATCATGAGTCTCTATAGAAATGCATTCAATTATATAAGCAGCAAGTATAACACTGAACATGGATATTACCCAGATTCTAGAGGGAGCACAGGCGACAGGCGTCTGTCCTTCAACAGTAGGTAGCTTCGGGGAAGATCAGCTGGCTCTGTATTTTATCCTCCAAGTGTGTGTCTCAGTCTTGCTCGCTAACCCACCTTTTTATCTCCCTTACTTTCTGTCTTACTTGCGTTCTTCTCAGGCACTATCTCACTAAAATGATGAATTGTCTGAGAAGCAGCAGCAGCAGCTTGCGCTCCTTTCAATTATCTCTCTGGATTCACATTGCTATAATATGAATGTAACACCCCTTAAATCATAAGGCTAGTACTACAGAAATAGCATAGATATAGATCGAGGAGGGCTACAACACCACCAATAAAACGAATTTCAATTAAAACAAGGTTCTTTGATTCAGGAGAGAGGCAGTGGTAGGCAGTGAGAGATGAAGAGAAACAAGGCAGGTATCACATTCAGCAAGTTTATTACACACAAGGATAAAATAGATACGAGAGCACATTAATACAAATGGTTATCACCAGGCTATTGCTAGATCTTGCCTAAAATCTTAAATTGCAGTCAATTTACAGTTATATCAAATCCCAAAAGAGCAGTCCTAAAGCAAAAGAAACATATAATTAAATAGAAATAACATAAATATACAAACAATTTCAAACAGCAGTGAAAACTCAAAATACCTTCTGTGCAAATAGCCAAATCTATAAACACTACAGACAAGCAAAATCAAAACTAATTACCCACAACTACAGTATCTGTACATCTGGGGAAGATTAAAAAAAAAAAGAATTTAATCCAATACAGCAAGTTATGCAACCCAGTTTCCCCTTAAAAAAAAAAAATCTGAGTGCAGGATGCCCTCTATAGTCTGGACGTCGTGGTTCAAGCGTCCAGGCTATTCCACAGCCGACCGTGGGACGGAGCTCCCAGGGCGGCTCAATTGGCCGAAACGTCGTCGGGGAGGGAGGGTTAGGTCGGCCAGAGTGTCCTCGGCTCACCGCACATCAGCGACCTGTAGTCTGGCCAGGCTTCTGCGGGCTTGCCTGTAAGCTGCCCAGAGCTGCGTTGTCCTCCAACGCCGTAGCTCTGAGGCTGCTGCACGGTGAGTCTGCAGAGTGTAAAGAAGCTGGCTGGACGGCACACGCTCGAGGACAGCGTGTGTTCATCTTCGCCCTCCCGAGTCAGCGCATGGGTGGTAGCGGTGAGCTGAGCCTAAAATAATTGGGCATTTCAAATTGGGGAGAAAATAATAAAACTAATTGGCAACGACTAAATTAAAAAAAAAAAAATCAGAGACAAACCCAAACATAGAAAGGGGGTCCTAATTCATTGCATTTAGCAGCAGATTTATCTTTTTGAGATTGAGAATCTACAAATGTATGAAATAGCATTAAATATATGAATGATTTAATATACAGACGTGAGTGCGAGGGCGAAGCCAAGACATTACCCCGGATCTAAGTGTGAGAGAATCTGCCTTCGTCCTTTCACTCAGAGCCACACTGTTCATTAAGTCAGGATGTCACTGGACACTGCTGCTGGTTTGTTTGATCAGCAATACCATTAATTAGGCGCCTGCGGGCTTGCCTGTAAGCTGCCCAGAGCTGCGTTGTCCTCCAACGCTGTAGCTCTGAGGCGGCTGCACGGTGAGTCTGCAGAGTGTAAAGAAGCGGGCGGCTGACGGCACACGCTTCGGAGGACAGCGTGTGTTCATCTTCGCCCCTCGAGTCAGCATGGGTGGTAGCGGTGAGCTGAGCCTAAAATAATTGGGCATTTCAAATTGGGGAGAAAATAATAAAAACTAATTGGCAACGACTAAATTAAAAAAAAAAAAAATCAGAGACAAACCCAAACATCTTAACACAAATACATACAATAATAAAACAATAAGCAGCAGCGTTCACACCAATCACAAATTACAATGCACAACGTCCAATATAATTTACACAACGTCCAAAATGTGTGAATCGACAAACTCACCGCACCAAACACCCTCTGAACACCTTCCAACAGGTCTCTTATTCCGGTCGGTAGTAACTATGCTTCTCCTTAAGAACACCAAAGTGTCACGCTATTAAAATCTCTGGTCTGGTCTGGTCTGGTCTGGTCTGGTCTGGTCTGGTCTGGTCTGGTCTGGTCTGGTCTGGTCTGGTCTGGTCGTTTACCTCAGTTTTTCCACTCCACTTTATAGCAATCACAGGACATTTAAACGCCGTGGTGAAATTAGAAAGGGCAGACCATTGGAGGAAAAGGTTGAAAACCAGCCAATGACATCACTTGGCTTTGGTTCGCTATGACAACTAGGGCTGGAGACAGAAGTCATTCTTGCTGGCCAATCAATGCACTCGGGGAGGGGGGAAACGCGGAACCGAAACAACTGAAAAAAGGAAACACAGGCGTCAGCGAGTGCAATCAAATCAGGTAAAACTTAAACCAATAATAATTCAAGCAAGTGTGTATAGAAATAAAAATCAAGATGCCTATTACATCAACATTACCTTGAATATGCTCTGGATTATCTTGACTGGGCAAGCAGTCAGTAACTCCTTTATTTTACAAGAACAGGTGCTACCTCTCTTGAAAGCGCTCAGACATTACATCCATCAAAAAGTTCAATTCTCAGCAAGAAACAGTTCAATTCAATTATTATTATAAGAATATGAAAATGATTAAAAGCATTAGATGTTACAGTTATTTTGAGGGAGGGAGGGATTACAGATATCATGGTTTTATAATCGCTGCCACTGTTTCACATATCCTTTGATATGAACCCTTAGTACAGGAAGCATCATACCAGCCGGGTGTAAGAGTTGTTAAGAATGCTTAGCAAGACAAACACAGTCTTCCCCCAGTGGATCAACTTTAGTATAATTGTCGGGTTCTTGACCACCGTCCGGCCTTTTGCCCCAGTGTCTGAAATATTAAATGAACACAAAGTGTGATTGAAGCTTGTTTTAAAAATGCAATATCATTATATCGGTTACTAATTGCATGAAAATGTAAAGTTTCAAAATACTTTTGCATGAAACACACATGAATTGGACTCCAGTTCCAGGTATCATTTTCTTCATTACTTTTCCTTGGATTAAGTGCTTTACAAGCCCAATAAGGGACAACAAATGAGCTCAGAATGTAACCCAGCAGTTTGCACTGAACAATCCTCACGAGACAGGCACGCTTTAGGAGGACTGACCATTTCACTTTTTAAAGTTGAAGTCAGCAGTATGGTCTTTGCATTGCAGTTTGTGCATTAAAAGGCTGAGTGTGGCATGAGATAATGAGATGATATGAAGCACATCCTTGGGTGTAATAACTGAAGGGGTCTATTTTAATGAGCTAAACAGTGGCGGATCTAAAACATATGGACCTCATTTCACTGTATTAATAAACAAGCCTATAAATCACTTTGAGGGAAAGCCCCAGCAGGATTAATACAGAATAGATCATTAAAATACTGTAGAACATGACATGTTTGTGATCAAGACATTTTCACTACTTTAAGCCTCAGAGATAGCATACTGACTGCAATTAGTTTATATACAATTTATGTAAACTTTAGGCTATACTATCTGCAAGGTAGGTCATTTCCTGTTTTACAGTAGACCTTCCTGAATGATTTCAGAAAGAGAATGACTCACGCTTCATTAGTATTTAGAGTTGTGTTGTCCACCCAGCGCCACTGTGCTTCTATAGCCTGATCATTCAGTCCAATCCAGTACTCCTTACTGCTGGTCTGCTTTGATATGAAATCCTAAACACAAAACACACCTTTGACTCGCCAACAGTGTTAACCCTGTCTGTATATATGACTCATGGAGTATTTCTAATGATTGATGAGTACCCTGTTAGATCCTGATTCTCCTTGGATAGAGAACTGTTTGCTGTTTTTGAAATCTCTTTCCCTCTATATATACATACATACATACAGTAGCAAAGGAATTTGTTGATCTTCCACCCATCCATATATAAAAATGAATACGGTAGATTAATTTCAGTAATTTGTGCTGAACCAGTTGGCAACAATGCCTGTGACACTTGTGGGACATATTCCCTGAATATGATATTAATACCTGAATGTGTATTAATGATACAACTGGACTCATTAATGAAACTGCTGTGTCTTAAGAAAAAGAGCAAACTGCTGTGTCTTAAGAAAAGGGCCACTTGGTTCCTGGCAGGAATACTGGACTGGGGGAGGCTGAAAGGACAGTGAAAAGACTGTGAAACTGCAAACACAAGCGGTTTGGTGCAAGGAAGACATAAAATATAGAAGTCAACAAGTCCCAACTGCAACAACAAGCCGTTGGACGAAAGGAAGCAGGCAAAAGACAAATCTGTTATCAGACAAACCAGTCTGGGTCTGCTGTACACTTACAACCACAGTATCCAAAAGAAACTGTGCCCTGCTACCTGCGCAGCTAAAAGATTCAGTAAAGAGGACAGAGCGGACGGGCACTGTTGTGGATCCTATACCGAGGACTGAAGACTTTGCTGCAGCTGTTTGTTGATTCTATTGAGAATTGAAAGCTTTGTTGCTGAGTTTGATCCAGTGTAGGATTGAAGACGTCATTGCTGAGAGGAGAGTTTTTGTACTGGACACTTCAACAGATTTGAGTTTCCAAACCAGCGGACCAAAAGTCTAAGCTTCAAGGAACCGTTGAGTATAATTCCAGTTGCATTTTCCTTTCATGGAACTAAATTAATTAATTGTAACACATTCATATAGAATTGAACTGTTAATTATTTAGTTTACACACTTTGCCTGTGAAATAACATTTAGTGAAACATGATGAAGTAACTATAAGTAATCTACCTCATATTGTTGTATAAAGAATTTATTTAAAAGTAAACTTGCCATATCTTTAATCTATATACCATTATGTGTGTGTATGTGGGCGTGTATGTGTGTGAGCAAGTTACTAGCTATGTCACAGCTTGCTTGGGCTGATGAGGTTGCTGCCCTGTGTGTGAGGAGATAGGCGGTGTCATATTTCAATTGCCCTGCTAGCCGCATGAATGCAGTGAAAGCTTTTGACTTGTGTTTTGTGCTTAGAGACAAAGAGATTTACTTTCTGACTTTTCTGATTTCTGTTTAATATTTGTGTACTTAACAAAATAATACTATTGATTAAACATTCCTTGTCTCTAGCGTGTGTATGTGTGTTCATAGTAAATCCTCGATCATTGTAACACGTCAATGAAATATTATTAATAAGAGAACTAATCAACCCAGATAAACTCTGAATTATCAATTATTGAATTGTTCCTACACACTGTGATGTCAGACTGTGCAGCTCCATTAGGATCTTTGTGAAGTTGATTGCTATTCTGTACCTGCTCTGCCTCGCTCTCTATAATCACCAGGTGCCCCCCCATTGATGTGCAGTTATCACGGCTGGAGTTCCAGTCCATTTTATCAGTTGAGAAGTAGTAGCACTTTCCATTGCACTGCATCCACTTCTCTGGACACAGATTACAGTTGCTGTCTGTAGAATGAGAAAGAACATGTATTCATCCCTTTAGCTCTCCAGGATGTAACCTGTGAGATGCATCATATTCACAAGGGGGTCCCAGGGGGTAGGGGTTCAGGGGGGCTGGCAGCCCCACACATAATCCAGTTACACCTTCATGCTACACATTGCAAATGCACCTCTAATTGCATTTTAAAAAGTGTCAAATCCTTCTTATTGCAGTATCATCATGTACAATTACAACACACATTACCAGCACAGGTTTCTAGTGATCTCAAGTCTGTTTTGCTGAGCTCATTAGTTATGCTTTCTGGCAGACCTCTTCAATCACACGGTGCTCTAAATGCAAATGCCTGTTTCACACATTCCTGTGCTACACTAGCGCAGTGGCACTCAATCCTGGCTCTCGAGATCCAGTACAGTCCTGGTTTTTACTCCAAGCAGGTTCTAAAACAGTTGAATCTGCTGAGATTGAACCTGCGAAGAGGCAGTTCACTAACTGAGGACCTGCTTGGAATAAAGACCTGGACTGGAATGGACGTCGAGGGTCAGAGTTGAGTAGCACTCCACAGGAGAGAGGAAAGGTCTCAAGGGACAGTGTGGACAAACTCCCTGGTATTTTTAATCTGGATAAGCTGGGTCTGTACCAGTCTTTAAATACAGCACTGCGGATAAACTGCTGCATCCTGGTCCCTGTGCTGCAGCTCACATGGGCTGGTTGCAGCTACACCATTGGAGAATTTCAACAGGAAGTGATTGGGTACCAGGAAGCAGCAGCAATTTTCCATCTACAGAGTTGATTTATAACTATCTGCATTTCCTGAATCAATGTTTTAAAAAAAAATCTTCACAGTAAAAGAGAAGCCAGTGATAATGTTAACAGAGCTATAAGGTAACACTAAGAGGGACAGTTATAATATTCATAAAGCTGATTGGAAGTAAGAGAATGGGTATTAAAGTGTAAGTTAGCATTCCTCTGATATGACAATTAGAGCTTGCTACCCAACCCGAGTCCGACGGGACCCAACAATAAGTGTCGGTCGGTGTAGTTTGTATATTCTAGTTTGGGCGCGGGTCGGCTCAGGTGTAGTTTGTATATTGTAGTTCGGGCTCGGATCGGGTCAGGTGTAATTTGTATATTCTAGTTCGGGCTCGGTTCGGGTCAGGTGTAGTTTGTATATTCTAGTTTGGGCTCGGGTCGGGTCAGGTGTAGTTTGTATATTCTAGTTGGGGCGCGGGTCGGGTCAGGTGTAGTTTGTATATTCTAGTTCGGGCTCGGTTCGGGTCAGGTGTAGTTTGCATATTCTAGTTCGGGCGCGGGTCGGGTCAGGTGTAGTTTGTATATTCTAGTTGTATATTCTAGCAGCAAACCGAAGAGCCTCAACAAAAGAGTCGGGAGTCTAGCTGTGGGAGTCTACAGGTAACCAGCGTCTGAGGTAAGATAGGTAATTGGTCCTGCTCCTACTAATTTTTGAATGAACTATTTAAGTACCATTATTAGTTGGTTTTCAATTTAGGGAGGAGTGTGTGTATGTTATTTTATACCAGGTAGTGTGGTAATTTGAATAATAGGTTGATTTGCAATTTGTAATTGTAGGGAGGGTGGTTTATTAACTTGAATAGAGTTGTTTGCATTTGGATTGGTCTCCACACAGCCTCCTGTAGTGGTGTGATCCCTTTTGAAGTGTGTGAAAGTATTGTCTCTAGAGCAGTTAGCAGCTGTGCCAGTTCCCTTGCAAAGTGAGGTGGAACCTATTTAAGGGTGGGTATATAATAGTGGTCAGTCTACAGGAACCAGGGATTGAGGCAGATGGGCAAGTTCCTGCTTCAAGTAATTTTTAAATTAACTACATTTGGTTACATTGTAAGGTGGTGTTTGAATTAGCTGAGTTAGTGTGTGATTAGTACCAGGTGAGTGGTTTAATTGAATAGAAATTGATTTGCTATTTGATTGGTTTCCACGCAGTTTAGCATATATATATATAGCTAGCCGAAGCGCCTCAACTAAAGAGCCGGGAGTCTAGCTGTGGGAGTCTAGCTGTGGGAGTCCAGCGAGGGGAGGCCTGCGCCGAGACGCTGTTGAATAGATCGAACCTAATGCGCTCTGGAGGAAGCCATCTACTAGTCAGGTCTGTACTCTCCACCCCACTGCTCCCACTGTGCCTATTTGTCTCACCTGTCCTGCTATGACTGTCTCTCACATCCCTGTTCTGTCCTCTCGCCCTCGTCCTCTGCCCTCTCTCCGCCGCTGCTCATCCAACCCCTCTAACCTCATCCCTCTGCCTCTCCCCCTCCCGCACACTCTCTGGTGCACTCTGGAACTGTCACTCTTCTGCTAACAAAGCTGATTTCATCTCTGCCTTTGCCTCCCACCTCTCTCTCGATTTCCTTGCTCTCACTGAAACCTGGCTGTCCCCTGATAACACTGTAACTCCTGCTGCCCTGTCCTCTCTCTATGTCCTGTCCCATACCCAGCGTCTCACTGGGCGGGGAGGTGGGACTGGTCTTCTCCTCTCTCCCTCCTTACTCTTTTCTGTCCCCTCCGACCTCTCCTCACTCTCTGTTAATACCTTTGAATTTCATGCAGTCCAACTAACCTCTCCCTGTCAACTCCTGCTAATTGTACTGTACCGTCCCCTGGGCCTCTCGCTCACTTTCTAGATGAACTCGACTATCTACTCTCCTCCCTCCCTCTCTGTCTACCCCAACTGTCCTGTTAGGTGACTTCAATATCCATCTCTCCAACCCCAGCCACTCTGCTGGATTCCTCCCTCTCCTTCACTCCTTCGACTTCTGTCTCTCTCCATCCCCTCCTACCCACAAAGCTGGCCGTCAACTGGACCTCACCTTCTCCAGGGCCTGCTGCCCCTCCACCCTCTCTGTCACCCCCTGGACCTCTCTGATCACTATTTCATCTCTTTTACTCTGTCTCTCCCTCTCTCCCTGCTCCTCCTACCCCCACTGTCACCTCTCGTCGTAACCTCCGCTCTCTCTCCCCTCTGTCCTTGCCTCCACTGCTCTCTCTCACCTCCCTCCTATCGACTCCTTCTCACAACTCTCCGTAGACTCTGCTACCTCCACCCTCTTCTCCTCCCTCACCTCCTCCCTCGACTCCCTCTGTCCCCTCACCTCCCGACCTGCTCGCCCCTCCCTCCCCAACCCTGGCTCTCCTCTGCGCTCCGCTCAGCAAGAATCACACTGCGATCTGCTGAAAAGAAATGGAAGAGAACCAAACTCCCTGCTGCCCTAGACCTTTACCGCACTCTCCTCTCCTCCTTCTCCTCTACTCTCTCCTCTGCTAAATGTACTTATTTCCAATCTGTAATCCAAGCCTCCACTAACAACCCACGTAAACTATTCTCTACCTTCTCCTCCCTCTTAAACCCTCCCCCTCCTCCTCCCTCCTCTATCTCCCCTGATGACTTTGCCTCCTTCTTCTCTTCTAAAATCTCAGATATCCATAAACTCTTTAACACCTCTCCCTCCCCGCACCCCTCCTGCTCCAACCCCTACACCCACTGCATCCCCTACTAACTCACCCTCCTTCTCCACCTTCTCGCCCCTCTCAGACTCTGACCTCTCCTCCCTGCTCCAGGGTCACAAACCCACCACGTGTGCCCTGGACCCCCTCCCCACTCACCTCTTTCAAGCTGCTGCTCCTGCTCTACTTCCCTTCATCTCCTCCCTTCTCAACACCTCTCTCCTTTCTGGTCTCTTTCCCTCTGCCTTCAAAAAGCCTCTATCACTCCCCTCCTCAAAAACCTACCCTCGACCCCACCTCCCTCCAGAGCTACCGTCCTGTCTCCCTCCTACCCTTCCTCTCCAAAACCCTCGAGCGGACTGTACACCGCCAGCTCTCTGCTTTCCTGTCCAACCACTCTCTGCTCGACCCTCTCCAATCTGGCTTCCGCTCTGCTCACTCCACTGAAACCGCCCTCCTGTCTGTCACCAACTCACTAAAGTCTGCCCGAGCTGCCTCTCTCTCCTCTGTCCTAATTCTCCTCGACCTCTCTGCTGCCTTTGACACTGTCGATCACTCTATTCTACTATCCTCTCTCGCTGACCTGGGAATCTCTGGCACTGCTCTGGCCTGGTTCTCCTCCTACCTCTCCAACCGCACTTACCAGGTAACCTGGCGTGGAGCAACCTCCACACCTCGCCCTCTCTCAACAGGAGTCCCCAAGGGTCAGTCTTGGGTCCTCTCCTGTTCTCTCTCTACACCCGCTCCCTGGGCCCCTCATCGCATCCTATGGTTTCTCATACCATTTCTATGCTGATGATGCTCAGATTTTCCTCTCCTTCCCCACCTCTGACTCCACCATCCCCTCCCGTATCTCTACCTGTCTGTCTGCTATCTCCTCCTGGATGCACTCGCATCACCTCAAACTCAACCTCTCTAAATCTGACCTCCTTTTCTTTCCCTCCTCCCCCTCCTCTGATCTCTCTATCTCTGTTCCTCTGGAATCTACCACACTCTCTCCCTCTTCCTCCGCTAAGAACCTCGGAGTCACCCTGGACCCCTGCCTCTCTTATTCCCAGCACATCTCCACTCTGGCACGCACTTGCCGATTCTTCCTGAGCAACATCCGAAGAATCCGACCCTTCCTCACCAACTTCGCCACCCAGCTCCTGGTCCAGGCCTTGGTACTCTCCGCCCTAGACTACTGCAACTCCCTCCTGGCTGGCCTCCCTGCGTCCGCCACCCGTCCGCTCCAGCTCATCCAGAACTCCGCTGCCCGCCTGGTGTTCTCTCTGCCTCGCTTCTCCCACGCAACTCCACTACTCCGCTCACTCCACTGGCTCCCGATCACCGCTCGCATCCAGTTCAAGACTCTTGTACTAGCCTACAGATGCCTTGACCAGACTGCACCCAGCTACCTCCAGACCCTCATCTCTCCCTACACCCCCACTCGACCTCTCCGCTCCGCCTGCACTAGAAGACTGGCTCTACCTCCTCTACGCTCCCCTGCCTCCAGAGCCCGCTCCTTTTCCACCCTCGCCCGCAGTGGTGGAATGACCTTCCTACAGATGTCAGGACTGCCCAGTCCCTGACCACATTCAGCGCCTCCTCAAGACTCACCTCTTCAGAAAGCACCTGTAGAACTCCTCTGTTCTTCCCCTGGGACACTTATCACCCTTCCTTAAATGCGCTTTACTTGCTCTTATCTGCCCCTATTTTACTGCATTTAATCCTGTACTTCAGAGTACTGTAATCTGCCAAGTGTTTAATCTGTAGTATTTTGTATTTAATCATATCCTGATGTAACTATCACTGACACTGTTATCTGCTGTATTATTGAATTGTATTTTGTCACACTTGTACTTGCTTGAACCAAAGTCATTGTATTTATCTTGCTCTTAATTGTATTATTACTTGTACTGTGATACTTGAAATGTATTTGCTTACGATTGTAAGTCACCCTGGATAAGGGCGTCTGCTAAGAAATAAATAATAATAATAATAATAATAATAATAATAATAATAATAATAATAATAATAATATAATAGTTAGGACTCGAGGGTCGGTGTGTAGTTTGCATATTCTAATTCAGACTCGGGTCGGTCAGAGTGTAGTTTGTATATTCTAGTTCAGGCCTCCGGGTCGGTGTAGTTTGTATATTCTTGTTCGATTTCGGGTCCAGGTCAGGTGTAGTCTGTAATTTCCTAGTTTCAAGAGACTCGGAAGTGAGTCAGGTGTAGTTTGTATATTCTAGTTCGGACTCCGGGTCGGGTCAGGTGTAGTTTGTATATTCTAGTTAGGGCTCCGAATTGGGTCAGGTGTAGTTTGTATATTCTAGTTCAGGCTTCGGATTAGGTGTAGTTTGTATATTCTGGATTTATGCTCGGGCGGGTGTGGTGTAGTTGTATATTCTAGTTCAGGACCGGTTAGAGATTGTAGTTTGTATATTCCTAGTTGGGCTCGGGTGGGTCAGGTGTGGTTTGTATATTCTAGTTGGCTCCGGGTCGGGTGTGATAGTCAGTATATTCTAGTTCGGGCTCGGGTCGGGTCGGGTGTAGTTTGTATATTCTAGTTCGGGCTCGGGTCGGGTGTAGTTTGTATATTCTAGTTCGGGCTCGGGTCGGGTTTGGATCGGGTTTTAAATTTAGGCCCAAGCAGACCTCTAATGACAATACCTTGCACTGTAATTGCAGGTTTAGCCACTAGGTGGCAGTGCAGGGCACTCTGTAGGCAGGCATGCTGATCTCCTGCAGTAGTGGATTATGAATGATCTCTTCAAGATCTGTTACAGCTCACTGCACAAAACAGCATAGCCATGTATTCTTTTTTTTCTCAATTTCTGTTTAGTTGATAGACACAGGAAACACCTGGGTCAGGGTACGCCAGTTTCAAAACTGTTAAATAAGGCACAGTCCTACCCCAAAGTACTGTACACAGACAGTTACTGGAGATTAGAATGTGCTATGTTAGTTAGGTTTCATTGTGTAATAATTGTGAAATACAGTAACACTGAGCTTAATCAATATATTACATTTTCTTACCTCTTAGTAGCTTTATTAACATTATTTCCCCACCCCCTCTTTTTCATGTTAAATCAAGTAATGCAATTATTTCAAATGCAACACTACAGATAAACTGCTGCTTCCTGCGCTGTAGAGGGAAGCAGAGCTACAGCTAGAGGGAGGTGTTGCTGCAGAGGGAAGCAGAGCTACAGTTAGAGGGAGGTGTTGCTGCAGAGGGAAGCAGAGCTACAGCTAGAGGGAGGTGTTGCTGTAGAGGGAAGCAGAGCTACAGCTAGAGGGAGGTGTTGCTGCAGAGGGAAGCAGAGCTACAGCTAGAGGGAGGTGTTGCTGCAGAGGGAAGCAGAGCTACAGTTAGAGGGAGGTGTTGCTGCATAGGGAAGCAGAGCTACAGCCAGAGGGAGGTGACTGTGATTGTTTAACACAATTGAACCAAGAGCTGGAATATACTGTTTAAAACACTATATACTGAAACTAAAAGGAAATCTAGACATACTATATATTAAAGTTAACAAAAGTAACATTTCGTGGTCACACTTGGGTTTGTGATCACTGCTCTAGAGAAATGTAAACATCTAATGGGACTGTGGCAGAATGAGGGTACTGCCCTATGTTTACAGTGTGTGTGTGTATATGTGTGTTTTGTAGTGGTGGTGGGTAATTAAAGGGTTAATTCACTGGCACTTTAAAAACATGTGAGAATGTGGTGGAGGGTTTAATTGATTAAGTGGGTGTAAATTGTTGCACAGGTGTGTATATAAGGGAGCACTGAGAGCACAGGTTTAGTTGGTGTTTGGATTCTGGAGAGTGTAGATCTCTGATTCTGTTAAAGTGTGTGTGAGATCTGTTTTTGTTTAAACTATTTATTTTGTTGTGTTTGTTTTGTTTAATAAATCTGCTGCATAAGCTTTCACTTGCCGTCTGTCTCCGAGTCTCCTTACATTGCTGCCTGACAGCCCTTCCACTCGTGTCATCCTGTAACAGGGACATACAGACTAATAGACTGTTGGATGGACAGACAGACTCCATATATCTCATATTATGATACCCTCAATCACTTCTGCTGAAGAAAGTCTTAACCAAGCTTCAATAAAAATGTAAAGAACATAAAAATAACTCACCATTCAAAGGGAGAGGACAATATTTATCCAAGATTGAGGATTTCAGGGACAGCTTCTCGTTCTCTTGTTTGCATTCTGATAGTGACGTATTGAGTCTGCTGCAGTTGCTCTGCATATCTGACTGAGATTCATTGAGTCTGCTGCAGTTGCTCTGCATATCTGACTGAGATTCATTGAGTCTGCTGCAGTTGCTCTGCATATCTGACTGAGATTCATTGAGTCTGCTGTAGTTGTTCTGCAGTTCTGAATGGGTTTCACTGAGTCTGCTGTAGTTGTTCTGCAGTTCTGAATGGGTTCTCAGTTGGATGATATATTTTTCTTGGTCCCTGAAATCTGAAATAAAAAATAGCAAAAATGTTTTTACATGGCAATCGATTCCTCAAGCAGGGAGTTCAAATCTGATTTGATGTAAACAGCATAAAAAGCGTGCTGCTAAACTGAAGGACCTTGTCCTTCTCTCCTTCCATATGTGTCCTTCAGTGTCTTTCAGTTCCAGTGGTGCAAAAGATAGAACATTGTTTTTCGGGCAGGTGATGTGAGAATCCATTGTCAGGTGCCGAGTCAACTGACCCAGCTTTGAACTTGACCTTTGAACTGTGGTACAAGTACTAGGCTGTATAAACTGGAAAACTAACTGTATTAACGTTACTAAATAAATAATTATCTGGATACAATAGATTACCTATGAAGTAGATACGTTATCTATGTAAACGAGAAGTATCAAACAGTCCTGTTTGGGAAGCGGTAATGCTGCTGTCTCAATAACTGTGTTCAAATTCTCTGAATATAATGAATTGATATTAAAAAAGTAATAATACGTTGTTTCCATGTTCATGCATACTTTGCTATTTTTAGATATAAGATGTAGTTGAGTTGAGTGGGGGACGGAGGGGGGTGATGCTGGGACGCCAGAATCACCGTCGAGCCCTCTTGAGGTGTCGTGGGCTAGTCTACGAAACACTGAGGATGGAAGGTGCCCACTTGAAGACCCCAGAGATGTACCCTACTTAGCTCAATCCAGACGGTTGTCATGCTGATGCGCTGGGGAGGCTGCACTGTGGTTGATCCCTGGAGCCAGCATCGCAGCCGTTGTGTGTGCTGATGCGCCAGGGAGGCAAAATAAGCTGATCCCTGGAGCCAGCATTACACTTCAGCCTTCAACACCAGACAGAAGGATATCTACATCATCATATGGAAGGAAACGTAAATGGATGGAGACACATATGGATCACATTAGTTTACTGTAAAGCTACATCTTAGTTGGTGCTTATCTTGGCGAGAGCCGAGTTCAAATCAGCATGAAGTTTTAACATCTACTCTCGTGTAATGGAAATCATGTAGCGGGTGTTTAGTGGGGCTGTGTATTTTTCTTTTTACAGTAGAATCACCGTTTTAAATGTGCTGACGTCATAGATTTCTGCAACGCTGCTGCTTTTCTAGTACAGTCTTGCAATCTGCTTCCATGTTGTGTGCCTGTGCTTTATTAACATGCGTACCTGTTGCCTCGGCAACCGCTAATACTGCTCTGCTATTGGCTCAACTGCAGGAAGCCTACTGAAGCTCGGCCTATCAACTTTGACCCGCTGCGTTTAAAACTGGAGAAAGAAAATAGCAAGGTGCAGAGTACTTATTGCATTAGAAGGGGAGTTTACTAAAAGAAGAGATAGCATGTTGGAAATAATGCAGCAATATAAGGAATGTGCAATAATGGGGATCAAAGTGATTTTAGTTTGGATTCCTGGTCTCTTTGGCATTCTGGGCAACGAGATGGTAGATCTGGCAGCAAAAAGTGGGTTAAAAAGAGAGGAAATTGATATGGTGATTCATCTGGGATCGCAGGAAATGGGAAGCTATGTGAAAAAAATGATAGTAAAAGAATGGCAGGAGAGATGGGATGAGAGCATAAAAGGAAGGTTTTGTCATAATATGCAGAAAGAGGTGAATAACAGTTGGGTGAACAAAGAATTGGGAAGGAAAGAGGAAAGAGCGTTGGATAGGTTAAGCATTGGGCAGAGTTCTTTAAATGAACATCTATTAAGACTGGAAACATGAGGATGGAAAGTGTGAAAAATGTGAGAAATATGAGGAGCAGAGAAGGAACATGGAGAGGAGGCTGAGGGAAATGGAGGCATATGAAGTCAATATAAAGAACTTGCTGGGAAAAGGGAAAGAGGAAGGGAGACTGAATAGAGAAAATATACTGACGAAATATATAAAGGAAACAGGAAAAGAAGGGAAGTTATAATAAATAAAGACGACAGAAAAGTAAAACAAAGACAGAAAAAGGACTACAGATAGAGGGCGCTAATCATCTAAAATAATAGATGGACTGCGCCCTGTAGATTAATCAGAAGAAGAAGCAGCAGCAAGGTGCAGAGAAGGGAGTATTTTTTTTTTCACTTTGTTTTTCGTGTTGAAAGAATGCTACTCTAACTATGCCGGCATCCAGCGGAGTATCGTCTTGTGAGCCGCAGCACCGCACCCCAGTGCTGTTTGGTTACCGGTAGCCCTGTCTTGCGAGACGAGTATTAATGTTAGTTTGTTTTTTGCAGTACTGCTCGCTCTCCGCTCTGCTGAGCGCTTACTAGCTGCTGCAGGGTTACACTGAATTGCACTGAATTGCACTGTATGGTTTGGCTTTAAATTGTTTCAGTCTGTACGGTAGACGGTCTATAAAACACCACCCCCTTGGTATAGTATATGTGACTGTCCTTTGTATTTTAAACTGTGATATACCAGACGCTGTGTATTTATTGTGGGTATTGTGCAATAGACTTCATAACAGATATTAAACTCTAAAAATACGTTTTCTAGATAAATGCTATTTCTAAACTAGTTGGTTTGCTTAATGTTTATTCTATATATAGATAGATAGAATAAACGTTATTATATATAAAACTTATCTATACTCTAAACTAGCTACTTGTAAAGGATTGGGGAGAAACGGGAGTGTTAGATTGCACGTTTGGAATTGGATTTGTATTTTACTTTTGATTTGAATATTACAATAGAGATTTGTGTACAGATTGTTATTTTGATTTGACCCTGTGTTGGATTGTTATGTTTGATTTCATTTTGATTTGTGTACCATAGTTGCATTGAGTTTCACATTTATTATTCGTGTTTGTGAGGTTTTATTTCTATTTAGTTGCAATTAGAAATGTCTCCACTCCTGTACAACTTTTGATGTTTAGTTGAATGACTGCTAATACAATATTGACACCCAGATTAACTTTATACTGAATATTTGTATATCCAATAAGAACTCTTTAACTGGCTAACTCCTGAGTGTTTGATAGTATTGCTGTGTCTGAAACCTGTAAATCCATTCTAACTCTAGTAACCATGTATTGATTGTTATTGCTGAATTTTCACAATAATTATACTCCAGTATTTAATTGTTTCTTTTAAAACTAACTATTTTCTGAAAATTCAATCTTGTCTCCGCCTCCTTGCATGGTGCATTATACACTGTTGCTTACCCAAGAACCTCAGTATTGGGAACTCTAAAGTAAATTCTAAGGTACAGCAGAGGACCTTGCCCTCTTTAAGCACAAGGTGGCATGGTTGGCTTTTGGTCATAGGACCGTTTGAACAATTTTATTTCTTTTAAGCCGTGTAGCAACCCATTACACACGTTCTAATAACTTTTGGGTACTTCAATACAGTTGAACCTGCTCATGCTACCACCTTTATTTAGCGACCATCTGGTCTAAGTGACCACTTTAAATTCCTCCCAATGATATCTGTGCTTTTATTTAACTGTATTAAGCGACCACTTGTCTAACGCGAACAGCGACCACAATTCTCTTACCCAGCAACGGACTCAGACTTGTATTAAGCACCCTTACATAGGGCTATTGTTTAAGAAAATGATGGTTTTAAATGGTACGTCCTAAATTCAAAGGAATACGGTAACCATTTTAGGGTCTTTTATCCGTAATCAATAAACAACAGCGTTCTCTTGTAAAGGAAGAGAGAACATGGAGAAACAAAAGGTCCTCCCTAGATGCCAGAATTAAAGTTATTAAACTTGTAAAGACAGTAAGTGCCAGAAAAACTGCTGACAAATTCAGGGTTTTATTTTTGTTCACGTGACCGTCTTTTGAGCCGATTCAATATCTTAATTAAACTGTTAATTACTAAACAAAGTCGCTTCTTTTTACCTCGATGTCCTGATTGACTTGCTGATTCTGTTTCACCTTCTTCATTATTCGAACACAAGAGCAAGCAATGACATGAATCACTTCCTCCAGATGCTACTTCAACTTGCATTTCGTTCTCGCACTTGCCTGGGAACTAGGAAGCTTCCAATGTGTCCGTTTTGTGTTGTGTTGTTCTTTCCCGCTAATTTAACATAATGTTCTCATAATTAGGATGTAGCGGCTTAAGACTTAAAGGCAAACCGTTAAAAGGAAAATAAACACAGAAAACTTCAAGCCATACTTATAAGAGTATGAAAACAATGTGCGCGGTAATCGAAAACGATCTTATGCTTCTGCTGGCGTCGGTTTCAGGATGCAATGAATCAACACCTGCCTCAAAGGTAGACACAGGCATTGAAATTTGCAAAGGATTTAAAACATTTTGTGTGACCTCAGACAGGCAATCATTCATTACTTTCACAAAATAATCTGTTTTGTAAACGCATTATCTAAATGAATGTTATTAAATTACATACTTCCTTTTGTTCATATTACATCTGAATTTTACAGTGTATGTAAGACACACATAATTACATGAAAGCATGTCAGAGACAAATAGAAAATTCATAAGTTATGGGCCCTCTTTTAAGAGACCACCTGTGTTAAGAGATCGCTATTAGACTGTCCCTTGAGTGGTCTCTTAATACAGGTTTGACTGTATATATATATATATATATATATATATATATATATATATATATATATATATATATATATATATATACAGTACTGTAAAAAGTTTTAGGCAGGTGTGAAAAATGCTGTAAAGTAAGAATGCTTTCAAAAATAGACATGTTAATAGATTATATTTATCAATTAACTAAATGCAAAGTGAGTGAACAGAAGAAAAATCTAAATCAAATCCATATTTGGTGTGACCACCCTTTGCCTTCAAAACAGCATCAATTCTTCTAGGTACATTTGCACAAAGTCAGGGATTTTGTAGGCATATAGTCAGGTGTATGATTAAACAATTATACCAAACAGGTGCTAATGATCATCAATTCAATATGTAGGTTGAAACACAATCATTAACTGAAACAGAAACAGCTGTGTAGGGAGGAATAAAACTGGGTGAGGAACAGCCAAACTCAGCTAACAAGGTGAGGTTGCTGAAGACAGTTTACTGTCAAAAGTCTTACACCATGGCAAGACTGAGCACAGCAACAAGACACAAGGTAGTTATACTGCATCAGCAAGGTCTCTCCCAGGCAGAAATTTCAAGGCAGACAGGGGTTTCCAGATGTGCTGTCCAAGCTCTTTTGAAGAAGCACAAAGAAACGAGCAACGCGTTGAGGACCGTAGACGCAGTGGTCGACCAAGAAACTTACTGCAGCAGATGAAAGACACATCATGCTTACTTCCCTCGCAATCGGAAGATGTCCAGCAGTGCCATCAGCTCAGAACTGGCAGAAAACAGTGGGACCCTGGTACACCCATCTACTGTCCGGAGAAGTCTGGTCAGAAGTGGCCTTCATGGAAGACTTGCGGCCAAAAAGCCATACCTCCGACGTGGAAACAAGGCCAAGCGACTCAACTATGCACGAAAACACAGGAACTGGGGTGCAGAAAAATGGCAGCAGGTGCTCTGGACTGATGAGTCAAAATTTGAAATATTTGGCTGTAGCAGAAGGCAGTTTGTTCGCCGAAGGGCTGGAGAGCGCATACGAATGAGTGTCTGCAGGCAACAGTGAAGCATGGTGGAGGTTCCTTGCAAGTTTGGGGCTGCATTTCTGCAAATGGAGTTGGGGATTTGGTCAGAATTAATGGTCTCCCTCAATGCTGAGAAGTACAGGCAGATACTTATCCATCATGCAATACCATCAGGGAGGCATCTGATTGGCTCCAAATTTATTCTGCAGCATGACAACGACCCCAAAACATACAGCTGAAAAGTCATTAAGAACTATCTTCAGCGTAAAGAAGAACAAGGAGTCCTGGAAGTGATGGTATGGCTCCCCACAGAGCCCCTGATCTCAACATCATCGAGTCTGTCTGGGATTACATGAAGAGAGAGAAGCAACTGAGGCTGCCTAAATCCACAGAAGAACTGTGGTTAGTTCTCCAAGATGTTTGGGCCAACCTACCTGTCGAAGTTCCTTCAAAAACTGGGTGCAAGTGTACCTAGAAGAACTGATGCTTGATGCTGTTTTGAAGGCAAAGGGTGGTCACACCAAATATGGATTTGATTTAGATTTTTCTTCTGTTCACTCACTTTGCATTTAGTTAATTGATAAATATAATCTATTAACATGTCTATTTTGAAAGCATTCTTACTTTACAGCATTTTTTCACACCTGCCTAAAAACTTTTGCACAGTACTGTATATATATATATATATATATATATATATATATATATATATATATATATACAGTCAAACCTGTATTAAGTATCTATATATACCTGTACCTATATATATGTAGCATGCACAGAATTAAAAATGTTTATTGTTTTTTTTTAGTCCTTATTAGGATGGTACTGCACGTTAGGTTATATATCATAACCCTGGTCCCCTGAAATAGAAATGTTATCCATTACCGATTGGGCTATACCTCTGTGTAGCCTGATTTTCATGAGCAATGTGGTGAGGCAATTACACAGAACCACTCTAATGTCATGAGGCAATTATACAGTACCACTCCAATGTGATGAGGAAATTACACAGTACCACTCCAATGTGGTGAGGCAATTACACAGTACCACTCCAACGTGAAGGGGCAATTACACAGTACCACTCCAATGTGAAGAGGCAATTACACAGTACCACTCCAATGTGAAGAGGCAATTACACAGTACCACTCCAATGTGAAGAGGCAATTACACAGTACCACTCCAATGTGAAGAGGCAATTAAAAGGGCAAAATATTACAACAGCACTCGCATCCAAACCCGGGTTCAACACAACAGTGTGTGAATACTCACGATAGACAGCGAGGGAGATGATGGCAGCCAGTAAGATACAGCACAGGATGAGGAGGACCAGTGCAGGCTGTCTGTATGAAGAGGTTTTGCCCGCAGCACTCACAGGCAGGGTGGGGTCTGAGGAGAGAGAACACAGCTCAGGATACACACACTCAATCAACAGGTAGAGGAAGGATTTCCACGTGTTCTAGTTTTGGTGTTTTACTGCCCCTCATGTGGTTGTGATTTTTGCAGTGATTCAGAGCAGTTCTGGCTTGCTGTTCAGTACTTTGTGGTGTGTCGGGTCAAGCTGTGTGCTGACAATAAGAGACGCATCATTTCAAAGAGTTTCAGCAGCTCAGTCCCTATTCAAGAGACACTTTATATCATCTGCATTTCATATTTATTAATATCCTATCATGTATGTTCTGTGTGATTGTTTGTAGTTGTTTCTGCTCAGGCCATGAATTGCTATGCTTATACCAGCTCCATTATATCAGTGTTGCAGTCTGCAGTGCACAATCCTTCACCTTAGGACAGTGCAACGCTAATATGCTTCCCCATCTTCCCCACAGTCACTTGCTGGCATCGATATTATGCCCGGCAAATATTGATCTAGCAGGAACAGCAATAGAGAATCATACAATTAGATACTAAACAGGTCAGAAATTAGATGCAAATGTATAATTGTTGATATAAAGAAGTACCGATTTCCAAAGAGCCCATGCTAGGATCAAGTGAGTTCAAATCTCACAATCTGCTTGTTTGATCTGTAGAAATAATTAGATAATATATAATTGAGTTTTATTTAACTTGATGAGTTCCAATTAAAATATTATTGTCTTGTAATGATCAAGGAATTAACATACACTTTACCCTAAAACATCACTATTATCTTCCTGTCATACATTGTTAACTATTTAGCAAGTTTTCTTTAAAAAGCACTTCACATACAAATATTTGAAGGAGACTAACTTTATAGTTTATTCATCAAGGTCCCCTGTTCTAAATGATCTAAACAGAAACAACAGAGAATGATGGAGAACACACATAATAGGATATTCCCTTATAAAAGTTTACCATGGTGCATTTGCAAGGTCATTGTGCAGTTTTCCCATGGTTATACTATGCATTCACCATGGTTTACCCTGCTTTGTCATGTTTTGATCAGATAAGAAAAAAAACATTATAAAAATGTAGATGATATTAATTATCCATCCTACTTTAACAAAGCTGTATTTTCACTTAAGATTAAGTTGCTGAAAAAAAGTACTGGAATAAATAAAGCACATGTGAAGCAATATGTATTTCTTTAGCTTCTATTACTTTCAGTAAATGGCTAAACTTTTAACAGTAGTAAAGTGAAGGGACATGTTTAAACGTGACCCCTAGGTACTTACCCCCTTGTTCTGCTCCTGCTCTCTTGCCCTGGGGTTGGTTTACTGTGGAGTAGACATCCTCCGAGGGTTTCTGCAGCCGAGTGTAAATGCCGTCCATCTCCATTGCTAGTGCTGTAGAGAAGTGAGCTAGAGAGGAAGTTCTGACTGTTATATTAACAGTGCAGACTCTGCAGGGCTGGACAGGAGTTAGAGGAACTGGAGTTTCACAGTCTGTGTGATGCAGTGTTACTGCTGCCCATCTGTGACTGGGTACTCCCCACCCCTGTACTTATTTCATGTTTTGTGTTGTTTTGTATTTGTTGTATTATTATTATTTAAATGTACTGTTTTGTATGTAAAAAACATGTTATTTTATTGTTAATTGTTTTGCAGCATGGATGGGGTTAAACTTCCCCAAACTTCATGCTAAACCTGTGCAAAATGTGACTGTCTCCAGATTGATTAATTATTAATTATTACTAATTTGGAGATGGTCACATGTATACAAACCCGCAGCTTTGGCTGAACATGGTTGGTGTGTTCAGGGAGAAAAAACGTGTGTTAAAGAGAAACTGAAACGAAAATAACAATAGCTACTCATGCTGGTGTCAAGCTTGTTTTATTTAGGGTTTGGTCAGTGTTTGTTTAGTGTGTGTTTGTTTTGGCCACCATGCGTATTTGTTTCTGTGGAGTGTTTTGTTCAACCTTTTTATTTATTAAACACACGCAAGCCGTGCTTTCATACCCTGCAGTACTGTCTGTGTGTGCTACTTCTTCCAGGTCTGACGTCACCACCAGCCAGTCTGTTCACACCATCTCTGTAGCTATTGTGCTGTATGAGGAGTGAGCTACAGAGGACTCAGATAGGGGCTTAAAAGGTATAACAAATGGAATCTGTGCCATTCACTTTCAATAGGGGATCCAAATCCTCTTATCCTGCGATTCTAACAGGACACAGTACAGTTTGGATAAACAAACATCACAAGGGGCCCCATTGATATAACATTGTGGTCTTGCTGTTTGTACAGTGCTTGAACCTGGTATAATTGAGAAACAACCCACACACTCACACATTGAGGAAGGACTGCAATAAAACAAGCAGGAGACCTGTAAAGAGATCCACACTTTATTATTATATAAAACACAGCAATGTTGATGGCAGTTTCATTAAAAGAGTTTAGACCAGATCACTCCGGTCTCACAAGCATTAAAGGAAAAACAAAATTTGGTAATTTTTAAATAAAGCTAAAACAAAGTGGCTTGGAAGGCATTGGTTAGCTCTGTATTAAATGTAAAGTTCAGAGTATGATACTGAGAGTATGATCTGTTTATATTTCAGCCTGTCTGCAGCACGAGGGTAACCAGGTGTAGAGAATATTTAACCAGCGGGGATCGCTGAGATAGTTTCACAAACCCTTCTGACTGTGCACAGAGCGCAGTGTATCACCCCAGCTCTGCAGGGAAGTTGCTCTGACTCTTTCAAATGGACAGACAGCGGGCTAGTTCAGCAGCCTCTCATTCATGTCTTTCACCTTCCTCTAGAGGAGGCCTGAGCTCCAGTCTTTTCACTTTGTGAACACTGGCACTGGAGCCTTCAATTCAGATTGAATGGTGTCGGGGTGTCGAGTGGTTAATGTAGCAGGGAGGACGCAGGACAACAGAAGGACAATACAAACAAGGAAGTTAGGAACAGAACTTTTATAAATAACTATATACAACAGGAAATAAATATAACAATTGGCAGGTGAAACACAATGTTGCCACAGAGGATCTACAGATCTTTTTTTCCCTTTCTTACATAACACTTGTGTAGTTTAATACAGTTTTATACAGTTTAACATCAGCAAAATAAATACAATAGACAACTTTTTTTCCCCAATTTAAATGCGCTTTCTTTTCAGTTCCTGTTTACCAGAATACAATATTTTAAATCATCTTTAATTTCCTTGTTATATACAGTACTGTGCAAAAGTTTTAGGCAGGTGTGAAAAAATGCTGTAAAGTAAGAATGCTTTCAAAAATAGACATGTTAATAGATTATATTTATCAATTAACTAAATGCAAAGTGAGTGAACAGAAGAAAAATCTAAATCAAATCCATATTTGGTGTGACCACCCTTTGCCTTCAAAACAGCATCAATTCTTCAAGGTACACTTGCACAAAGTCAGGGATTTTGTAGGCATATAGTCAGGTGTATGATTAAACAATTATACCAAACAGGTGCTAATGATCATCAATTCAATATGTAGGTTGAAACACAATCATTAACTGAAACAGAAACAGCTGTGTAGGAGGAATAAAACTGGGTGAGGAACAGCCAAACTCAGCTAACAAGGTGAGGTTGCTGAAGACAGTTTATTGTCAAAAGTCATACACCATGGCAAGACTGAGCACAGCAACAAGACACAAGGTAGTTATACTGCATCAGCAAGGTCTCTCCCAGGCAGAAATTTCAAGGCAGACAGGGGTTTCCAGATGTGCTGTCCAAGCTCTTTTGAAGAAGCACAAAGAAACGGGCAACGCTTGAGGACCGTAGATGCAGTGGTCGACCAAGGAAACTTACTGCAGCAGATGAAAGACACATCATGCTTACTTCCCTTCGCAATCGGAAGATGTCCAGCAGTGCCATCAGCTCAGAACTGGCAGAAAACAGTGGGACCCTGGTACACCCATCTACTGTCCGGAGAAGTCTGGTCAGAAGTGGCCTTCATGGAAGACTTGCGGCCAAAAAGCCATACCTCCGGCGTGGAAACAAGGCCAAGCGACTCAACTATGCACGAAAAACACAGGAACTGGGGTGCAGAAAAATGGCAGCAGGTGCTCTGGACTGATGAGTCAAAATTTGAAATATTTGGCTGTAGCAGAAGGCAGTTTGTTCGCCGAAGGGCTGGAGAGCGTACACGAATGAGTGTCTGCAGGCAACAGTGAAGCATGGTGGAGGTTCCTTGCAAGTTTGGGGCTGCATTTCTGCAAATGGAGTTGGGGATTTGGTCAGAATTAATGGTCTCCTCAATGCTGAGGAGAGGGTCGCAGAGGGTCAGCACAAAATCCGGAGCACCACTGCACTACCGTCACCACTTACCTGTGTTTCACTCCGCACCAGCACGACTGCACTCACCCCGGACTGGTGACCGTGTATTTGTTTTGTTCAGGACTGTGCCCTGTCGTTATCCCCCGCTTTACACATTGGTGTGTATAGCCGGGGATTTATTATTTTACGGTCGCCAGACCGGGATTATAAATAAAGCACTTCATCACTGGATACCGTTGTCTGTCTATCACTCCTGCATCACATCACCGCTACACCTGTTCCCCTTCCCTAGCCACTTTGCCACAGTGCAATTTCAAGTTCTTTAATTATACAGGAAACCGAGTCATTATTTTGTGCTGTACTAATCTTGTGTATCTAGGTGTCTCCTGGAATAATCCTGGGACCAGACACTCTCTCAATTGTTGTTGCTGTATGTCTGAGCGATGTGTCAGTTCCACTGGCTCCAGGTCCACCCTCTGACAGAAAATATTGCTTCTCAATGGCTTGCACAAAGAGTTGAGGCTCTCAGTCTCAGGGCGAGGCCTCCATGCTTTAAGCAGATTCATATGGAAGGTCATATGGATTTTGTGCGATCAGGCATGGATATCTGGTAAGTCAGTGCACAATCACTGAATATGGTAAATCTTTTACCAACCCACCTGTGACAAATAATGTCTGTCCTTGTATGACTATGTACACATCGGCAGTAGGACACATTTTCTCATCTCCATGTATATATCTTATCATAATTTGTGATCTCCCATTCCACCAATCCCTAGGAACCAATTTTTCCTGCACTAATGTATTATTATTATTATTATTATTATTATTAAACGTGCACACCAGAACTTGCATTCTCTGCCTCTGAATCTCTTCCTGGTTACAACAGCTTTGCCTGTGACGTCATCCTTGCCACAGTCCTTGACAGAACGCTGGTGGGGTTGAATCAATTTCTTGAACAGT
The DNA here is from genome assembly GCA_030684275.1 of Acipenser oxyrinchus oxyrinchus. Classification (NCBI taxonomy): domain Eukaryota; kingdom Metazoa; phylum Chordata; class Actinopteri; order Acipenseriformes; family Acipenseridae; genus Acipenser; species Acipenser oxyrinchus. The sequence continues at coordinate 18,326,802 of CM060261.1, read as the reverse complement.
TGTTTTAGCTGCGCGCACAGCTCTCTGTGAGTTTCACTTGGCTGTGCCTCTGTGGCTCAGAACTGCTGTCCATAAGTCTCAGAGTTTATCACGTACTTAGACAAAATAGCCTCCTCACCTTCTCATAGTCTATGGTGTCATTAATGTCCATACGCACTGCAAGCTTTTCCAGTTAACAGTGTAACCAACCGGATCGCCCAGTCCTCCTCTGGCCACCCACATGCATTTGACATTCTCTCAAATGTGGTCAGAAAATGTTCTATGTCATCATTCTCTGTAGCTTCTGCAGTTCTGGTGCTTTCCATGCAGCGGTCTGTTCCCTTCTACTCACATGTGCTGAAGCTGGACGCCTTAGATGGCTGTCATCCCCGTCATCTGTTGTGCAAGTGACCCACTGCTTCGACTAACCTCACTCTGCAGCTGTTTGAATTGGTGTTGCATCGCCCTCCCCCTGTGGTGTTGTTGGGCCGCTTCTCGCTCCATTCTCACACTTTCTGGACCTCTAGGAAGGCTTTGAACATCCCGACCAACTTCCTCACCGCTAGACCCCTGCTCCTAGCCAGCTCTGGAACTGCTGTCTCTGCTGTTGAACTAGCAGCCATCGCTCCTTCAGATTTCTCAGGTTGCTCTTCCCTAGTTCTTGCAATATCTGCTGTTTCACAACGTTGTCCTATAAGGCGCCCCCTGCTGGCCACTGGACCTCACCACTGTCGGGGTGTCGAGTGGTTAATGTAGCAGGGAGGACGCAGGACAACACAGTACTCAGCTGTTACTAATACAAACAAGGAAGTCCATAACACAACTTCCTTTTCTTTCCTAAATAACTATATACAACAGGAAATTAAAATAACAATTGACATGTCAGACAGAGAGGACCTGTTTGTTATCCTCCAGCCTCTCTAATGGGTCAAACGTCTGTTCCCCTTCTGTCTAAAGTTTTCAGCTCAGTAACAGGCAGAATAATCTGATGAATATTTTTTTCCTGTTTATTTAATATATAATGTTTGTCACGACAGATTTTTAGGACTGACAAAATGTAGGCTAAGGACAGAATACCAAACAGTAATTCTTAAAACTTTTAATTACAAGGCTTTGGATGCACAGAATCAAAAGAGTTTTTAGGAAGTTATTATAGATAATCCAAAATAGTCTGCCCTTTAAATGTCTATTATGTTACTATTTACTTCCCATCTCAGCATAATTGTGTACCATTAAAAATGATGACAACATCAGAAACATTAACCTCAAGATAAAACTATAATCTTTAACAATAAACATTTAATTAAAGCCAAAATTAAAATTGTCCAAAGGAACCCCAAATAACTTTCTGTCACTTTGCACTTTATTTAGACTCTTTTGTGTTTTCTTCCTTCGTTTTTGTTTTGTAAGAAATGTATCCACTTTTGACTCTAGACATGCTACACAGGATAAACTGGATGTACTCTATCAAACACCGAAAACCATTCAACAAGCCGCTATTGCTGGTTCTAAAATGCCTAATAAATAAAACAAAAACCATCAAAGTATGAGTATTGTGATTATTATTTATGTTTACTGGAGCATTTACTGTATACTTTAAAAAAATGCAGAACGATTGTGCTTCACCGATTAGTATTCAATTAGGATATTGCTGCTCTAGAAAGAGTGCAAAGAAGAGCAACCAGAATTATCCTGTGTTTAAAAGGCATGTGGTATACAGACAGGCTAAAAGAATTGAATCTATTCAGTCTTAAGAACATAAGAACATAAGAAAGTTCACAAACGAGAGGAGACTATTCAGTCCATCTTGCTCGTTTGGTTGTTAGTAGCTTATTCATCCCAGAATCTCATCAAGCAGCTTCTTGAAGGATCCCAGGGTGTCAGCTTCAACAACAATACTGGGGAGTTGGTTCCAGACCCTCACAATTCTCTGTGTAAAAAAGTGCCTCCTATTTTCTGTTCTGAATGCCCCTTTATCTAATCTCCATTTGTGACCCCATGTCCTTGTTTCTTCTTATTGTTCTTTCTTTACAGTAAAAATCACAAACCACTATTTCTTCTAATTCAATTCCAGCTGTCCCTAGACCTTTTTGATATTTTCAGATTGAGTTTGCTCTCCTTTGCTTCACTGGATCGGAATGCAAGGAGGCTCCATGTTTATTTTAGAGAGCCTAACTCTTGATAAGAGAGAGGCTCCAGACTTTCAGCATGCTAGCATGATTTTCCAGTAATGAACCCTCTACACAGACTCCATCCAATTCAACTAATACTATTGTTACTGGTTACAAAGAATATTTTAAACAATAATACAGTAGATTAATAACAGGGTATGTCATATTATTGTAAACTAGCATAAAGAATATAGCATAATACATTTATAAGTAGGGTACTTCAATAATTTTAGATTCTCCCATTTATGTCATGCAAATCAGCCCTGCTCCAGTAGGATTCAGCTTCTCTCTCTGGTTCAGCTCTGAGTGGTTCTGTGAAGGCCACGACAGGATGAGATAGCCATCTTTTCACATCACACGTATGAGGGACAATAGCCTTTACTTGATACCTTCAAGATATGTCACAAGTGACGAATTTTAATGGGTTTCTCTGTGTTTATATTGCATATTTTAAATTGTGTGGAATCTGCTCCTCTTAAACCCCTGCTGTTTTTCTTGCTGTGCCGATTCATGGACAGGGTGCTGTTCTGCCTAGCAACAGGAAGCCCCGCCTGGTTAGTGCCACGGCCAATGGCACTCCAGGTGGGACTATATAAGGCAGGGATTTGAGACAGGAAGACAGAGACGTGGAGACGTGGCTGGAATGCTGCTGAGGGAACTGGCCAGAGTTTCAATCATTGGATCCAACGGGTTTGGAAAAACTATTTTTTTTATTCTTATCTTTTTGTGCGGGACAGTATAGGACGTAAGGCTGTATTTTGTGGCTGTTATTATATGTGCTAACCAACATAGCTATCTTATCTAAACAAAAACAAAAACAAAGGATTCACATTCACGTTTTTTCTGTTACTTTATTGTTGATTTAATTTGGATACTTTAATTTTTTCTGTTTTTTTTTGTTTACTCGATTTTGTTATTGCACTGTTTCTGGAACAAGATACGGGTTATTGGTTGGTGTCCCAGCTTTTGGACACCTGGGCTTTTCTCCCCACGGATCTGGGAGAGCGGTTATATTTTGAATTCTACCCGCGCTGAAAGAAATAAGAAGAAAGGATTACTTGTGTTATTGTTTACACAGATGGACAAATTCCTAGTCTATTTTTTTTATTGCAAAAAAAAAAAGGGAAACTACTTACCTATGCTGGTTGGCCCCGTACCACCCTTCTGGGTGTATTCGGTGCCTACGGTGTGTTACTTACCTTACCTCCAGGTTTTCCAGTCCAGCTTCCAGGTCGGGCGTGGTGGCAGTACACAGAGGATCGGGCGAGGTCTGAGGGCGTGGTAGGAACGTGGGAGAGAGGAGAGAAGGGAAGTGACCAGAGCTTCTGGGTGGAAGTAGTGATTTACTTACTTGTGGTACAGTTCCTGATGGCCCCCTTTTTCTTTACCCCGCTTTTTGGTCGCAGGTTCTTCGGGGTGGAGGTCGATCAGCCGGGAGAGGTCCAGCAGAGAGCGGCTGTCCTACAAGCGACGAGGAGTCCGATTACGGACCAAGCGAGTTGGAGGGGGAGACCCCGGGAGCGTGGGATTTACCCCCAGACTATTTCTTTCTGTTTCGTCCCATCTTTGTGTTACGTCCGTGACTGTGGTGTTTTATGTGGACCTTGTTCTTATGTTTTTATTGTTTTCTCGGAGCCAGTGACCGACAGGAGGGGATTGCCTTAGTGTGCTGTGGATTTTTGCTTTTTTTTCTGTTCTGTTTTTGGCATTCCCTAGTGTGGTCCTTTTTTTGATTTTAGTCAAGCGATCTCTTTTTATACCGTGTTTTTAGTACCCTGTCGAGAACAATAAAATTTGTTTTACCCGATACGGTTTCATTGTGTGTGTGTGTGTGTGTGGGAACCTGGGGATCAAAGAACCTGAACGGGAGAGTATAATTATCATTCGGTTACTAAGGTCCTTGCCTTATTAAAAACAAGGTGGCGTAGTTGTCAGCTATATAGGTATTATCGTCAAGGTTATCTCAGGTCACCCCACCCGTGACATATATCTGGACATGTCTAGCAGGGATACCTTCTTTGCATTCAAGCTTACCCAATGTTCCCATCTTACAGTATGATCAGTTTCACACCCCACACATTTGACTCGTCTTACATTATCTGGATCAATATTTAGATGCGAGAATGACACTCCTTCAGGGCCATGAAATTGAAATAACATTCGACAATGCTTAAGCATATGGCTACAAGCAGGGCAGGGTTGGGCCCTATCACTGATAACTCACCCTTACATTTGTCACATCCACAGTTTACCAGAGACTTGCTCCTAGTTCCTTTATTCAGAGTCATTCTTTCACCAGCAACAATAGTACTGGATTGATAGCTATTTTCTTGATGCATTTCACGCTGCTCACAAAGGGTAACCTTAAGAGGGATTCCCTTCATCCAGAACACAGGTGTGGGCCAGAACTCACTATTCTTCATATCACTAGGTTTCCAGCCTATTCCTTCATCTATATCATCAGTGGGTAAATTCATAGTAACTGAATCTGGACCCAGTGAGGATCCGGACATTAAATCGACAGATGGCTTCCATGCAAAAGGGTCTAATTTCTTATAGCACAGGGAGTACATTCCAAAGCTGCTTGTGACAATGTGTTGAATACTGTCAAGGTTTCATTTTTTCACCTCAGAATTATAGCTAGGCTTCGACCTATGCTCTCCGTATCTGTGGCTGAAAAATTGGTTAATGCGTTTGTTTTCTACGTGCTATTGTTTTTGTTGTATTTGTCTTTGTTCTGTGAAGTGCTCTGAGACAATTGCTCTTAAGGGTGATATATAAAATAAAGTTTATTATATATATATATTGTAACCCGGCCGGCACTCACGGTCGTTCGTTTGCCCCTTTAAAAGCAGACCCAGGACACAAGAAATGGAATTTAAGCGCTGACGTGCTATTTTTAATACACAAAATAAAACACAAACAAAATAAACACCTAGCTCCGTTTGGGCCTAACTACACAGGTAAGTCCTGACTAACTTCATGGGACGGCTAAGCCGTTTACCTGTCACACAAACACAGATCACCACACTTTCCTTTTGACTGCTCGGAAACATAGCACACCTTCTGTCTCCTTCTACTCAGCAGTCACGACAGACAAGCTGCACGTCTTAAATACCCCTGCACCTGGCATTAATTTACAATATATACCAGGTGCGGGTGATAATTAAACAACAAACATAAGGTGCGGGTGATAATTAAACAACAAACCTCCTCCTGCTCCAACCCCTACACCCACTGTATCCCCTACTAACTCACCCTCCTTCTCCACCTTCTCACCCCTCTCAGACTCTGACCTCTCCTCCCTGCTCCAGGGTCACAAACCCACCACGTGTGCCCTGGACCCCCTCCCCACTCACCTCTTTCAAGCTGCTGCTCCTGCTCTACTTCCCTTCATCTCCTTCCTTCTCAACACCTCTCTACTTTCTGGTCTCTTTCCCTCTGCCTTCAAAAAGCCTCTATCACTCCCATCCTCAAAAACCTACCCTCGACCCCACCTCCCTCCAGAGCTACCGTCCTGTCTCCCTCCTACCCTTCCTCTCCAAAACCCTTGGCGGACTGTACACCGCCAGCTCTCTGCTTTCCTGTCCAACCACTCTCTGCTCGACCCTCTCCAATCTGGCTTCCGCTCTGCTCACTCCACTGAAACCGCCCTCCTGTCTGTCACCAACTCACTTAAGTCTGCCCGAGCTGCCTCTCTCTCCTCTGTCCTAATTCTCCTCGACCTCTCTGCTGCCTTTGACACTGTTGATCACTCTATTCTACTGTCCTCTCTCGCTGACCTGGGAGTCTCTGGCACTGCTCTGGCCTGGTTCTCCTCCTACCTCTCCAACCGCACTTACCAGGTAACCTGGCGTGGAGCAACCTCCACACCTCACCCTCTCTTAACAGGAGTCCCCAAGGGTCAGTCTTGGGTCCTCTCCTGTTCTCTCTCTACACCGCTCCCTGGGCCCCTCATCGCATCCTATGGTTTCTCATACCATTTCTATGCTGATGATGCTCAGATTTTCCTCTCCTTCCCCTCCTCTGACTCCACCATCTCCTCCCGTATCTCTACCTGTCTGTCTGCTATTTCCTCCTGGATGCACTCGCATCACCTCAAACTTAACCTCTCTAAATCTGACCTCCTTTTCTTTCCCTCCTCCTCCCCCTCCTCTGATCTCTCTATCTCTGTTCCTCTGGAATCTACCACACTCTCTCCCTCTTCCTCCGCTAAGAACCTCGGAGTCACCCTGGACCCCTGCCTCTCTTATTCCCAGCACATCTCCACTCTGGCACGCACTTGCCGATTCTTCCTGAGCAACATCCGAAGAATCCGACCCTTCCTCACCAACTTCATGCCACCCAGCTCCTGGTCCAGGCCTTGGTACTCTCCGCCCTAGACTACTGCAACTCCCTCCTGGCTGGCCTCCCTGCGGCCGCCACCCGTCCGCTCCAGCTCATCCAGAACTCTGCTGCCGCCTGGTGTTCTCTCTGCCTCGCTTCTCCCACGCAACTCCACTACTCCGCTCACTCCACTGGCTACCGATCACCGCCCGCATCCAGTTCAAGACTCTTGTACTAGCCTACAGATGCCTTGACCAGACTGCACCCAGCTACCTCCAGACCCTCATCTCTCCCTACACCCCCACTCGACCTCTCCGCTCCGCCTGGCACTAGAAGACTGGCTCTACCTCCTCTACGCTCCCCTGCCTCCAGAGCCCGCTCCTTCTCCACCCTCGCTCCGCAGTGGTGGAATGACCTACCTACAGATGTCAGGACCGCCCAGTCCCTGACCACATTCAGCGCCTCCTTAAGACTCACCTCTTCAGACAGCACCTGTAGAACTCCTCTGTTTCCCCTGGGACACTTTCACCCTTCCTTAAATTTGCTTTACTTACTCTTACCTGCCCCCTACTTTACTGCATTTAATCCTGTACTTCAGAGTACTGTAACCTGCCATATGTTTAAACTGTAGTATTTGGTATTTAATCATATCTTGATGTAACTATCACTGTCACTTATCTGCTGTATTGAATTGTATTTTGTCACACTTGTACTTGCTTGAACTTGTCATTGTATTTATCTTGCTCTTATTGTATTACCTGTACTGTAACACTTGAAATGTATTTGCTTACAATTGTAAGTAAGCCCTGGATAAGAGTCTGCTAAGAAATAAATAATATATAATAATAAAATGTGCATAGTGCAAGCTTCTGCAGTAAGGATATTAGCCCTCCCTGCTGTATATAATATATATATATATATATATATATATATATATATATATATATATATATATATATATATATATATATATACATATAATGATTATTTTATCAGTAATGCTATATATATTATATATATATATATATATATATATATATATATATATATATATATATATATATATACATATAATATATGGTTACAAGTTGTTTCAGCCAGTTGGTACTACAAGATACCAATTCGATTATATTACACAACAACACTATGATTACGTTCTTAACCCAACCTGGTGTCCACGATATCTGACTGACAGCGAGCCTCCTCCATTCTATGAACATTAAGTCAGTGTTGCCATCGTGTTCAGTGTAATGGCAAAGCTAACTTGAAATGGACCACATTGTGCAATCCTGTGTATAATAATAATACAAATCACAACTTTATACTTCTAGATTTGTAATATTTCCAGGTTATATTAAAGTTATGACTGCACGTTTATGGAGCAAGTTAAGCACAAATTACATAGTAAAATAAAATTAATCCTTAATGTTCACTGTGTTTGTTTCTGTAGAAAAGGGTGCCACTTAAATGTTCTCATTTGTTATTCCCTATCCAGCTCCTCATGCAAGAGATTACAAGTGAAGAGAAGGAGACCCTTTTAACAGCTGCACCCTGACACTTACTGGTGAGCCCCAATGAATACTGTGTCAAATCAATTGCTTTATCAGTCACTAAGTTAGTTCATTTGACATCATGATGGGTGGTGAATTCATTTTTGATTTTCAATTCTTAATTGCCTTTTTTGCTTATAACTTGGTAAAATGAAAGTTTTCAAACCTATGAGAATGCTCAACAGGAATTCAGTTATTTATTTTTATATCAATAAATATATCAAATGCATTTATATGGGGTCCTATATCTGAATATCCTTAAACTACATTATATACACACACAGGCATCACAGAATACTTTAATACAGGAAATAGCAAATTATCAAGGAACAAATGATAAACAAGTACTGGAAAATAATAAACCTTAAAAATGTCTTAGAATAAAAAAAGAAATAAAATCCACCATGATTAATAAACAATATACAACTTAAAGCACCGTCAGTCAAATTGCTCCATTGTAGCACAGACCCCCTGAAACACAGAGATGATGAGCTCTACAGCAGGAATACGATCTGGTGCCTCTGTTACTACAGCCGTGCCACTACCACCCACAAGGGGGAGCCAGTCACCATTAGAACATTCCCAGTCCAGTCAGTGTGCAGTCCCTCTTGAGTATCAGATTAAGATTAAACATGCTATTGCAATGATTTAATCAGGGATAATTCTGCACCCCCAATAAAACTTGAAACAAATTATTCTTTATTGTGATTTATCAGGGCTTGTACTTCTTGTCAAACTGGTTGTGTTCTTGCAGGGCTGGTCACATGAATCTACTCTGAACAGAACGCCCTCTTCTCTGAGATAAAACGCAGGTATGGTTGGATACTCAGGAGTTATATCATTATTTTAATATTCAAACGTACACAAAGAAACTTAACAATACATCTGAAAAAAAGTTGAAACGTGTTCAAAACAAAGGCAAGCAAAGCATTAGTAAACTTTCATACCTATCAATATTCACTTTAAGGGTCCCTGAGTGGCTCACCTGGTAAAGACTGGACCGTGTGGTGTGCAGGGTGAGTGATACACTGTGTTTTTCACTTCCCTTTTTATTATATTTTGCATTTACCATAGTTTGCCTTGGCTTGCCATGTTTAATATTCTTCAGCATACTTCTCTGTGCTTTACAATGCTTGCCTATGCTTTCCCATGCTTTCACTGTGCTTCATTACACTTTGCTGTGCTTTTACTATGGGAAGCTTTTCTAAGGGATGTTTGTAATTGTTCTGTTCCTCCAATACTGAGTTATTATCATTGTTCTCTAGATCTGTTTTTATAAATGATACAGACCCACACTGGTTTTATATATTAATTATCAATGCTGTGGTTTCACAGATCCTTCTATTTGGCTGTCGTGTAGGATACTGCATGCATCAAACCAGGCTTTGAGAGAATATGCCAGGTGTGTCGAGTATGCAAGACATGCACAATCACTGACATGGGAGACAGAAGGTTTTAATTGAAACACCACTCTGGTGCCCAGTTTTATTATTATTTTCTTTTCTTTCCTTTATTAACCACCAGGTGGCACTGGTTTGGCTATCCCCAATACCAACGATGGTACAGGGGTTGCACTTGTATCAGGCACCATGCGCAGGTGCTGAGAAATAATAATGAAAACAAAGGTGAAAGAAAAGGGAAAATAAAACACAGCAATAAAACTACAAAACAAAGACACTGCTCATGCAGCGTCCCCACCACCGCTAAAACCGGTCAGCTCGGGTCTCCAACCTACGCTCTACTATTCCCTCACTATACACTGGTATGGTGGCTAAAGTAGTTTTAAGAAAAGCGACAGTAGTTGAGTTTGATATAAAAAAGAGGTTTTGTTTGAAAAAGTTTGTGAGCACTGCTAGAAAAATGATGGGCGAATCAAAAAGCTTTTAAATGGATCAAGTCACTTGTATAGCTTTTACCCTTGTTTTCTGTTATTTATTGTCGTGTTTTATTAGTCATCCTCCATGGAGAAGTTTACTTTAAGCTCTTTTAATGAAAGTGGCTGCTGTGATGTTAATAAGAGAGCCCAGTTATTTGATTTTATTGAGTCAAAAAAGGCGAATTGTATTTTACTGCAAGAGACTCACTCTGACAGCAGTAATGAAGCACACTGGCTGTCAGAGTGGAAGAGGAAGGTGATTTTAAGTCACTGCTCTAATGTTAGTGCTGGGGTGGTAGTTTTATTTTCACCGGGGCTGGGAGCAGAGATTGTGTCTGTGGAGGAGGTCATGCAAGGGAGGCTTTTAAAAGTTGAAATGAAATTAAATGGGGGTTTTATTGATCTTTGTAATATTTATGCTCCTAATTTGGGCAGAGAACAGATTTTATTTTTTAAAAATCTTAATCAGATTTTAGGAAAGTGTGATCCAGAACATTTTATACTGGTGGGTGGGGATTTGAATTGTACTTTAGATTTTAATTTAGAGAGAAATCATGATGAACCCAATCCCCAATCCGTCAGATAGCTGGCTGGCGTGCTGACAAAATTCAATCTAGCTGACGTCTGGAGGAACTTGCACAACACCTCTAAACAGTACGCTTGGATTAAAGTAAGTAATGTTGAAATATCTGGAGCACGGCTGGACCGTGTATACACTCAAAAGCACCGCCTCAATAGAATCATTAACAGCAGTATTCACCCCACGTCCGTGTCTGATCGTCACTTCATCACCACAGTTTTCTGCTTACCCACTGCACAGCACACTAAATCTTACTGGCACTTTAATATTAAACTATTACAAGACACTCAGTTCACAGATTTTTTACAATGTTCTGGGACAACTGGAGAAGAGAGAAGAGGTGTTTCTCCAGTCTGAGGCAGTGGTGGGATGTGGGGAAAACTCAAATTAAGATTTTCTGCCAGTAATACACCCAGAACGTCACTAGACAAATGAATGCAGCGGTCAGCCAGTTAGAGATTGATATTTTAGAGATTGAGAGAGCGCTGGGTGGCCAGAGCACAGAGGGAATATATTACAGCCTGAAAGAGAGGAAACCGCTCCTGATCAAGGGGTCGCTGGTGAGAGCAAGATTCATTGAACTAAGAGACATGGACGCCCCCACAGCCTTCTTCGGCTGGGAGAAGAAGGTATCTGAACACAAGCAGATGCTGTTACTGAGGCTGCCCGGGGAGAGAGTCTCCAGCCCTGCGGAGCTTCGTAGGGCCGCGGTGGACTTTTACTCCGAGCTGTATCGGGCTGAGAAGTGCGACCAGGAGTAGACGGAGTGGCTATTGGAGGGTCTCCCTAGCCTGAGTGAGGAGTAGCGCTGCGGCCTGGACACGCCTGTCTCATTTGGGGAGCTCACGACCGCCGTCACACAGTTCTCCAACAACACAGAACCTGGGCTGGACGGGCTTCCGGCTGAGTTTTATAAACACTTTTGGAAATGTCTGGGAAGTGATCTGCACAGGTGCTGAAGGAGTGTGTGGCGGAGGGAGAGCTACCCCTGAGCTGCCGCAGGGCAGTACTGACTTTTGTTACCCATAAAAGGAGGCCTATCTGATCTGAAGAACTGGTGCCCTGTGTCGCCGTTGTGCTGCGATTATAAAATCCTCTCCAAAGCTGTGGCCAGCCGTCTTGGAGAATGCTTGAGCGCCATGGTGCACAGAGACCAGATGTACTGTGTGCCGGGGCGCTCTATATTTGATCATTTGTTTTTAATCAGAGACCTTTTTAATGTTTCTAATCTAGATTTTGGGCTGGTGTCACTTGACCAGAAGAAGGCTTTCGACAGGGTGGACCATGGCTTTTTATTCTGCACACTGGAGGTGTTTGGTATCGGTCCTGTTTTTATGTCTTACATCAAAATCGTATACTCTGATATTTTTAGCTTTAAGATTAATAGCAGTCTAAGCCAGCCTTTCCCAGTAGAGAGAGGGATCAGACAGGGCTGCTCTCTGTCGGGGATGCTCTACTCTCTAGCCATTGAACCGCTGCTACACCGGCTGAGGGAGCGTCTTGCTGGCTTGGCCATGCCTGTCTTTCCCTCTGCCCAGCCCGTCTGTCCCTCAGCGTACGCCGACGACCTTAATGTTTCTGTGACCATTAATAGAGACTCGATGGTGCTGTAGTCCTGCATGCCGTGCTTTAAAAGAGCTTTCTCAGCGCAGGTGAACTGGGCCAAGAGTGGGGCATTCCTGGCAGGGAGCTGGCTGTGAAGGCTGACAGGGAAGAACTGGGAGAGAGTTTTGGTGAAGGTGGCAGGGAGATTACAGAGCTGGTAATAGCTGCTGAACCTCCTGCCCTTCAGGTGGAGGGTCCTTGTGATTAATAACTTGTTGGCATCCATGCTGTGGCACAGACTGGTGTGTCTGAACCTTCCCCCACGGCTGCTGGAGCAGGTCCAGAAGAAACTGGTCAATTTCTTTTGGAATGGAAACCATTGGTTGAGGCCAGCAGTGCTGTACCTGCAGTGGCGTGTCCTGCATGGCATCATTGCCATGAACCGCTAGCTGAGCCAAGTTGACCCAGGTGTGGGGGAGCAGTGCCCCTTCTGCCCCGCCGTGGAAACAGTGTTTCACAGACTGCCCACGACTCCGGCCTGCTGACGAACCTCGGGGTGCTTTTTAATAAAGCGATGTTCATTTTTAGTATTAAGTATTCTTACATATGCCGCTATCGGTGTGCCCTGGTCAACTTTCTTCAAGGTCAAGTGAAGCTAACCATTTTGAAATCCCACAAGAACAGAATGTCCTGCACTGCTATAGATGATGCTTTGTGTGTGTTTTTAGAGTCCTGGTTATTATAGTATGGTTCAAGATGCGGTGGTGCATTGAGGAGGGAGTGAAGGAGGTGAAGACGGCAATTTCATTTTAAATTTTTAAAAAGATCTATCATTGTTGCTGTTGTCTGTGTTTTAGTCACTGTTGCTGCTGTTTTATGGTGTAGAATGTATTGGTGTTTTTTTGGTGTTTTCAATAAAGGGATTTTTAAATCTCTCTCTCTCTCTCTCTCTCTCTCTCTGGGATTGTATAAAATTCACAACTCACCCTTTGAAGAGCCTTCTTTGAGAGGACAGTATTTATCCAAGATTGATGATTTGACAGAAAGCTCAGTATTGCTATTTTTCAATTCAGAATTTTCTTTTTGGAGTGTGTTTTTCTCATCTAGTAGCTGGCTCTGATTTTGTAAGAGCCTGCTATAGTTACTCTGCAGCTCAGAATGATTCTTGTTGAGGTTGCTGTAGTCACTGCTCAAGTCCTGGAGCTGATTCAGTAATGATGTATAATTTGTGGACAGGCTGATGTATTTCTCAGGGTCTTCTTTAGTTTTGAAACCTGAGAAAAGCAAACAGATAAGAGTGAATTACAGTTTTGTTCAGTGGAATGCACTCAACCAGCTTGATCTGTAGATGTTTAAAGCTGATTAATCAGTTCAGTAAATCTGACTCTGAAATGCAGTGATATTCTGTCCATGCTTCACATACTGGGCATGGGAAACTGGTATCTGAATGCTCTTTTCACATGTCCATTTACGTGAATACAAGTTTGATATTCATGACACTTTCCTTGAGTTTCATTGAAGAACCCAACATCAGTTTAAAGCAGTTTCATGGACTTTAAAATGTATTGAATCAACCAAAGGAGAATAAAACTGAATGTCAAACTTTATTAAATTAATCAACTTGGACATTTAATCAGTTGTTTGTGAAATGGTCCCATTGTGAGGTGAGGATTAAGTTACAGAATACCACACATGCGATTTGAAACCCTGCTAACAAACAGCAGTGTGTGAATACTCACGATAGACAGCGAGGGAGATGTTGGCAGCCAGTAAGAGACAACACAGGATGAGGAGGATCAGTGCAGGCTGTCTGTATGAAGAGGCTTTGCCAGCAGCACTCACAGGCGAGGTGGGGTCTGAGGAGAGAGAACACAGCTCAGGATACAGTACACAGTATACTAAAGAAACTTTCTGGAGTTATAACTTCAAGTTAAACTTAAAGCAGTTGCTAAACTAGGCTTTATCAAATCCATTCCCTTACCACTTACTGGCTTTAAATTATTACTGCCCAGCCTTTAAAGGAGAGCTAACCAAGAACTAAAAATCCATTCTCTTTTTCACTGAGGACAGTTTCTAGTTTTGAGAGCATAATCTGCAAACACGTGTGGTATCTGCTTCTTCCCCTGGCTGGAATTCGCGCTGCTGTTTGAATCGGCGTTGAAATAGGAAGTGGATTGTAGTTTATTTGTTAGAATCGTTGCTTGCTTAGGTAAGCAGCCTGCACTTAAATAAAAAAAATAAATAAATAAAGTTATTAAGTTATCCAAACTGTGCTTAGGGCGTGTTAAATTGTGAGGTTGATGCAAATTTAGTGTAAAGTGAACAGCGATTAGCTTTCTATTGTCCTCTAACTAGGGGACGTGTGTGTGAGTTCTGTGGTGTCCTCCATACACATTGAGAGCTATAACCCTGTAATCAGTTATTTAATGTACTATTTCATGTATTATGGTACTATCATGTATTATGCACTTTCCACTCTATTTAATGTATTATGCTTTTTTTTAATTTTATTTTTTTACTGTATATTATGTATTCTGCATTTCTCTGTATTTAAAGTATTGTGGATTCTCTTGGTACTGCATCTTGTAAAGCGCTTTGTGATGGTGGTCCACTATGAAAGGCGCTATATATAAAACAAAGATTGATTGATATTCCACGCCTCCTCTATGTGTAGAATTCATGTGTCAATCGCTTCAATGGGTGAGGACTCATCTGCATAAGAACATAAGAAAGTTTACAAACAAGAGGAGGCCATTCAGCCCGTCTTGCTCGTTTGGTTGTTAGTAGCTTATTGATCCCAGAATCTCATCAAGCAGCTTCTTGAAGGATCCCAGGGTGTCAGCTTCAACAACATTACTGGGGAGTTGGTTCCACACCCTCACAATTCTCTGTGTAAAAAAGTGCCTCCTATTTTCTGTTCTGAATGCTCCTTTATCTAATCTCCATTTGTGACCCCTGGTCCTTGTTTCTTTTTTCAGGTCAAAAAAGTCCCCTGGGTTGACATTGTCCATACCTTTTAGGATTTTGAATGTTTGAATCAGATCACCCGTAGTCTTCTTTGTTCAAGACTGAATAGATTCAATTCTTTTAGCTTGTCTGCATACAACATGCCTTTTAAATACGGGATAATTCTGGTCATTCTTCTTTGCACTCTTTCTAGAGCAGCAATATCCTTTTTGTAACGAGGTGACCAGAACTGAACACAATATTCTAGGTGAGGTCTTACTAATTCATTGTAAAGTTTTAACATTACTTCCCTTGATTTAAATTCAACACTTCTCACAATATATCCAAGCATCTTGTTGGCCTCTTTTATAGCTTCCCCACATTGTCTAGATGAAGACATTTCTGAGTCAACATAAACTTCTAGGTCTTTTTCATAGATTTTTTCTTCAATTTCTGTATCTCCCTGTGGCGGAGTGTCCTGCCCCTATATATATATATATTTGTGCACTGTTTTATTATTTGTTATATTGTTTGTGGCACGGATAAGAGCGCCGCTTATTTGTTATTGTTTTTGTATTTTTAAAAACTTTGTGAGGATCGTGGCTGATCAGCTAGTGATTTATTTAACTAGCTGACAGTCAACATCCTCTCTCGTGCAGACTGTGGCGAGGGTAATAAGATAATTAATAGCTAGTTAACCCCTTGGCCAGAGTATAGAACCTCACAGCTGTCCGTGCTGTGAGGTGGGGTGTACAGAGGAGAGTCTGAGGAGGCCGGAGAGGCGAGGAAAACACATAAAACAACTGCTAAGTATTGTGCTGTGTTACAAACAGCACGCTTATTTGTTCTATTTGTTTGTGCCAGCCATTTTGTTTTGTGTTTTGTTATTTGTTTAAGTCTTTTGTTTTGTATTATTATTTATTAAAACGCTGACCGCAGTAGCGTTCAGCTTCACCATACATCCATTGTTGTTTTGGTTCAGTTACTTCCTGGTCTGTGACGTCACCACACCTCACCACTGCAAGCACATCCTTCCACAGGGTACAAAACAGCGCGTTTAAACTAACTTTTGCCATTATGTGACCGATTTCATTTTTTCCTAATGACATGCCAGTATAATACATATGTATCGCTCACATTATGGAGCGTCAAATGTAAAAGCACAAATATTTTACCAGGTGTTTATTTTTTCAGCTTTAAGCAATACATACATGTTAACAAAACATGCTTCAGTCTTTAAATCTTTTTTTTTTTTCATTTGGCGAGTCAATATCAATCCGAAATACATCTTTTGTTGTCTGCAATTAAATCTGGAAAAATAAATCTGTTTTTCAAAATAAATATTTCTATTCCAAGCTCAATCTGAAGATAACATACAAAATGTTAGAACTTAGGGCAGCAGTGTGGAGTAGCGGTCAGGGCTCTGGACTCTTGACCGGAGGGTCGTGGGCTCAATCCCAGGTAGGAGACACTGCTGCTATACCCTTGAGCAAGGTACTTTACCTAGATTGTTCCAGTAAAAAAAACAACTGTATAAATGGGTAAGTGTAAGTAAAAAAAATGTAATTGTATGTAAAAATAATGTGATATCTTGTAACAATTGTAAGTCACCCTGGATAAAGGCATCTGCTAAGAAATAAATAAATAATAATAATAATAATAACTTGAAGCTACTGCACTAACAAGTAACTACAATGTGATAGGTGTTACAGAAACTTGGTTGTCTGAGAGTGATGGAGACGAATATAATAGTAGTGGGTACACACTGTATAGGAAAGACAGGCAGGACAGAAGAGGCAGAGGGGTAGCGCTAAGAAATAGTCTTGAAGCCCAGGTGTTAAATCTGGATAAAGAAAACAATGCCGAATCAATATGGGTCAGAATAATGGACAAGGGTGTCTGCTAATAAATAAATAATAATAATAATAATAATTAGAAATGCGTGTAGAAAAGGAGAAGCCATACTAATGGGGGATTTCAACTTCCCCCGTATAAAATGGGAGAACCGGTGGGGAACACGACGACGAAATTGAAATGGTGGAAATGACAAATGACTGCTTCCTAACACAATTTGTCAAGGCACCGACTAGAGGAGGCATGCCTTGATTTAGTCTTTCAAATAACGAAGACAAAAAACTAAAACAGAGGTCAGAGAGCCATTGGCAAACTCAGACCACAACATGGTCTCATTTTAAGTGTTTTTTTAAAAACCCAAAAGTAATGACTAAAGCTAAGGCTTACAATTTTAGAAAAGCAAACTATGAAGGTTTGAAACAGAGACTAACAGAAGTAGATTGGAGTAAAATAGAGAAAACATCCACAGAAAAAGGATGGCTGTTTTTTTAAAAAATGTAGTACTAGAGGCGCAAAACAGCTACATCACAAAAGTAGACAAATCTAAATCTAAAACAAAATGGCCAAAATGGTTTAATAGATCTGTGATGGGGGTTGGTGGGTGTAGCACTTGTGGGACCAGAAGTGACGACACAGAGGCAGGAAGTGAGGTACAACCTGTGCACCAGCAAGGCAGGGCTTGGCAGGGTTTTATTAATATTCCATATGGAGAATAATAGCAGGGGTCAAAGACAGGTACAGTATTGCACAAACCAAAATAGAAACCCCTTGAATACTAGCAATAGTAATCAAGGGTTGAAAAAAGCAGTAAATAAAACAGTCCACTACAGAAACACAAAATCAAAACAAAGCAGTCACGTGGTTCCTCCCGCGGTGGCAACCAGTCCTCCAGCTGCTGCCTCAGCTCCTCTGAGGCTTCTACAAACACAAAGGCACAGAGAAAAAGTGTTTCAGTTGTGAGAACAAACAAACCAGCACGTCTCTTTGGGTGTTAATCGAGGACAGGAGAGTGAGCAGGGAAGAGGCTGCTTAAATAGGGCTGAGCCCCGCCCCTGCAATCAGCCAGCTGATTCCCTGGCCATGCTGAGTCATGCTGCTCAACATGGCCGCTGCCTGGCCAGCACTGTTACTTCTGGCTCTCCAGCACCGCCAGTGGTCGGAGGGCGCATTACAACACCCACCACTCTCCCTGTGACAAGATCAATTAAAAAAAATATTCAGCGAAAAAAGGCACTTTTAAGAGCGTTTAAAGGGACCAAAACAAAGTACACAGAAAGAGCACTTGGAACTGCAAACACAAGTCAAAAAGGAAGTTAGAAAGGCCAAGAGAGAGATAGAAATCAATATTGCTAAGGGGGCTAAAACCAATTCCAAAATGTTTTTTTCCAATATTATAACAGCAAGAGAACATTCAAAGAGGAGGTTAAATGTCTAAGAGACACAAATGGCAAAATCATAGACGAAGAAAAAAAAAGCAAATACATTAAATGATTGCTTTTCACAGGTTTTTACAAAGGAGGACACGGACAACATGCCCCACATGTCGACCTGTTCCTATCCAGTTTTAAATAACTTTAGCATAACAGAGGCAGAAGTGTTAAAGGGACTAGGAGCTCTTAAAATAAACAAATCCCCTGGGCTGAATGAGATCCTCCCAATAGTACTCAAAGAAATGAAAGAAGTTATTTACAAACCGCTAACCAAGATCATGCAACAGTCTCTTGACACAGGGGTTGTACCGACAGACTGGAAAATAGCAAACGTAATACCGATCCACAAAAAGGGAGATAAAACCGAACAAGGTAACTACAGACCAATAAGCCTGACTTCTATTATATGTAAACTTATGGAAACTATAATAAGATCTAAAATGGAAAATTACCTATATGGTAACAATATCCTGGGAGACAGTCAGCATGGTTTTAGGAAAGGGAGATCGTGTCTAACTGACCTGCTTGACATTTCTGAGGATGCCACATTGACAATGGATAATTGCAAAGCATACGACATGGATTTAGATTTCCAGAAAGCTTTTCACAAAGTCCTGCATAAAAGATTAATTCTCAAACTGAACGCAGTAGGGATTTAAGGAAATGCATACACATGGATTAGGGAGTGGTTAACATGTAGAAAACAGAAAGTACTGATTAGAGAAAACCTCAAAATGGAGTGAGGCAACCAGTGGTGTACCACAGGGGATCAGTATTAGGTCCTCTGCTATTCTAATCTACATTAATGATTTAGATTCTGGTATAGTAAACAAACTTGTTAGAATTTGCAGGCGACACAAAAATAGTAGGAGTGGCAAACACTGTTGCAGCAGCAAAGGTCATTCAAAATGATCTAGAACAGCTTCTTTAATTTAATAATAAATAAACAAAGATTTAAACAAACCAGACAGTACAAAACAAAAGCGTGGTGGTCAAACAAATAAAGTTTTAGCAGTTAGGTTTTATAATTAGTTTTCTCTCTCTCGCTCTCTCCGCTCCCGTTCTCTCCTCTGTACACTCTACCCCCACCACAGCACGGACAGCTGCAGGTTCTTATACTGTGGCGAGGGGTTAACTAGCTGTTAATTATCTTATTACCCCTCGACCACAGTCTGCAGTTTAGTAAGGATCGCGTGACTGTCAGCTAGTTAAATAATCAGTAGCTTATCAGCCACGGATCCTCCAGAAGTTTTAAAAATACAAAACAATAACAAATATGCAGTTGCGCTTATCCGCCATAAACAATATCACAAATAATAAAACAGTGCACAAATATATATATATAGAGTAGGGACACTCTGCCACACATGCCCCCCCAGCAGTAGCACACATGTTAACGGCCACCTCCCCATAGTCTCAAAGTCCCGGAAGAGGGAAGCATGGTGTTTCTGGGGTGGCCATGATGGAATGTCCTCCACCCCACTTCTTTGTGGCTAGAGCTCCCCTCTTCCGGGGCTCCAGCCTCAGTATTTCCTGCCGCGAAAGTGCGGTTGGGGGAGCTGGTCTCCTGACCTCCCCCCACTTCTTCATGGCCGGCAGTTCCCCTCCGTGGGGCTCTGGCCACCCAATTTCCAGCAGCGAAACTGCTGCAGGGGGAGCTGGTCTCCTGACCTCCCTTCCCTTCTTCATGGCCGGCAGCTCCCCTCCATGAGGCTCCGACCACAGTTTCTCCTGCTGCGAAAGTGCAGCTGGGGAGCTTGTCTCCTGACCTCCACCCCTTCTTCATGGCCGGAAGCTCCCCTTCATGGGGCTCCAGCCACAGTATTTCCTGCCACATGGCAGGACTGGTGACCCAGGCAAAAGCAGGACCCTCGGGAGGCGGCGGCAGCAGCAGTGGACCTTCGGCGGCGGCGGCAGCAGCAGCGGACCCTGGGGTGGCGGCAGCAGCAGCAGCGGGACACTTCGGGGCGGCGGCAGCAGCAGCAGCGGACCCTCGGGAGAGGCGGCAACAGCAGCAGCGGACCCTCGGAGGTGGCGGCAGCAGCAGCGGACCCTCGGAGGAGAACTCGGGAGAGCCCCTGGCCATGGAGGCGGCAGCGGGAGCTCCACTTCTCCCTTGTACCCTGTAACTGGTGGCTCTCCAGGCAGTGCGAGCAACAGAGCAGCCCAGGCGATGCAGAGCAACAGGCAGCCCAGGCGATGTGGAGCAACAGGCAGCCCAGGCAATGCGTGGCAGAACATCCTTGGCGGTCGAGGCAGGCATCCTTGGGCGGTCGAGGCAGGGGCAGGAGCAATCCTTCCCATGGCGGTGGATGTGGAAGCAGGTATTCACCCTCTGCTGGTGGAGGTGGAGTTGGAACCAGCAGGTATTCACCCTCTGCTGGTGGAGGTGGGAGGGCAAGCAGTCCTCCCACGGCGGCTGAGCGGAACCAGCAGGCATTCACCCTCTGCTGGTGGAGGTGGTAGGGCAAGTAGTCCTCCCACGGTTGGTGGGAACCAGCAGGTATTCACCCTCTGCTGGTGGAGGTGGCGGAGGCAGAGGAAGCTCCTGCTGCTCTGCCCATAGTGGTGGTGGAGACAGAGGCAGCTCCTGCTGCTCTGCTCCTGGCGGTGGTGGAGACAGAGGCAGCTCCTGCTGCTCTGCTCCTGGCGGTGGTGGAGACAGAGGCAGCTCCTGCTGCTCTGCTCCTGGCGGTGGTGGAGACAGAGGCAGCTCCTGCTGCTCTGCTCCTGGCGGTGGTGGAGACAGAGGCAGCTCCTGCTGCTCTGCTCCTGGCGGTGGTGGAGACAGAGGCAGCTCCTGCTGCTCTGCTCCTGGCGGTGGTGGAGACAGAGGCAGCTCCTGCTGCTCTGCTCCTGGCGGTGGGTGGAGACAGAGGCAGCTCCTGCTGCTCTGCTCCTGGGGTGGAGACAGAGGCAGCTCCTGCTGCTCTGCTCCCTAGTGCTGAACAGTGGCAGGGCTCCTCACCCTCTGGCGTTGGAGATGTCAGCAGGCTCCTCTCCCTCTGGCGCTGGAGCCGGCAGCAATGGCTCCTCTCCCTCTGGCGTTGGAGGCGGAAGTGATGGCTCCCTCTCCCTTTGGTGCTGGAGGCGGCAGCAGCGGCTCCTCTCTCTGGCTGGAGACGCAGCAATGGCTCCTCTCCCTCTGGCGTTGGAGGCGGCAGCAATGGCTCCTCTCCCCTGGCTGGAGATGGCAGCGATGGCTCCTCTCCTTCTGGCGCTGGAAACAGCAGCGGGCCCCTCCCATATCTGCAGCCAGGTAGTTGAGCACCATGGCTGCGATGTCTGGGAGGGATGCTGGGTGGTGTTTCTGTTCCCAGGCCTCCCAGCTCCCCATCTCTGCCCACAGGAGGTTGATCACAGCAGGGAGGGCGTCCACGATATTCCTCTCAGGTTCTGCCAGCCAGTCCCAGATCCCCTCAGAGGAGACAGGATTCTTCCGCCTCGGAGGATGCGGGTCCTCTCTCACCCTTGCTTTACGCTCAGTTTCCTTCCTCTCCTGCCATGGCGGGGGTTGGTGGGGTACCACTCCTCACCCTTCAGGCAGGTGAGGCAGACGTCCAGCGTGGTAAGGACCCGTAGGACTTGCGACCAGCCCCGCGCTGCTGTTGCTGCGCCTCCTGCTGCTGTTGTTGTTGCTGCTGCTTTCTCCTCCGGCTACTTTTCCCCATTTTCTCTTTAAAAAAAACTCCTCCTTTCTCCACTCTTCACAAAAAATTTTAAAAAAAACACCCCCGCTGTATTCCTGGTCCAGCTGCTGGAGGCGTTTTGTCCCTCTTCTGACACCATATGTGGCAGGATGTGCTTGCAGTGCTGAGGTGTGGTGACGTCACAGACCAGGAAGTAACTGAACCAAAACAACAATGGATGGGCGGGTGAAGCTGAATGCTACTGCGGTCAGCATTTTTAATAAATAATAATACAAAACAAAAAGACTTAAACAAATAACAAAACACAAAACAAAACAGCGCGTTGGCCAAACAAATAGAAACAAATAAGCATGCTGTTTGTAACCCAGCACGATACTTAGCAGTTGTTTTATGTGTTTTCCTAGCTCTCTCCGCTCCCCGTACTCTCCTCTGTACACCCCACCTCGCAGCACGGACAGCTGCAGGTTCTTATTCTCTGGCCGAGGGGTTAACTAGCTGTTAATTATCTTATTACCCTCGGCCACAGTCTGCTGAGTTTAAGGATCGTGACTGTCAGCTAGTTAAATAAATCACTAGCTGATCAGCCAGGCATCCTCACAAAGACACATAAATACAAAAATAATAACAAAGGCAGTACGCTTTTATCCGCCGCAAACAAATACAAATAATAATAAATAAATACATAGGGGCGGGACACTCCATCACATACCCTCATTTCATAGAGAAGCTCAAAGGCAACATTCTTATAATGGAGGACTATAGTCTGTAGCGCATTCATTTTAGAGTGCTTATGTGGAAGGATTCATACAAAAAACCAAAAACAAAATAGATAGTTAAAATAAAATTAATAATGAATTGTGCTGTAACAACTTCATCTCGGGCCCCATTACCCAAACAGTCCATAATCCCTGGTAATGCCCGCTGTGGAGAGTCTTATTGCTGACATAGAATAGTGTAACGGAGTGGCGGCGGGACAGAGCTGAGCAGAGACAGAGCAGCACCAAACAGCAGTGGGCGTGGCTCCTGGACTGCGTCTGTGTGGCGTGTATTATTGTGCGTGTCGCGTCGTCGCGTCGTCGCGTGGTGTTTATGCTTATTGGTTGGTTTCTGTCTGTGTTCCTGTCTCTTCCTTTCAATGCCTTCATTTGAATAAATGTTTCACAATGTTTACGGCTGTATTTAGATAGTCAGTCTGCCTCGTTCCAGTCCTGTGTGGTTCATTTAATAAAAAGAGCTTTGGCTCATTTAAATGCTGTTTCCTCACCTTTCTTTCACCACCATTACAATATCATTGACTGGACATCTTGTTAGACTGTCATAAGATTGTAGCAGAATGGAGGAAGGCCAGCCTGAAGCTAACACAGGAGGAGCATACGAGATCTGGAGCGGCTATTTAAAAATCAGTGGCTATGTAGTCTTCCTGTATACTGAACAACTCAAAATCAACAACACATCTTTTTTTTCAGGTTATTTCTGGAAAGAGGAAGCTACAAAAAACAAGCAAAATTGAAAATTCAGCACTCCCCCATAATAACCAGTCCAAATGAAAGCTACTCCCGGAACACTTTCCAACAGAAATCAAACACAACTCTTCAAGCCTGGACTCTTATTGCAGTAACTAAAGACTAAACGCTGGTGTCCGTCTCGCGCATGACCAATAAAGACAAGAGGACGCAGTGATAGAACTGCAGCGTTATTTAGTGCAATTAAAAATGAAGCCAAATGCACAGAGTATTTCATGCATCTCAAAATACAAATAAAAACATGATTCTTTAAACTGCGGTGAATACAAAACAATCAGTAAACCTTGTGAGATTGACTTTCAAAGACTCAGAGATCAATTGGGTGGAGACCCCTGTTCTAAATGATCTAAACAGAAACAATAGAGAATGATGGAGAACACACATAATAGGATATTCCCTTATAAAAGTTTACCATGGTGCATTTGCAGGGTCATTGTGCAGTTTTCCCATGGTTATACTATGCATTCACCATGGTTTACCCTGTTCTGTCATGTTTTGATAAGAAATAAAACCTTACAAAAATGTAGATGATATTACTTATCCCTCCTACTTTAAAAAAGCTATATTTTCCCTCAAGATTACGTTGCTGAAAAAAGTATTGGAATTGATCCTGTAGCTCTGATAGCCGTGGCTGAGGGGCTGCACTGTAGTTTTCTTTTTTTTTTTTTTAATTTAAGTGTGTGCAATTTTTTTTACCCGGTTTTCTCCCCAATTTAGTATGCCCAATTATTATCTGTATCCTCGGCTCACATTTCGCAACCTCCCGGCAACTCAGGAAATGGCGGCTGGAACCGCGCGTCCTCGAAGCGTGCTCCTGCCAAGCCGTCATTTCGCACTGCAGATCCACAGCAATGCCACCAGACCTATAGTGCGGAGGACAACACAGATCTGGCGGCTCCACTGTAGAACCACAGGCCCTATTGGCCACAGGGGTGCTGATCTTGGTGAGCGTGGATTCCCCTGCCGACCTAAGCCCTCCCTACCCGGGCAGCGCTCAGCCAATTCTGCGCCGCCCCCAGGAACTCCGGTCATGGTCGGCTGTGACATGGATTTGAACCTCTGATCTCCAGGCTATAGGGCACATCATGCACTCCGTGCAGGCGCCTTTACTGGATCGCCACTTTCGGCAGCCTGCACTGTAGGTTTGATATTCTGAATCAGGGTGTTTTCAGTCCTGTTTGGGGCCTAGTGTCGCTGAGCTGCTAAACGCAGGGCTGTGAATATATGAGTCTGTTTGTATTTCAGTGGCAGCCTGTCTGCAGCACGAGGGTAACCAGGTGTAGAGAATATTTAACCAGCATGGATCGCTGAGATAGTTTCACAAACCATTCTGACTGGCACAGAGCACAGTGTATCACCCCAGCTCTGCAGGGAAGCTGCTCTGTAATCGATGACAGCACAGTCTGCATTAGAATGCCGTTTACCATTAAGAGAACACA
Organism: Acipenser oxyrinchus oxyrinchus; assembly: GCA_030684275.1. Lineage (NCBI taxonomy): Eukaryota > Metazoa > Chordata > Actinopteri > Acipenseriformes > Acipenseridae > Acipenser > Acipenser oxyrinchus. Next base: position 18,301,933 of record CM060261.1, on the reverse strand, counting down.
ATGTGTTGTCTGGCTCATTGTCTTTTTAGTACCTGATATACCATACAGCAAGTGAACTGTGACCAGTGCCTCTGACTGTTTTCAAATGGACAGACAGCAGGCTAGTTCAGCAGCCTCTCATTCATGCCTTTCACCTTCCTCTGGAGGAGGCCTGGGTTCCAGTCTTTTCACTTTCTGAACACTGGGACTGGAGCCTTCAATTCAGAACGAGGTGGCACAGGAATTCACTTTGAAACATTTAAATGAATGTGGCAGGCCTGCCCCTGTAAAGAATATGGGTTTGGTTAACTTGCATATAAATGTTTAGCTTTGGATATGGCAGGGTCGGGAGGGTAAACTCCCCTTCCTGCCTAATGGAAAGGAATGTGCAGCAGGTGGTCAGGTGTCAATTGAAGAATTGATCATCAATTAACCCTGGTCTCCTGCCTTTAAAAAGGGGCTGGAGAGCCTGCCCTTGGTTCTTCTTTTGTTTGGTGCTTTCTTCAACAAGCCTGGAGGTGACGGGGGAGAATCCTCATGACTGTGTGGTGAACCAGGGTGAGCTGCAGATTATCACTGTGTGTTTAACATTTAAATGAATAAATAAATAAAAACAATGTATACATACAGTGTAGGTTGTGCCACAAAACAATGCGTGTCACCAGGTTTGAATGCAGTGCACTACAGTATAGAGTGTCATGTTCTCACGTTGTACTCAGAGGTGTGTTGTCTTCCCCATTCAGCATTGCTCAGCTATATTAAAATGGGTGTGAAAACCCTAAACTAACACAGCTCTGACCAAATCGCTGTTTCTTTGAAATGCCAATGCTCTGTGGATTGAGGAAGTTCAAAAAGCAATAAAGGGGTGCTAAATAAAACTTCCTGTTCTGCACAACTTAACATAGCCAGCCTTTCCAAAAAGCAAAGCACAGTTCAGCATCACACAGGGGTGCAAAAAAGGGTGCAACTACACTGCTGGTTTGTGCTGCATTCTACCAATAGCAGCCTCATCCCATTGTAGCTGCCGGCTTCGGTTTTGTTTTGGTTTCTTCATTCTAGGTGTTGTGTCGCTACAGAAACGCCTGGAACAGAGATCTCAAAATGAGACCTGCCTTCTTAGGGGGAGTGATGCACAGATCTGGTGAGAGAGAGAGTGGGGGAGAGGGTATAGAGAGGGTATCGGGGAGGGGAAGAAGGAGGAGGATGAGAGGAGAAAATAAGTGGAGAGAGGAGGGACGAGAGGAGATGTGAGAAGAGGAGTCAGAGAGGGAAGGAGAGAGGGGTAGGGAAGAGAGGATGTGGAGAATGAGATGGGAGTAGTGGGTGTAGGAACAATTCAATAATTGATAATTTAATGTTTATCTGGGTTGATTAGTTTTCTTTTATTATTATTATTATTATTTATTTCTTAGCAGATGCCCTTATCCAGGGCGACTTAAAATTGTTACATTATTTTTACACACAATTACCCATTTATACAGTTGGGTTTTTACTGGAGCAATCTAGGTAAAGTACCTTGCTCAAGGGTACAGCAGCAGTGTCCCCATCTGGGATTGAACCCACGACCCTCCGGTCAAGAGTCCAGAGCCCTAACCACTATTCCACACTGTTGCCCAATTAAATATTCTTATTAACAATATTTAATTGACATGTTACAAAGATCGAGGATTTACTATGAACACACAATCACGCGCAGACACAAGGAATGTTTAATCATTAGTAGTATTTTATTAAGTACACAAATAATAAACAGAAATCAGAAAAGACATAAAGTAAATCTCTTAGTCTCTAAGCACAAACACGATTTAAAAAAAAAACTCTCTGCACTCATGCTGTCTAGCAGGCAACTGAAATATGACACCGCCTGTCTCCTCACACTCAAACTGCAGCTCTCCAGCAAGTTGTGACGTGGTAGCTTGCTCTCTCACACACGCCCACATACAATCAAGCCTCAACTGAGATGATGCAGACAATCTCAGAATATATCACATGGTAAGTTTACTTTTAAAGAAATTCTTCATACAACAATATGAGGTAGATTACTTATAGTTACTTCATCAAGTTTCATTAAAGGTTATTTCACACGCAAAGTGTGCAAACTAAATAATTAACAGTTCAATGTGAATGTGTTACAATTAATTAATTTAGTTCCACGAAAAGAAAATGCAACTGGAATAATACACTTTGAAGCTTAGACTTAGGTCCGCTGGTTTGGAAACTCAGTCTGTTGAAGTGCCCAGTACAAAAACTCTCCTCTCAGCAACAACGTCTTCAATCACACATTGGATCAAACTCGGCAACAAAGCTTTCACTTCTCGATAGAATCAACAAATAGCTGCAACAAAGTCTTCAGTCCTCGGTATTATTATTATTATTATTATTTGTTTATTTAGCAGACGCCTTTATCCAAGGCGACTTACAGAGACTAGGGTGTGTGAACTATGCATCAGATACAGAGTCACTTACAACTATGTCTCACCCGAAAGACGGAGCACAAGGAGGTTAAGTGACTTGCTCAGGGTCACACAATGAGTCAGTGGCTGAGGTGGGATTAGAACCGTGGACCTCCTGGTTACAAGCCCTTTTCTTTAACCACTGGACCACACAGCCTCCTATAGGATCCACAACAGCGCCTGTCAGCTCTGTCCTCTTCGCTGAATCTTTTAG
>CM060261.1:18058231-18298787 GCA_030684275.1 Acipenser oxyrinchus oxyrinchus | reverse complement strand
AAGTCAAATACACTGAAAGCAAAGTTTTTTATGATGATTTTAGTGTTTGCAACATATTTGTTTTGTATTGTATTTTGTAATTCATTTTCTGTTGTCTGCCATTTTGCTTTGCAGTGTGAAGAGAGGAAGGATGCCTGTGTGTTTGTATTTTTTTTAATAAAGCTAATACAAAGTAAGAAGATGGATTGGAAAGCATTGGTTAGCTCTGTATTAAAATGTAAAGTTCAGAGTACGATGCCCGATTTCACCCGACTGTGTGTGTGTGGAACAGTGTAGTAAACACACACCAGGGAATTATACTGTATGTGAACAGAATTGTGGGAAAAACTCATAATTGTAATGAAACTCGATCAGGACATTCTTTAGCACAAGTTATTGAGATGATCACAATCTGTGTGTGTGTGGAGTTGCTGTTTCTCTTCATATGCCTCAGTTCCATTAGTCCCTGTGTATTCGGTGGATGAAGGTCGTGGTGATCTGCTTTCTTTCTCTTTCATGACTCTGATCCTGTAGTTATGATTGTGTATTGATAGCCGTGGCGGGGGATATTCTGAATCAGGGTGCTTTCAGTCCTTTTTGGGGTCTAGCGATGCTGAGCTGCTACAAGCAGGGCTGTAAATGTGTGAGTGTGTTTGTATTTCTCTGATTCGTCTCACCTGGCTGTGTATGAACTCCTAAACAAACCACAACCACAGTCAGCTGGACTCATCCCTGACATCATTTCATTTTTAGCTTAAGAACAAAATCAGACGCAATAAGTCGTCCGAGTCATACTCATCAAAACAGGCATGAACTAAAGAACAAAATGAACAGCAAAACAAGAAGGGGCCTGGGAGAATGTTGTGCTCAGGAGGGTGAGTTCATGTAAAGCCTTGGTCACGACACATTAATGAAGAATTGTATGAGAATGGATTAACACTAGATCTACTGGAGTTATATGCATACCCAGAATTACCATGAGCGGTCAATTTGACCTCTGTATTAAAAACAACATAAATATAATAAAGAAAGGACAAACAATCGGATATAAGTTGTAGTTTTATTCAGGCACCTCATATAAAACATCTGCACAACAGAAACATTGTAAATAAATGAACATTTGAACAGAAATGGCCTTATATCCAGACATATTATATAAAGCCCAACTGCAAAAAATGATTAAAAAAAAACATTTGAAAAGAGATGGGTTTCATATACAATCGCAACAGCCCAACATGTTCTCAAAGAGGCCTAAGTGTTTGCACAATCCACACAGATGTTGCGCTTCTCCACATATGCAGTGCACTTTCCACACACTGCCTTGGGCACAGCTATCAAGAGTCTTGTTCCCATTGCCTTTGGCACCCTGGCATTGTTGTCTCTTGGGGCTGGCACCGGGGTCACTACCTTCAGCTGCAGGTACCTGCTTTGCACTCGTCTTCTGTTCAAAATGTTTCTGGCAAATTTTTTCGGCTAGCTGCAATATATAATTTCTCCTCATCTTGCCTGAAACTGTGCACAAGAAAAACCAACCCAACAAACATGATCCACTCTGGCTAGCCCTGTTGTCTTTGCAGCCAATCACAGTAAGAATAAGAACAATTCAATGTAACACAGGTAGAAGCACCCCAGTCCAGCTACAAATCCAACTGGAACCATCGTCAGAGGCAACCGCAAAAACAGGGTCTATGAAATGAAATCAACTAGTTTATAACTTATTACTGCATGTCCTTATTGCATTTATTTGTATGGCTTTATATTGAAGCTTTAACATGTTCACTGAGTTTAAGAATTCAATTAACTTGCTTGCTGATCTGATGAAGAACCTTGTAGAACACACGCATGGTTGTACAGGAGTTCAAAGTAACATTGCAGTTTAAAATGGAAGGCTCTTTTATAATGCCTACCCCGTTACCATTAAAGATTGTACAGTATTTATCGAGATTACTCATGACTTCAAGGTAATGTTGCATTTTACCCCCTGAAAATACATTTTACTCTCTCAGTGTTAAAATTAGAGGGTAAGTTACTCCCAGACCCAAAATAAGGCAGCCTAGCAAGATGGCAGCCAGTTGGACTGAACAATACAGAAACATGACTTTATAACAACATTTAAATATTAGAGCTGAGGGCTCGGAGCTTCTCTAAACTTCACTGCAGCGTCGGTGACATCATCTTCCTTTCCTGTGTGTCATGATAATGGAGAAGAAATGAAGAGCCCACCAGTCTGATGGGTGGATCTCTATAAAATGTTGTCTGTAACATTGTACTTGAAAACTTGCTATAGAATCCTGGCTTTAAAATGATTGTGTATCTGTTAATGAAAGGGACAAACTGACAAGCTGTACAGATATCTGTATTATAGCAAGGAGGCACAGGAGCAGCAGCACCACAGTACTCAGGTAAAGTCGTAGTGCCACAGTGTGCTGAGTGGAATCTGTACTAGATAGCGGATAGGCACAGTGTTTGAAACTGCTGGGAAGTAAAGGTTTCACTTCCCCATTCAGCATTGCTCAGCTATATTAAAATGGGTGTGAAAACCCTAAAATAACACAGCTCTGACCAAGACGCTGTTTCTTTGAAATGCCAATGCTCTGTCGATTGAGGAAGTTCAAAAGCTAAATAAAGGGGGTGCTAAATACAAACTTCCTGTTCTGCACAACTAAACATAGCCAGCCTTTGCAAAAAGCAAAGCACAGTTCAGCATCACACAGGGGTGCAAAAAAAGGGGCAACTACACTGCTGGTTTGTGCTGCATTCTACCAATAGCAGCCTCATCCCATTGTAGCTGCCCTATACTTGTTAGCATTGCTCCTCAGTATAATACAGAGCCACTGTCTTGGTGCCACTGTCTGTATTGCAGTTAAAGATTGTTATTGAAGGTTACGTATAGAAAATGTTTGTGTCGGGTGCGTTTATTTAGTTTTCTATCAACGTGGCCCTTCTGGCGTCCTCTGAATGCCTTTTCAATTTGTTATTTCATTTTAAACCGTTAAAGGCAAAATCATAACAAAACATAGAATAGTGTGTATACAGGTCTGGCCAAAAGTTTAGCATCACCTAAAATGTTTTAATTGAGACAGAATTAAAACAAAACTATATGAATATAATTTAGATATCATGTAATGAAAGAAACTGCAAAATGATATTGTAAAACTGTACGGAATCCATAATAGTTGCACAGTGTGTCATGTTAGATTTCGAAATGTTGCATTTTTCAATTTGTCAGTTTTTAAGTATATGGAAAACTACCAAGCGGTGTGTAATTCAATATGTTAACGTAACATTATTCAGCAGGTTTCATTTGATTTTTGAAGTAAAGTGTATTCATTCTAAAGAGTGATGCAAAACTTTTGGCCATAGCTGTACACTGAGCAAAAAATGTGGAGGGGCAAAATATATAGTTTGCCACCCCACAACCATATTCAGAGAAGGAGGGTGGGGGTGGGGTTCATGTGCCCTGTCTGCCCTATGTTTTAGGCCCTCTAATTGAATCGACTATTTAAACTCTTTCAACTGAAAGACTGCCTGCCCTGATAACTCATTTAAAGGTTCCAGGTAGTTTTGCTGCAGGCAGGCACACAAGCTTCCTCCCTCCTTGAAGCTTTCTGTCACTCTTTCTGTCACTCTCATGTGAACTAAACATTCCCCTTTGTTTACATTGTTGTGTTTTGTTCACTGACAACATTTTACAAGAAGCTCCTAGAAAGCTGATACTGTGAGGCATGTGAGGGTACATATGGAAATGAATACATTCAATTCAAATACGGACCATCATGTAATTAAGAAACTGCAAAATGATATTGTAAAACTGTATCGGAATCCATAATAGTTGTACAGTGTCATGTTAGATTTCGAAATGTCGCATTTTTCAATTTGTCAGTTTTTTAAGTATATGGAAAACTACCAAGTGGTATGTAATTCAATATGTTAACGTAACATTATTCAGCAGGTTTCATTTGATGTGTTAATTCTAAAGAGTGACCTTTAGACCTTTGGCCATAGCTGTACACTGAGCAAAAAAAGTGGAGGGGCAAAATATATAGTCCGTCCGTCCGTCCCCCTTTTGAATACGGAGGGGGGGGGTCACGTGCCCTCTCTGCCCTATGGGTTAGGCCCTCTAATTGCTTCATCAGAAACAGTGCAGACAGTGCTGACTGTCCAGTTTGTTTGCATTCCTTCAGGTAGTTTTAGCACACCAGCTTCCTCCCTCCTTGAAGCTAACATGAGTTATGGATGTCTGCTTTACTTTCCTTCTTTTTTCTTTGATACTGAAATATCCAAACTTGTCCAGCACAAAGGAATCATTGTCAGGCCATGTCAGATTGCTTCAAGTGTTTAAACCTTAGTTTATAGATGCCATTCTTCTTGCATTAGGCTTCGGTTTTGTTTTGGTTTCTTCTTTCTAGGTGTTGTGTCGCTACAGAAACGCCTGGAACACACATCTCAGACCCGCCTTCTTCGGGGGAGTGATGCACAGATCTGGTGAGAGAGAGAGTGGGGGAGAGGGTATCAGGGAGGGGGAGAAGGAGGAGGATGAGAGGTAGAAAGTAAGTGGAGAGAGGAGGGGTGAGAGGAGATGTGAGAGGAGGAGTCAGAGAGAGGGAAGGAGAGAATAGAGGAGAGAGGGATAGGGAAGAGAGGAGGTGGAGGATGAGATGGGAGTAGAGGGTGTAGGAACAATAAAATAATTGATAATTCAGAGTTTATCTGGGTTGATTAGTTTTCTTACTAACAATATTTAATTGACGTGTTACAAAGATTGAGGATTTACTATGAACACACATTCACACGCAGACACAAGGAATGTTTAATCAATAGTAGTATTTTATTAAGTACACAAATAATAAACAGAAATCAGAAAAGACATAAAGTAAATCTCTTAGTCTCTAAGCACAAACACAATTTTAAAAAAACTCTCTGCACTCATGCTGGCTAGCAGGCAACTGAAATATGACACCGCCTGTCTCCTCACACACAAACTGCAGCTCTCCAGCAAGCTGTGACGTGGTAGCTTGCTCTCTCACACACGCCCACATACAATCAAGCCTCAACTGAGATGATGCAGACAATCTTAGAATATATCACATTAAGCTTATTAATGGTATATAGATTAAGTATATGGTAAGTTTACTTTTAAATAAAATCTTCATACAACAATATGAGGTAGATTACTTATAGTTACTTCATCAAGTTTCACTAAAGGTTATTTCACACGCAAAGTGTGAAAACTAAATAATTAACAGTTCAATTCTATGTGAATGTGTTACAATTAATTAATTTAGTTCCATGAAAGGAAAATGCAACTGGAATTATACTCAACGGTTCCTTGAAGCTTAGACTTAGGTCCGCTGGTTTGGAAACTCAATCTGTTGAAATGTCCAGTACAAAAACTCTCCTCTCAGCAACGATGTCTTCAATCCCACATTGGATCAAACTAGGCAACAAAGCTTTAAATTCTCAATAGAATCAAGTCTTCAGTCCTCGGTATAGGATCCACAATAACGCTCGTCCGCTCTGTCCTCTTCGCTGAATCTTTTGGCTATGCAGTTAGCAGGGCAAAGTTTCTTTTGGTTTTAGGTGTACAGCAGACCCAGACTTCTTGTCTGATAACACTCTCTAAGTTTTACGGCAGTCCTCCAGCCGGGCCCAGTCTCGTTGGTTGTGGTAGTAACTCGCTTGCAGCTTGCTTCCTCTTCTTGGGTCCATTTTCAACCAGAGTCCGGTAGTGGCAGCTTTGCTTAGCAGAATGACAGCACCTTGTTTAGCTACTTTCATGAGATAATTTGTGTATCTTGCCTTTTTTTAAACTCACAGTCCTTTGATTTTTTAATGTCCTTTTCCACTGGGACATTGCTAGTTGATGTCTTCCTTGCGTCAAAACGATTGTTGTTGCACATGTGAATTATCTGTACATAATTCAACTGTCCGCTCAGCCTAATCCAGTTCAGGCTCCAGTCCTCTAATCAGTAGGTCACATAGTTCAGTATGTCTGCCAGGAACCAAGGGGCCCTTTTTCTTAAGACACAGCAGTTTGCTTTTTTCCTAAGACACAGCAGTTTCATTAATTAGTACAGTTATATCATTAATACACGTTCATGTATTGTCATATTCAGGGAATCTGTCCCACAAGGGAGAGTGGATAGGGTAAACATGGACATTCATTATCACAAGTTTTTGAGAGTATCAATCTGGGGTACCTGGAGGCATGTGTGGATCTGTCTGTCTGTCTGTATGTCACAGGGATGGGAATAAGACTCCTGTTGCATAGCACTTTCACCCATTCCAGGTTTCACTCCAAGCTTGATTAGCCACAGTGTATAGGTAGCAAGCTCAGTTGTATCTTATTAAAGTCATAGTAAAACCAGGAATGCATCACACTGCTATGCAATGGGAGTCTCATTTCCATCTCTGATGTCACACAGTGCTTACAGTGCATGTAGTGCTCATGGTGATCCACTTTCTCTTTGTGATCCTGACGGCTCTGATTGTGTGGCAGGGGATGAATGTCTCCTGCTCGGGGTCTCTGTCTGTGTGCTTTTCTGTATGTTTCAGGTAACAAGCCCCCAGGATTGGTCCCCAATAAGCCCCTGTACATGACGAAGGACCTGCAGAGACTCGCCTCCTACTGCAAAGTGCCGATCCAGGCTCCCAGCAACCCCTTTGAAGCCATGTTTGAGAAACGTCTGTCTGTCTGTCTGTCTGTGTGCACCTGCAGACATTAAATGGACCGACTTGTCCACACAGTTATTACAGTAAGAAAAGCTAGTCATGTGGAGCAGGTGTAATGCCGTGAATTGAATGGAGAGGCAAAGAGCTGGACATGAACCGCTAACATCATGGTTAAAAAATGAATGCCTTGTGCAAAGGCTGAACTTTGCTGGGGACCCCGAGGGGGGCATCACATTGGCTCTGACACTCCCGGGATGGGAGATGGGAAACCTGCAGGGATTGCTTCTCCTCATCGCGCAACAGCGAACCCTACTGGCCAGTCACTGAGCACGTTCAACGTGGATAAGAGGCAGGGCTGGTCTCTGTTCTTCGGAATCCGTAGCCCGCCAATCTCTGCTCTGGATTGATCGGCGTAAAAGCAATTCTGTCAGTGAGGTTAAGAGGGCAGAACTTGCAGGTGCACACCCTCTAGTGGTCACTTCTAAAACCACCGACTCCCTCATTGTGAAAAAAATTCAGCTTGTATTAGGAGTCTTTTCAGAAGCAGTGGTTAAAAAAGAAAAGGGCTTTAGTTTAGTAACCTTGTAAATAATGATCAAAGTGGAAACAGCAATAGAGAATCATTGAGGACACACATTCTAGGATATTAAACAGGGAAGTAATTCAATATGTTGAAGTTAGGAGATGGAAGTAACAGATTTGTTAAAGCGAGTGTTCCATGCCTCGCGCAGTCCTGGAGCTGACAGTGGTAAGTGCAGAAAGTGTAGCTCACCAGCGCTGACCTCACTTCCTGTGCCAGCAGGAAGCCTGTCTGAGATGCGGTTTGTGACGGCAGTGGAGGAGAATCTGGAGCAAAGACCAGGACATCACCACTGTTGAGTCACTGCAAGAGGTGAGGGATGTCTGGCTCACCACCACCTAGTGTCTGGGCTGAGCTATTGCACTGCATTCTCTAGGCCTTGTATCTTTTCGGTGTTTATTGTTATATGAATAATTATACAGAATGGCTTAAATTGGGTAGTGTTGGATTGTAATATTTGAATCAAATTTAGAAATAAATAAAATAGACATAATAAATTCAGTGACAAATGTTTCAACTGGAGTATTTCCAGTGTGTTCAATTAAAGACATTGAAATAAACATCTAGTCTGTAAGCTTTTGTTATTTAATTTATTAAGTTTGTTTTAGTATTTTTAGCAGGTAGGTTAATGTCTCGGTATGACATGAGTATCGGTGATTGAGTATTTTTGGCTGGGTTGTATTGCATTGTGAATAGAATTCTATTGCCATCTAGTGTTGTGCTATGATATTGCACTGTATTGTCTAATGTAATGGTGGATTAGAAACATAAGAAACATAAGAAAGTTTACAAACGAGAGGAGGCCATTCAGCCCATCTTGCTTGTTTGGATGTTAGTAGCTTATTGATCCCAGAATCTCATCAAGCAGCTTCTTGAAGGATCCCAGGGTGTCAGCTTCAACAACATTACTGGGGAGTTGTTTCCAGGCCCTCACAATTCTCTGTGTAAAAAAGTGCCTCCTATTTTCTGTTCTGAATGCCCCTTTATCTAATCTCCATTTGTGACCCCTGGTCCTTGTTTCTTTTTCAGGTCAAAAAGTCCCTGGGTCAACATTGTCTATACCTTTTAGGATTTTGAATGCTTGAATCAGATCACCGCGTAGTCTTCTTTGTTCAAGACTGAATAGATTCAATTCTTTTAGCTTGTCTGCATACAACATGCCTTTTAAATACGGGATAATTCTGGTCATTCTTCTTTGCACTCTTTCTAGAGCAGCAATATCCTTTTTGTAACGAGGTGACCAGAACTGAACACAATATTCTAGGTGAGGTCTTACTAATGCATTGTAAAGTTTTAACATTATTTCCCTTGATTTCAATTTAACACTTCTCACAATATATCTGAGCATCTTATTGGCCTTTTTTATAGCTTCCCCACATTGTCTAGATGAAGGCATTTCTGAGTCAACATAAACTCCTAGGTCTTTTTCATAGATCCCTTCAATTTCAGTATCTCCCATATGATATTTATAATGCACATTTTTATTGCCTGCGTGCAGTACTTTTCTCTATTAAATGTAATTTGCCATGTGTCTGCCCAGTTCTTAATTCTTTGGTAAAACTAAGTCAATCTGATGTATGTTTCAGCTGGTACCATCATTAGTTTAATCAGTGTTTCACAGGAAGTGAAATAGAAGCTGAAACACGTGACCCAGGAAGCACTGAATCACAAGGTGAGTGTGTGACAGTCTGTGTGTGTGTGTGTGTGTGTGTGTGTGTGTGTGTGTGTCTACTGCAATGTTTATACCGTCAGTCTTCGTGTTTAATGTTTTGTTGGTACCCTAGTGTGTCTGTGTGTGCACTTAGTCTTATTTAATGCTATGTTGTTCTGACTCTGTATGAGTGTGTCTGTGTGTGTGTGTGTGTGTGTGTGATTAGTCTTTGCCTGTATGTTTAATGTTCAGTTCTTTAGTGCTGTAACACTACTGGGGTGGAAACATCCCGGTCTTTGGTCCACGTCCCCCCAGACTAAATAAGCAGAATGCTCCATGAGCGTTAGAGTGCTGTGGTTATTCACTCATGAGGAGAGCCGTGAGCGACCCACTCGCCCCCTCCTACCTGGAACAGCTGCAGTACTCCATGGAGGTTCATGCTGCAGTGTCCTCTTATTCTGAAAGAGGTTCAGTGCTGCCAGAGAGAGGTGACAGTTTATCTGAGCAGCACTTCACACCACAGGCCAGGTAAGCCACAGCAGGTGTGGTCAGAGCTGGTGTGTCTTACTGGTTTGCAGCTGGTCGTGCTGGTTTAGGAGACTAGGTGCTGCTTGAGGAGCTGGTTAAACTGGTTCATTTAAATGTTATACTGTGGAGTTCTGGTTTGAACTGTTTGTTATCTGCAGCACTGTACTCCATGACACTATCTGCTGTAAACCCTCTCTGGGATTGTATGTACCAGCTGGGTGCCCAGAAATATTTATTTCAATTCCCAACTCTGAGCTGCTCACCACCAGTGGCTGAGATTTTCAGCAGGGACAGCACCCATTGGAGAGCACACAGCACAGCCAGGCTGACTGCAGGGACAGCACCCATTGGAGAGCACACAGCACAGCCAGGCTGACTGCAGGGACAGCACCCATTGGAGAGCACACAGCACAGCCAGGCTGACTGCAGGGACAGCACCCATTGGAGAGCACACAGCACAGCCAGGCTGACTGCAGGGACAGCACCCATTAGAGAGCACACAGCACAGCCAGGCTGACTGCAGGGACAGCACCCATTGGAGAGCACACAGCACAGCCAGGCTGACTGCAGGGACAGCACCCATTGGAGAGCACACTGCACAGCCAGGCTGACTGCAGGGGATTTTGTTAAACACATGCTTACATCATTCATAATCTGCATATACAGGTGTGTGTTAAAAATAGACTAAGTGGAGTGATCTCTCCTGTACTATTAGAGCCCTCTGCAGTGCTGAGTGGAGTTCTCTTTCCTATAGACATCTATACAGCTCTGCAGTGTTGAGTGGAGTTCTCTTTCCTATAGACTTCTATAGAGCTCTGCAGTGTTGAGTGAGGTTCTCTTGGCTTTGTAACTCTAGATCAGCAATGTTAACAGTTAAATAAAAATAGAATAAAATAATATTTCACGATAAAAAATGTTTATTAATTAACTCAAATAAAATACAAACCTGAATACTCCCCCAGAATCACTACCAAATACAGTGCAGATAGGTATACAGAGTTAAATAAAAACACAAATCTAATTTTAAAAAAAATAGTCAAATCATATAATATACAAAGCAATAGTTTAATCAACCTGCTGAAGAATATTGTGCTAGTAAGACATTGCACTGAAACCTCCATCTCATAATCTTGTTTAATTTGACTCTACAATCTGGCTGAATATTTATCACATTCTTCTAGAGTTTGGCCTTTTGTGTGTGCACTCTGCTTTATCAGTAACAATGCCAGCTTTCTGGCTTGTGAACTAAACAGACAGCCAGCCATTCACCTGCTGCTCCCTGCAGCAGCAGGGGGGTATGATAGGAACGCTGTATATACAGGGAGCTCTGTTTCAGCTCAGGGAAGAAAAACACAAATGGAAACAAAGGAAAGAGGAACAGGAGCTCTCCTTCTCATTTGTTTACATCTTTGGTGTTTTTTACACTGATAACATTTTACAAGAAAAACCTATAATGCACATTTTATCAATACAGGCTTGTGAGGTAACAACCTTAAATATGGGGAAAGACAGAAGGCTGCATATTCAATACAGTGCCTACAGCTCCCATCATCCTCTGCCCCAGCAGTACCAGTGAGGGATGATGGGAGCTGTAGTCAGAATGGAGTGAGCCACAATATTGAAGATCTATAAAAATGATCATTGTCTCCCTTGTAAAAGTGGGTGGTATACCAGGGTAAAAGCACAGCACAATATAAAGCATGTTTAAAGCACAGCACAGCACAATCATGGTAAAGCAAAGGCGAGCAGGTGAAGCACATATATGTATTGTAAAGTGTTGTAAAAACAATGGCTAACCAGCACAAGCCTGCTAAAGCACAGGAAACTACAGAATGACTGTACATTTACCAGGGTGAACTTTTATAATGAGTATCAATGCAGTGCAGGGATATAAAATGATAATACTAATCTGCTGAAGTAGTTGTTTCAGTGGGTTGCTCTATTGCAGATCAGAGCAGAGCCCTCAGATACAGTTTCGAAATGTCTGGATCCTGTGTGATTAATTAGTCATCCCTCTGTGAACCACTAGAGGGAGCAAAACTCCAAAGACTCAGTTATACAATTAAACAAAACTTAATGTCTTTGAGAAAGACTCCACTTGGTGAAATATCTTAATTTCATAAGTTATCATCTTTTAGTTGTTTTCTTCTCTGACTTCATTTACTTCACACAATCATAAACTCTGCACAGTCTGGTGCCTTCATCAGTGTGCTGATCCAGACTGTTTGTGGGGGTGTGCTTCTATCAGTTAGGTAGGGCTGGCCCCTCCCTGTGAGGAATCAGGTTGAATCTCCCCATCATTACGATTAAGCCTTTGATTCCCAATCTTGTTGTTAGGGTCCTCATTCAAGATGTGGAGCTTTCTGCACTGATCGGGTCTTTCTGTCTGTCCCACTCTGCATGGTGAGCATGATAACTGTTTTTTGTTTTTGTTTTTGTTTTTTACAGGAGATCAGGGTTAGGGAGTCCCCTGGCCACGTGTGTGCAGTGGTTTTAAATAAACACTAACCCTTCTGTTCACGTTGCTAAACTACTTGAGATCAGTTTTTTAGCTCAGCTACTCTTTCATATTGTGAGATTCTTAATGTTTCAGTTTTGTTTCTGAACAAACAATGCAATTCTGTTCTCAAGGCCAGACTTCATTGAGTACAAACCACCACCAGCTCATTGTTATCTCTGCTTTTCCATAATGTGGAATCAAACGGTTAATATGGTAATGTTGGGGGATGACCTGCATGCTTGTCTATCTGAACTGAGTTTCTTCTATTCTTTCTCGTCTCTCTTTGTGCTTCAGTGACGTTAGTTTCCTTTTTTCCTGATTGTCCTGTGTGGCAGGGCAGAGGAGAAGCCCTGCACATTGTTAGAGGGGGCGGGGCAAAGCCCTGCCTGGAAATCATGTATTGTGTTGTGTTTATGTAGCACGGGTGAATGTGTTGTCAAAAGGGATTTTGTGTTTATTTAAAAGACGAGTGTTTTGTTTATTATTGGTTTGAATGTGGTCTGGCACAGGCGGTGTTAGCAGCTCGTCTCTGACAGACAGCTCGTGAGAATGCGTGGTCAGCAGTCAGTGATTATTGACAAATTGACTGTCGGCCATGCAAACTAAAACTCTCGTGCAGAATGTGTCCGTCTCCAAATTCATTAATTGGGTGTTGATTCGGAGATGGCCTCGAGTATATGAACCTGTCTGTTTCTGTGTTCAGGGTGGGTGTTTGAGAGGAGACGGGAGATGGGAGACGGGAGACGGGAGACGGGAGACGGGAGACAGGAGACGACGAAAGTAATAATAAAACTCGAGTACTACAGGATCAGTGAAGGCGACTGCCCAGCCTGACCTAGGTATCGTTTTATTTTTATGTGTTCCTGATTTTGTTTTGTTTTAAATATTTATTTTGCTCTGTGAGTTGTTTTTGTTTAATTTTATTTTTAAATAAATACGCGCGCACCGGCGCTTTCACCCGAGTACCTGCCTATGTGTGTCTGTGTCAGCTTTCTGCTCTGAGGACGTCGTCACTCGCCAACCTGTCACATCCTTGCCTTAGTTTCACAAATCCTTTTATTTAGTTTTTTACATGAGACATCGAACCTGGTCTTTTCTAGTTGTGCACAGTCTTCACCAGATGGGTCCTCTCCTTTATAGTCATCAGGCTCTTTACCTTTATCATGTGTCCTTCTGGTCCAGAATCTGAAAGAGATGAGCAGCAATGCCAGTCAGTATCACACAATGTCAGTAGAAAATGACGAGGTTGTTTGCTGCTGTATCCTTTTAATCCTCAGCAGTGATTTCAGAATGAGATTGAAGCTCTTACTTTGCCTTGTCATTGAGAGGAGTGCCGTCCAGCCAGAGCCAGGCTCCTTCAGTAACAGCGTCCGTCAGGCCGATCCAGTAAGAATCCCATTTAGCGTTCTCTAAGAATTTCTGAGCAGAAAACAACAGTTTACTATTCGTTACAATGAAGGTGTAACATCATGAGGCAAAGAGGGGTGTCTTTTTAAAGAAAGAGAGAATTACTGTACTTAAAGGAAAGGAAATTAAGAAATACATGAAAAGTAAATTTTCCTGACAGTTTGTTTTCTATAAAATTATTTGAACAAAAATTTAAACTTGAATGTTTGCAATACTGTACCTGCTCTGCCTCGCTCTCTATAATCACCAGGTCTGCTCCCATTGACACACAGCTGGCCCGGCTGGAGTTCCAGTCCATTTTATCAGTTGAGAAGTAGTAGCACTTTCCATTGAACTCCACCCAGTTCACTGGACAGGCTTTACAAACCCGCTCTGCACAATGAGAGAAAGAAGCAGTGCATGTTAAACAGAAACACCTGGAGATCTGAAGAAGGGGGCTGCACCTACAACACAGGGCTAGATTCTCAGCAATTAGCATGATTTTATCAGAAGGATACTGCATCCCCAAAAAAAAAAAAAACTAGTATTGGGACAGATCAGTAAATGGGGAGGGTTGCTTTATTTGTCCCCCTGTTTGACCTCATCACTCTGAGCCCTTGCTTGCTAACTTGCATATTCTCCATGTTCCATGAATGCAGAACTAGGGGTGGGGCAGTGGACTGACAGCCAAGACTGATACCCCATTCAGTACCCCACCCCCAGTCGATGCTGTGCTCTTCAAACCAGTCAAACCTGACCCATCTGGATCCATGGATAGAGAGAGACAGATACATATAGATAGATATAGGGCTTGCGAGCTGAGTGTTTGAATAGTGTAGGTCTGTTTTACAGCCTTTTTCTTTTTTTACTATTTTACACGCTTTTTAGTTTAATGAGATTTGACATCCTTTTCTTTAACTTTAGTTATTTATTTGTTGCTTTTTTTAATGATCATTGTTTGTATTACTTATTTATTAATTTATTAGTTTTGCCGGCTGGATGTTTAGTTTGTGTAGCCTTGGGATGGGCTCTCACTCCGGCGGGATGGAAGGACTAACACAGAGACACGGGTTCAGGTGCGTTCCTGACAGCGGGGTCGCGGTTCAGGACGTGCTGCTATCTGTGGGTAGGATTACTGGTTTTAATAACATCAAGTCTGCTTCTAGGATGAATAAGGCCATTGCTGTGTTGTTAAATCAAGAAGCACTAGTAAACAGGATTGTTGAAGAATGTTTCAGTATTAATGGTGCTTTCGTAACTGCAATGCCCCTATCAACCCCGCTAAAAATGTTTATCTTCTCAAATATTCCTCCTTTTATCCCCAATGCTATGATAGAACGTTAACTAGCGAGGTACGGCAAAATAATGCCCCCCCCTCAGAATGATTCTGCTAGGCTGCAAAAACCCAGAAATTAAACATGTCTTGTCCTTTCGCAGACTGGTGTTTGTGTTGCCACACAACCCATGGCAGGATTTAAGTGTAGCCTGGAGATTTGTGGTGATTGGCACGGAGTGAATTAGTTTTGCAAATTCAGACACAATGAAATGTTTTCACTGCAGTGAAGAGGGTCACATGAAACACACCAGCCCTAAACTCAAGAGGGAGGCTGCTGCGGAGGGCAGAGCCAATGAAGGACAGGGGGCTGGTAAGGCTGAGGGTGTTCGGGGAGCAGCGTAAAGGATTATCCGCTAGAAAGTGTCCTGAGGGCATCAGATGATTCTAGGGCATTTGCCAAGCACTCCCACCTTTCACTTCCAGAGCTTGGCAACTCTTATTATTATTATTATTTGTTTATTTAGCAGACGCCTTTATCCAAGGTGACTTACAGAGACTAGGGGGTGTGAACTTTGCATCAGCTGCAGAGTCACTTACAATTACGTCTCACCCGAAAGACGGAGCACAAGGAGGTTAAGTGACTTGCTCAGGGTCACACAATGAGTCAGTGGCTGAGGTGGGATTTGAACCGGGGACCTCCTGGTTACAAGCCCTTTTCTTTAACCACTGGACCAAGAAATCAACCCACCCTGACCGTAACCCAACCCAACCCTAACCTTAAGCAACCCCAGCCCTAAAACCTAATCCTAACCCAATACCTAACCCTAAACCTAACCATTAAAAATCATCACTTTCTAGTGGCTATTCCTTTGTGCTGCGTTCCGGGAGCGCAGGTGGAGGAGTCGGTGAAGAGACCCGTGCCTGCATCCAGAGCTAAGAGGAGTCTTGCGCAGTGCAGCTGCCCACAGAGACTGAGCCAAGCCTTGTCTGCGGGAGAAGACGAGGAGGAGGAAGGAGAGCTCTCTGACATCTCGCCAGCCAGCCCAGAAATAAAAAGTTGTACCCGCTTTAGATGTTCAGCAGATTTATGGATGAAACTAAAGGTAAAAGGGGAGTTGAGCTTTCAACTTTCTTCCCAGATTTGAAACTGTTCTTAATTTCGGCTAATTTCGTTTTAAGAAAAGTGACAGTAGTTGAATTTGATAGAAAAAAAAGACTTTGTTTGAAAAGGTTTGTGAGCACTGCTGGAAAAATGATAGGCGAATCAAAAAGTGGATCAAGTCACTTGTATAGCTTTTACCCTTGTTTTCTGTTATTTATTCTCATGTTTTATTAGTCATCCTCCATGGAGAAGTTTACTTCAAGCTCTTTTAATGAAAGTGGCTACTGTGATGTTTACAGTGCCTTAAAAAAGTCTTCACACCCTTGAACATTTTTCACATTCTACTGCCTAAAAAATACAATTCAAAATGCATTAAAGTAGGAGTTTGTTTCACTGATCTACACAACATCATCTACACTTTCAACATGAAAGAACAATTATAGAAATATTCAAAAAGTAATTAAAAATAAAAGACCAAAAAGCCTTGATTGCATAAGTCTTCACACCCTTTGTCATAGCAAACCCAAATTAGCTCAGGTACAACAAATTGCCTTAACAAGGCACATAATAAGTTAAATAGAGCCCACCTGTGTCCAATCACAGTAGTTCAACTGATTTGAATACTCCTGGATGAAGAATCAAGCTGTTTCTGTTGAATGAAGTGAATTTGAAGCAAATGGCAAAACATGCCGAACAAGGAGCTGCCAAAAGAACTCCGGGATAAAGTTATTGAAAGGTACAGATTGGGGGAAGGCTATAAGAAACTTTCAATGTCTTTGTATATCCCTTGGGGCACTGTCAGGTCCATCATTGTAAAGTAGAAACAGTTTGGCACCACCAAGACACTACCTCAATCAGACCATCCCTCCAAAGTCAGTAGCCGTGGCTTAAGGAAACTGCTGAGGGCGGTCACTGTGAGGCCTAAGATTACTTTAAAAGAACTACAGAGGTCTCTGGCTGAGACTGGGGAAAATGTTGACTGTTCAACAATTTCAAGAGTACTCCACAAACATGGCCTGTATGGGAGGGTGGCAAGAAGGAAGCCATATGATGTGCCGCATAGCTTTTGCAAAGAAACACTTAGGGGACACTGCACGCATGTGGGAGAAGGTTTTGTGGTCTGATGAGACCAAAGTGGAAATTGGGAAAGAAACAGTGGAAACAATTGCTATATAGAAACTATACTTGTTTCGTTATTGTTTATTTGTTTGACCAACGTGCCCTTTTGTTTGTTGTGTTTTGTTTTGTTCAAATCTTTTATTTATTTAATAAAACGCTGAGTGCCGTAGCGTTCAGCTTCACCCATCGCCATCCATTGTTTTGCTTCTGTTACTTCCTGGTCCGTGATGTTACCAGTCACACGCCACTCAACAGCTGCTCGGTCACAGGGATGCTTTGCAGCAGCGGGGACAGGGAGGCTTGTGAAGATTAAGGGAAAGATGGAGGATGCAAAGTACAGGCAGATCCTAGAGGAAAACCTGTTCCAGTCTGCCAGAGACCTGGGACTGGGGAGAAGATTCACCTTTCAGCAGGACAATGATCCTAAGCACAAAGCAAAAGCAACAATGGAGTGGCTCAGCAAGAAAAGTGAATGTCCTCGAGTGGCCTAGTCAAAGCCCAGATATGAAACCTATAGAAAATCTGTGGCAAGACTGCAGTCCACAGACGATCCCCAGCCAACTTGAAAGAGTTTGAGCTGTTTTGCCAAGAAGAATGGGCAAAAAATGCACCATCCCGATGTGCTAAGTTGGCTATTATTGCTGCAAAAGGGGTTTGCACCAAGTATTGACTCACAGGGTGTGAAGACTTATGCAATCAAGACTTTTTGTTTTTTTATTTTTAATTTTTGAATATTTCTATAATTGTTGTTTCACTTTGAAAGTGTAGAAGATGTTGTGTAGGTCAGTGAAACAAACTCCTACTTTAATGTATTTGAATTGTATTTTTTAGGTAGCAGAATGTGAAAAATGTTCAAGGGTGTGAAGACTTTTTCAAGGCACTGTATTTTCACCAGGGCTGGGAGCAGAGATTGTGTCTGTGGAGGAGGTCGTGCAAGGGAGGCTTTTAAAAGTTGAAATGAAATTAAATGGGGGTTTTATTGATCTTTGTAATATTTATGCTCCTAATTTGGACAGAGAACAGATTTTATTTTTTAAAAGTCTTAATCAGATTTTAGGAAAGTGTGATCCAGAACATTTTATACTGGTGGGTGGGGATTTGAATTGTACTTTAGATTTTAATTTAGACAGAAATCATGATGAACCCAATCCCCAATCCGTCAGATAGCTGGCTGGCGTGCTGACAAAATTCAATCCAGCTGACATCTGGAGGAACTTGCACAACACCTCTAAACAGTACGCTTGGATTAAAGTAAGTAATGGTGAAATATCTGGAGCACGGCTGGACCGTGTATACACTCAAAAGCACCGCCTCAATAGAATCATTAACAGCAGTATTCACCCCACGTCCCTGTCTGATCATCACTTCATCACCACAGTTTTCTGCTTACCCACTGCACAGCGCACTAAATCTTACTGGCACTTTTAAACTATTACAAGACACTGTGGCAAAGTGCCCCCCCCCGTGTGTATTTTGTGTTACGTGTTGTGTGTAAATGTTGGTGTATAGTCATCGGTACACGGGATATAAACGGGTCTGTGTTTCACTTGTGATTTAAAAATGTAGATTTATATTTAGGCACGGAGGGCACAAATCACTTCACGTGCTAGTTAAAATGTAATGTGTGGTCACGGGAGTGCACTTAATTAATTCACGTGCAGTTGTACCGAGATTCCAATTGAATGATTGACTAGCAATCGAGTCTCGGTACAACTGCATAAAAACAGCATGTTTTCACTCACTCGGGTTGTGTGTTCTGTGAGTGGAGAACGGGTGTGGAGAAGGAGAAAGTAAAGGAAAGTAAAGTAAAGGAAAGTTAAAGTTCTTACTCACCGTGTTTGTCTGTTCGTGTGTGTTTAGTGTATAGTCCGTTTTGTTTGTCTATTTATTTTGGCGCAAGTGCCGTGTCCTGTTTTTGTGTTTTATTTTGTTTATTAAATGCTGAGCACAACCAAGTGCTCAGCTTCACCAACCTCACTGTCTGTTGTGTGTTACTTCCTGTTTCTGGTCTGACGTCACCCACTGTCAGCCGTCTTTGTGACACGTGGTGTCCAGAAGAGGGATCAACAGCGCCTCCAGGACTCAGGCCAGAACAGGAACCGCAATTTGTTGTTTTAAAAAAAAAACAACAAACAACAACAACAACAATAAAAAAAAAAAAAAAATGGAAGGCTGGAACTGGAGAGATGGCTGCCAGGATCTGGAGGTCCTCCTCGATGGTCTAGAGGACCAAGGCTGGTGCCTTGCCTGTGGGGAGTTCGGCACCCGGTGGTGCGCTGCCCCTACCAAGAGGGAGAGGAGGAACTGGCCCAGGAGAGGAAGGTGAGGAGGAGGCAGAGAAGGGGAAAGGGGAAGAGGAAGGCTGAGTGTCCACAGCCCAAGTGGGAGGAGCCTGAGTGTCCACAGCCCAAGCGGGAGGAGCCCAACGTCCTACACCTGAGTGGGAGGAGCCCGAACGTCCCACGCCTGAGTGGGAGGAGCCCGAACGTCCCACGCCTGAGTGGGAGGAGCCCGAACGTCCCACGCCTGAGTGGGAGGAGCCCGAACGTCCCACGCCTGAATGGGAGGAGCCCGAACGTCCCACGCCTGAATGGGAGGAGTCGGCGTCCACAGCCCAAGAGGGAGGAGTCGGTGCGTCCACAGCCCAAGAGGGAGGAGTCGGTGCGTCCACAGCCCAAGAGGGAGGAGTCGGTGCGTCCACAGCCCAAGAGGGAGGAGTCGGTCGTCCACAGCCCAAGAGGGAGGAGTCGGTGCGTCCACGGCCCAAGACACGGAAGGTAGAGCGTCCACAGCCCCAGTCTCCACCAGCAGAGGGTGAATTCCTGCTGGGTCCACCTCCATTGCCATGGGAGGACTGCTTGCAGCTCCCACCTCCACCAGCAGAGGGTGAATTCCTGCTGGTCCCGCCTCCGCCACCTCCATTGGCAGGAGCAGAGCAGCAGGAGCTGCCTCTGCCTCCGCCACTTCCATCGGCAGAGCAGCAGGAGCTGCCTCTGCCTCCGCCACCTCCACTGGCAGGAGCAGAGAAGCAGGAGCTGCCTCTGCCTCCGCCACTTCCATCGGCAGAGCAGCAGGAGCTGCCTCTGCCTCCGCCACCTCCACCGGCAGGAGCAGAGCAGCAGGAGCTGTCTCTGCCTCCGCCACTTCCATCGGCAGAGCAGCAGGAGCTGCCTCTGCCTCCGCCACCTCCATCGGCAGGAGCAGAGCAGCAGGAGCTGCCTCTGCCTCCGCCACGCCATCTGCAGGAGCAGAGCAGCAGGAGCTGCCTCTGCCTCCGCCACCTCCATCGGCAGGAGCAGAGCAGCAGGAGCTGCCTCTGCCTCCGCCACCTCCATCGGCAGGAGCAGAGCAGCAGGAGCTGCCTCTGCCTCCGCCAACCCCACCAGCAGAGGATGAATGCCTGCTGGTAACACTTCCCCACCAGCAGAGGATGAATGCCTGCTGGTATCACTTCCCCACCAGCAGAGGAGGAATGCCTGCTGGTAACACTTTCCCCACCAGCAGAGGATAAATGCCTGCTGGTATCACTTCCCCACCAGCAGAGGAGGAATGCCTGCTGGTATCATTTCCCCACCGTCACGAGGAGAGGAGCAGGAGCTGCCTCTCCCTTCACCAGAAGGACCAGGACTAGATGCTGGCGGTCCTCAGCAGCCCTTGCATAGGCTGCTGAGGGAAGCACGGGAAGAACCGCCCGCCGCAGAGGCCGAGAAGAGGGCCAACACCTGCACCCCAGCTAGTCCTGACTCCTGCCCGCTCGCCCAAGGATGCCTGCCCGCCGCCCAAGGATGCCTGCCCCGCCGCCCAAGGATGCCTGCCTCGCCGCCCAAGGATGCCTGCCTCGCCGCCCAAGGATGCCTGCCTCGCCGCCCAAGGATGCCTGCCTCGCCGCCCAAGGATGCCTGCCTCGCCGCCCAAGGATGCCTGCCTCGCTTCGCCCAAGGATGCTTGCCTTGCATCGCCTGGGGTTGCCAGCCGCTCCGCATCGCCTGGGGTTGCCAGCCGCTCCGCATCGCTTGGGGTTGCCAGCCGCCCGCATCGCCTGGGGTTGCCAGCCGCTCCGCGATCGCTTGGGGTTGCCAGCCGCTCCGCATCGCCTGGGGTTGCCAGCCGCTCCGCATCGCCTGGGGCTGCCTGTTGCTCCGCATCGCCTGGGGCTGCCTTTTGCTCCACACAGGGTACAGGGTACGAGGGAGAAGTGGAGCTCCGCTGCCGCCTCTATGGCCAGGGGCTCCCCTCCCGAAGTTCGCCTCCCGAGGGTCCGCTGCTGCTGCCGTCGCCTCCCGAGGGTCCGCTGCTGCTGCCGTCGCCTCCCGAGGGTCGCTGCTGCTGCCGTCACCTCCCGAGGGTCCGCTGCCGTCGCCTGGGGTCACCAGGGATCCTGCTTCGCCTGGGGTAGTCGAGGGTCCTGCTTCGCCTGGGGTCGCTACACTATGGCCAGAACCCCATGAAGGGGAGCTGTCGGCCATGAAGAAAGGGGAGGTCAGGAGACCAGCTCCCCAGCCGCATTTCCATGGCAGGAAACACGGTGGCCAGAGCCCCACGGAGGGGAGCTAGCGGCCACGAAGCGAGGGGAGGTCAGGAGACCCGCTCCCTCGCAGCAGTTTCGCTGCCGGAGTTAGTGGCCGGGCGCCCCACGGAGGGGAACTGCCGGCCATGAAGAAGGGGGAGGTCAGGAGACCAGCTTCCCCGCAGCAGTTTCGCTGCCGGAGATTGTGTGGTCGGAGCCCCACGGAGGGGAACTGCCGGCTATGAAGAAGGGGGGAGGTCAGGAGACCAGCTCCCCAGCTGCACTTTCGCGGCAGGAGATAGTGTGGCTGAAGCCCCGAAGAGGGAGCTGCCAGCCACGAAGAATTGGGGGTGCCAGACATTTCACCATGGCCACCCCCAGAAACAATTTGCTTCCCCTGTTCCGGGACTTTGGGACTGAGGGGGAGGTGGCCATTGAGGCCATGTGTGCTTTGCACAAGGGGGGTATATGTGGCAAAGTGCCCCCGTGTGTATTTTGTGTTACGTGTTGTGTGTAAATGTTGGTGTATAGTCATCGGTACACGGGATATAAACGGGTCTGTGTTTCACTTGTGATTTAAAATGTAGATTTATATTTAGGCACGGAGGGCACAAATCACTTCACGTGCTAGTTAAAATGTAATGTGTGGTCACGGGAGTGCACTTAATTAATTCACGTGCAGTTGTACCGAGATTCCAATTGAATGATTGACTAGCAATCGAGTCTCGGTACAACTGCATAAAACAGCATGTTTTCACTCACCGGGTTGTGTGTTCTGTGAGTGGAGAACGGTGTGGAGAAGGAGAAAGTAAAGGAAAGTAAAGTAAAGGAAAGTTAAAGTTCTTACTCACCGTGTTTGTCTGTTTGTGTGTGTTTAGTGTATAGTCCGTTTTGTTTGTCTATTTATTTTGGCGCAAGTGCCGTGTCCTGTTTTTGTGTTTTATTTTGTTTATTAAATGCTGAGCACAACCAAGTGCTCAGCTTCACCAACCTCACTGTCTGTTGTGTGTTACTTCCTGTTTCTGGTCTGACGTCACCCACTGTCAGCCGTCTTTGTGACAGACACTCAGTTCACAGATTTTTTACAATGTTCTGGGACAACTGGAGAAGAGAGAAGAGGCGTTTCTCCAGTCTGAGGCAGTGGTGGGATGTGGGGAAAACTCAAATTAAGATTTTCTGCTAGTAATACACCCAGAACGTCACTAGACAAATGAATGCAGCGGTCAGTCAGCCTGTTCCAGTCCGACTGTCTGCTTATGCCGACATCACTTCTCAGTCTGATGTGATGTGTGGAATGGAACCAGTCCCCCCTCGCTTCCACAGCCATTGCGATGGGAGAGGACAGGAATTAAAGTGCTGGGAGTGTATCTGGGGGAACAACAGTACATAAGGCATAACTGGGACGGCTTGGTGAATAATGTGAAGGCTAAGCTACAGCGCTGGAGATGGCTGCTTCCTCGGCTCTCCTATAGAGGGAGGGTCCTGGTAATATATAATTTGGTGGCTTCTATGTTGTGGCATAGACTGTTGTGTCTAGACCCTCCCCCAGAGCTATTAACTGAGATTCAAAGAGAGCTCATACACTTCTTCTGGAACAGACATCACTGGCTCCGCCTGCTGTTTTATACCTACCCCGGGAGAGGGGGCCAGGGTTCATCGATGTTCACAGTCGCGTAGCTGCTTTCCGGCTGCAGGCGGCTCAACGGCTGCTGTTTTCTCAGCAGTTGAGCTGGGGTCACACTGCTTTCTTTCCTTTGCAGTGTGAGGGGCTGGGATGGGACTGGAATCTGTTCCTGGTGAATGTGTCCAGGATAGACACCTCTGGGCTCCCACAGTTTTATAGGAATCTACTCAAATCCTGGCAAGTGGTTAAAGTGAAAAGACAAGAGGAGTTTTAACCACAAGCTCACTGCTGCAAGAGCAGCTGGTCTTCAATCCTTTTTCCCTGTGGAAAGTCTCCACCCGGGGCACTGTGCTCTGTGTTCATGGCTGGAGGAGTCACCAAACTAAAACATCTGCTGCTGGTGAGTGCCGGGCAGTGGAGAGAAGTGGAGAGCCTGGCCAGGCAGCTGGGGGTCCATTCCCTCCGAGTACTGGAGAGAGTTTTAAATGAACTCAGAGAATCTTTCTCTCCTAGGGTGAGAGGTGCTGGGGCAGGCTGTGGCTGAAGGTGGTGCAGTCGAAGAGGAGCCAGCCTGCCCTGGTTTTGTGAATCTCCTGCTGTACCTGAGGAGTTGGAGGGAGATGGTGCAGGACTGACAATATTGAGAAAAACAACTGTACCAGCTTTGTGTGAAGGTGTGCCATGTGCGTGCCCTGTGGACTCTGCCTGATGTTAAGTGGTTGGACCATATGAACTGAGCTAATGATACTGTTCCGATATGGAGGACTTTGTTCAGCATGTCGACCCCACAGCTGTGGAGAGGAGGAGACTGTATTCCACTTATTTGCCAACTGTAGACGGCTTGATTTATTGTTTGCTTTTATTGCACAATTACTGGACTCTTTTAATGTGACTTTTACAAAGAAACAGTTTATTTTTAATTGCCCTTATAGTAGGCAAGAAAGATTTAAATGCTTTTGAATTAATTTTATATTTGGACAAAGTAAGCTGCAGAACTGTGGTTCAACTGATGCTAATATGATGCTTAGGTTGCTGTTAAAGGCCAGGATTAAGATTGATTTTACATACTGTTCTTTGATCCGTGATCTTCTGATGTTTGAACAGCGCTGGTGTGTGAGTGAGGGACTGTGTGCATTGGGGGAAGAAGGGGAGTTGCAGTTGTTTGTGTGATTCAAATTATATTTATTTTATTTAAAAAAAAAAAAAGTTTCACTGTATATCTACATACAGGAATATACATTAAATATGTAATGCAAAATTAATTTATTGAATAAAGTTTTTTTAAAAAGTCAAAGTCTCTCTCTCAGAGGCTGTGTGGTCCAGTGGTTAAAGAAAAGGGATTGTAACCAGGAGGTCCCCGGTTCAAATCCCACCTCAGCCACTGACTCATTGTGTGACCCTGAGCAAGTCACTTAACCTCC
Organism: Acipenser oxyrinchus oxyrinchus; assembly: GCA_030684275.1. Classification (NCBI taxonomy): domain Eukaryota; kingdom Metazoa; phylum Chordata; class Actinopteri; order Acipenseriformes; family Acipenseridae; genus Acipenser; species Acipenser oxyrinchus. Next base: position 18,274,442 of record CM060261.1, on the reverse strand, counting down.
TTGTGCTCCGTCTTTCGGGTGTGACGTAGTTGTAAGTGACTCTGCAGCTGATGCATAGTTCACACACCCTAGTCTCTGTAAGTCACCTTGGATAAAGGTGTCTGCTAAATAAACAAATAATAACTGTCCATCCAGAATTCACAACTCACCCTTTGAAGAGCCTTCTTTGAGAGGACAGTATTTATCCAATTTATCCAAGATTGATGATTTCACAGAAAGCTCATTATTGTTCTTTTTCAATTCTGAATTTTCTTTTTGGAGTCTGTTTTTCTCATCTAGTAGCTGGCTCTGATTTTGTAAAAGCCTGCTATAGTTACTCTGCAGCTCAGAATGAGTTTCATTGAGCCTGCTATAGTTACTCTGCAGCTCAGAATGAGTTTCATTGAGCCTACTATAGTTATTCTGCAGATTAGAATAAGATCCAGAGAGCTTGCTATAGTTACTCTGCAGCTCAGAATGAGTTTCAGACAGGTTTCTGTTGTTACTCTGCAGCTCAGAATGATTCTTGTTGAGGTTGCTGTAGTCACTCCTCAAGTCCTGGAGCTGATTCAATAATGATGTATAATTTGTGGACAGGCTGGTGTATTTCTCAGGGTCTTCTTTAGTTTTGAAATCTGAGAAAAGCAAACAGATAAGCGTGAATTACAGTTTTGTTCAGTCGAATGCACTCAACCAGCTTGTTCTGTACATGTTTAAAGCTGATTAATCAGTTCAGTAAATCTGACTCTGAAATGCAGTGATATTCGCTGTCCATGCTTCACATACCTGGCATGGGAAACTGGTATCTGAATGATCTTTGCACAAGTCCATTTATGTGAATTAAAGTTTGATATTCATGACACATTCCTTGAGTTACATTGATGAACCCAACATCAGTTTAGAGCAGTTTCATGGACTTTAAAATGTGTTGAATCAACCAAAGGAGAATAAAACTGAATGTCAAACTTCATTAAATTAATCAACTTGGACTTTTAATCAGCTGTTTGTGAAATGGTCCCATTGTGAGGTGAGAATTAAGTTAGAGAATATCACACAAGCGATTTGAAACCCTGCTAACAAACAGCAGTGTGTGAATACTCACGATGGACAGCGAGGGAGATGATGGCAGCCAGTAAGAGACAGCACAGGATGAGGAGGACCAGTGCAGGCTGTCTGTATGAAGAGGCTTTGCCAGCAGCACTCACAGGCGAGGTGGGGTCTGAGGAGAGAGAACACAGCTCAGGATACAGTACACAGTATACTAAAGAAACTTTCTGGAGTTATAACTTCAAACACTCAGTCACAAGATACACTGCGGTACAGAAAATACTTCATGATATCGTTGGCAGTCTCACAGCAGAAATCCATGTTTGTTTTTGTAGGAAAAATATATTTGTTCAGAGAGTGAGGTGCCCATACAGTTGTCACTAAACTAGTGTGATGACATGGGCAGCATTGCTATTTTAATATTTTAACATTCCTGTTTCTACCAGGAAGAGACGCAAACACAAGAAAGCTGCAGGTTTAAATGTGCTAATGCCCTCATTTAATCACAAATACCACGGGCAAAACACACAATACACGGCTTCATAAACGCCCTAAACCCCATATATATATATATATATATATATATATATATATATATATATATATATATATATATATATATATATATGTACCCCTGCTGCAAATTTATGCTATTCCTTTAATTAAATGTTTTATTTCTTGTAACATAGTTAGAATGCACCAGAATCACATTTACTAGCTTGCTACACTAAACACAATTCTATTTGACAGGTTTCCCCTCTGAACCAATTAGCCAACAGGTAGTGGAATTTGGGGTGGGACTTAGCGTTTTGATTGAGTTTGTGCGAGAAAGAGAAAGAAGGTTCAAGAGTGTGAGGAGAGACAGACGCAACGTGCGAGAGAGAAAGGAGGTTCGAGAGAGTGTGAAGGAACAGACGCAACGTGAGGGAGTGAAAGAAAAGTTTTAAAGTAAAAGAAATATTATCTAAACGATATATTTTGTACTTTATTAGCATTGTATAAGAGGCTAATATATTTCAGTAAACCAAACGTTTGCTGTTGACAGTACTATCTACCCTTAATTTTACAGGAGAAAAAAGCGTTCGCCATTGTATAGTATAGTATTTTTTTTTGTTTATTATTAATTTACTTTTCTGCCGGCGTCTGGAACTGCTGTTGAGACCCAGATAGCACTCGGGGTGACCAGGAGAAAGCCCCGAGTACCTCTGGCCACGTTGGAAAAGAAGATTTCTTCAGCTGCCTTTGTGTTTATTGTGTCCTTCACGAACTTACCTTGGAAGCAAGAAACGGAACTGTGTTGCTGGTCGTGAGTACTGCTTGCATTCAAAAAACCGTTTTGAAAGTATAATTTTGTTGCTTATTTGACATAAATAAGTGAAGTGGCATTTTGTTTTGTTTTTTATTATTTCCAATACGTACCTGAGCGACGGTTCAGGCCTGCAACATTTTATTTCTTTTATATTGGTGCACGTGTTCAGTACACGCGAGTACATGTGTGTGCATGTGTGTGTGGGCCCACTGTAGTGCAAGAGTTTAATTATTTTGCATAGCAACACATATTATTTAAGAGTAAATATATTATTTGTAATATTGATTGTATATTATTTTGCTTATATTTATGTTAATATCTAGCCTTTGTTTATTGTGTGTTTGTTATTATTGAAAATACCTTATTATTGCCCATTTATTTGAGTGAATTGTTTGCTTATTTCTATTGGTGTGTGTTGTGTGAGTGGATACTGGGGTTAGTATTTAATAATAATTTCTATTAGGGGTGCGTGTATTTAGATTTCCCTTACATAGGTGGAGGCACCGCTTTAAAGAAACAGTACACCTATATTTCTAACAGACAAATTATAATTTAAATAAGTATTGGGAACCCAGGCCTCGCCACTTACAGTGAGTTAGGTGTTGTTTACTCAATACATTAACAGCAGTGGGAGGGGCGTTACATAAATGGAGGCTCCGCTGGGAGATATTTGTCATTTTGTTAGAGAATAGAGTGTCAGTATTCACCAAATAAGCCCTGTATTGAATGCCAGTGCAGCCCGAATCAGTCAGCCAGTACCGCTGAGCGAGCACAACTGCTTAATTGGTGCAGAGGTGAAGAAATAGACTCTGCTCATGCAGTATTAGTGGTTGGTATACCGGAAGGTACCGATATAGCATTTATTGAAGAAACCATGCACACTATTAAGGTGCTTGGACGCGTGAGAGTAAGAGGGAAAACATTTAATGCCCTTACAAAGTGTTTAATGGTATTGTGTGAGTGCTCTCGACCCAGATCAGGTCCCCAATGAAGTACTGCACCTGGTGATCTTGCAGCCTGGAAGCTAGTGGTAGCTGATGGAGCAACTATTGTTCCTGGTGAAGGTGTTCCAACCTCAAGCTTTCAGGAGAAGCTTACAAAGCTGCTGCAGGAAGAAGGGAAGACGTTGCATGAGGCCCAGGCTCTATACCCAGCTGAAGCATTGCAAACCAAGTCCCCTGAAGCCATAATGCGTGCAGTTGGAGACGTTTTAGAGAAAACGGCGAAATCACACAACGAGAATAATGCGTATCGGCAGTTACGAACATTCTCAGGAAGCATTCCTACTCCCTCGGGAGAGGAGAGTTTTGACAGTTGGATGGATCAAGCCTGTCTCATGGTTCAAGAGTGTGACTGCTCCAGTAGAGAGAAAAGGAAGAGAATCGGGGAGAGCTTGAAAGGACCTGCTTTGGAGATTATTCAAGCAGTGAGGGCCGCCAACCCTGATGCTAGCCTGATGGACTACCTGGAAGCACTTGAACACATGTTTGGAACCCCTGAGTCTGGTGAGGATCTTTATTTTGCATTCAGATCATTAAGACAACAGCCTGGAGAAAAGCTGTCTGATTTTCTGAGGAGGCTAGAGAGGTCTTTAAAGAAAGTAGTACTGAAAGCCGCATTGATCTTGTGCGCGTATACAAGGTGCTACTGAGTCTGAGCTGATGATGATACAGCTGAGATTAAGGGAAAGGAAGGATAACCCCCCTGCGTTCCTGACTCCTGAATGAAATCTGCGAAGAGGAGGAGCAAGAAGCTGCTCGTCATAAACTGAGCACCAGTGTAAAGCAGATACAAGTCAGAGATGACGAGTACCTGAAACAGGCTGAGTTTCATGAACTGAAAGCTCAAGTTAAAGAGTTGCAAACTGGGTTTGTTGCCATGATGACGCAGCATAATCAGTCAAAGGAATCAAGTGTTACTGGGAGTCAAGCAAAGAAGGTTAAGCCTGTTACACTGCAGCCTGATAAAGACTGTGAGATACAAGCATTGAAGTGTCAGGTACAAGACCTGCAAAAGAAGGTCACTTCATTGAACATGACACCAGTACCATCAATTGTGGATGGGCAAATGCTGAGAACAGCTGGAGCAGCTCGTGCCCACAACAGCAGTAGGCCTCAGGCAGCTAAAGGGTCTGGGGATTAATCCTATCGCTGCGGAGAAGATGGGCATATCGCCAACAAATGCAGCACACCTGAAAACCTTGCTAGGGTGAATCAAAAGCTCATTCGTTCCCTGCGTAAGATGAAAAGTGAACAGAGAGGACCAGGCAAGGAGCCTGCCGAGTCTCCTAATGCGAACTGCTCGGTCAGGAAGAATGCTATAGCCTTAAAGAAGACATGCCACCTTCCCAAAGGGCTAATAGGACCATCATCAGTGATCACAGTGAAGATTTGTGGACGACCATGCCGTGCTCTGCTAGATAGTGGTTCACAAGTGACCATTATCTTTGATAAGTGGTACTCTCGCTTTCTACCACACCTGCCCATTCACCCAGTCGAAGGATTGGCCATCTGGGGCCTGAGTGACACCAGCTATCCCTATAGAGGATACATGGTAGTAGATTTAGAATTTCCTAAAGATGTTACAGGAATTCAAGAGTCTATCTCTGTTTTGGCTTTGATCTGCCCAGAACCACGTAGCCCTGAGCAGGTACCTGTCATAATTGGGACTAATGCTAGTATGTTTCAGCATCTAGCCAAACTCTGAAGAGACAGCTGGCCCTGACTTTGTTACCTCTCTGCATATCCACCCTTTGTGTTCTCAAGCTTACAGAAAACAGCGGGAACCAAAGAGTAAACAGCAAGACGAATGCATCGGCCAAGTGAAGTGGTCAGGCTCGGGACCACTGACTATTGCGCCCAGAAGCGAGTGTAATGTTATCTGTGGAGTCCGCAGCCCCCTGCCGTTGGAAAAGGGCGTCTTCATGATTGAGACACCGCCTAACATAGCACTGCGAAAGGGGGTGTTAGTACAACCTGGAATCCTACCAGCCTCAGCCATTGATGTCATCGGGCTTACTGTTAGACTGAGGAATGAATCAATGAAAGAAACCACATTGCCTAGTGGGACAGTGCTGGCCCACCTATACAAGACGGACACAGTAGCTCAGGCTCAAAGACAGGACCAACAGTTAGCTGCCCTTGATCCCCAGTTGTTTGATTTTGGGACATCTCCCATTCCAGAGACGTGGAAGGAGAGACTGAGCAGAAAACTGGCTGAACGAGCCAATGTATTCTCAACTCATGAGTGGGACGTGGGACTGGCTGCAGGAGTTGAACACCACATCCGGCTCAGTGACTCAAGACCTATCAGGAAGAGGTCACGAAGGCTTGCCCTTGCCGATATTGAAGATATACGCCGGCATTTGCAAGAGTTGTTGGCAGCAGGTATTATTAACCCTTTGCAGTCCATTTATTAATTGTGCGTCAGGCGCGTCAGGTCCAATTTATTTTCAAACGTGCAGTTAATTTTAGACGCGCTGTTTAAAAGTATTTTTTTCCACAGTCAAATGGGTTTAAAAGACCCTGCATATCAACAAAGCACTAACTAGGCATCTCCAGCCCCGCCCCACCCTTTCGTTTGCTATCGCTTTCACATATGCTAAGAAATAAATAATAATAATAATAATAGTCGTACATACCGATCAATCACCTCCTGATGACTCGTTTTATCACCAAACTCCTCAATAATGCAATCCAAGTCATTATTTTATTACTATAACATCTCGAAAAAGCTCTGCAAATGTCCGTGATGTTCTCTGTGCGGTGATGCAGTATCAGCCAGCTTGTTTCCTTATGACCGCCCCTATGTGATGCCAGGGGCAAGTATGACTATTCATGAGATACGCCTTTTTTTTTTTTTTCGGCTTGTCTCGGCTCCTGTCACTCCCACTCGGCCATTGAATGGTTTTCTCGGCTTTTTCCGGAGAAAAACGACTAGAAACCCATTTTTGCGTTTTTGATGATGTCGGACAGGGTCCGACAATGGACCTGATAGGAATAATTGCAATGTCGGACCAGGTCCGACAATGGACCGCAAAGGGTTAAGGAGTCTCGTAGCCCATATGCTTCACCCATAGTTGTAGCCAGGAAGAAGAACGGATCAGTATGAATCTGCATAGACTGTCGCACTTTGAACAGCAGGACCATACCAGACCAGTACACCATGCCACGCATCGATGACGCATTGGACTGTTTGTCTGGTAGCAAGTGGTTTTCGGTACTAGATCTGCGCAGCGGATATTACCAGATACCTATGGCAGAGGAAGACAAGGAGAAGACAGCGTTCATTTGTCCTCTTGGTTTCTACCAATTCGAACGTATGCCGCAGGGTATCACGGGTGCCCCAGCCACTTTTCAGAGGCTAATGGAGAAAGCCATGGGGATATGAACCTTCTCCAAGTGTTAGTCTACCTTGATGACGTAGTCGTATTTGGTAAGACGTTGGAAGAACACGAAGAGCGACTTTTGAAAGTTCTTGATCGGCTGGAAGAATGTGGCCTGAAAGTGTCAATAGACAAGTGCCAATTCTGTCAGCCTCAGATTAAATATGTTGGCCATATTGTCTCTGAACACGGTGTAGCAACTGACCCTGCAAAAGTTGAAGCCGTGGCCAATTGTGAGCAACCTACGAACCTGAAGTCATTAAGATCCTTTCTGGGATTTTGTGGCTATTACCGTAGATTTGTGGCAAACTACTCAGCTATTGTCAGACCATTGACAGAACTTACCAAAGGCTATCCACCCGCCCAGCGTGGAAAGAAGACCTCCAAAGACAGTGAAAAGTCCTACTTTAAAGAGTCGGAGCCCTTTGGAGACCGTTGGAATGATCAGTGTACCGAAGCATTCCAGAAGATCATTCACTGCCTTACCAATGCACCGGTATTGGCTTTTGCTGACAGTACTAAGCCCTACATCTTACATGTAGATGCTAGCATGAATGGGTTGGGTGCTGTATTAAACCAGGAATACCCTGAAGGTTTGAGACCAGTAGCTTTTGCGAGCGGAAGTTATCCATGTCCCAACAGCGATACCCAGTACACCAACTTGAGTTCTTGGCACTTAAATGGGCCGTCATGGATAAATTTTACGATTATCTTTATGGAGCCAAGTTCACAGTGAGAACAGATACTAATCCTCTCACTCATGTTTTGACAACAGCAAAGTTGAACGCTACAGGTCATAGATGGCTTGCAGCTCTTGCCACCTATGATTTTAATATCCAGTACAGACCTGGACGAAACAACGTTGATGCTGACTTACTGTCGCGAAGATTGCATTCTAGTAATCTGACCAGTGAATGGAAAGAAATCCCGCCTTCAGGTATAAAAGCTGTATCCCAACGGGTGGAAGTAATTGAGTCTCCTGAATTCAACACACGTGTGGTGGATCAATTGGGAGCATCGCCTATAGCTATACCCGACTGCTATGCATTTCCAGCCCTTCTGCAATTGAGCCCACTAGATCAGCTGAGCAAAAAGACCTGCAGAAAGCTCAGGAAGTGGACCCAGTGATTGCAGAGATTGGATGTGTTATTAAAAGTGGTCGAGGGCCACAGGCAGTGAAGCACAATCACCCCGACATCACCCTGTTACTGCGTGAGTGGGAGAAACTTGTGATGCAGAATAACCTGTTGTACCGAGTGACTAAAAGAACTCATGGAAAGGAAGTCCATCAGCTTGTACTGCCTAGCAGATACTGGATGATGGTTTTACAAGCCATGCATGATGAGTTGGGACACCTGGGAGTGGAGAGAACTACACAGCTCATAAAAGACTGGTTTTACTGGCCGAAGATGGCATCAGAAGTGGACCAATACATTAAGAACTGTGGAACATGTATCAGACGCAAGACATTACCCCACAGAGCTGCTCAACTGAACCAGATCAGTTGTGAAGGGCCTCTGGACCTTGTATGCATTGACTTTTTGTCCCTAGAACCTGACTCGAAGGGGATAGCCAACATCCTGGTCATCACTGATCATTTTACCCAGTATGCGCAGGCCTTTCCCACAAGAGATCAGAAGGTCACCACAGTTGCCAAAGTATTGTGGGAGAAATATTTTATCCATTATGGATTTCCTGCCCGAATCCATTCCGACCAGGGTAGCGTTTTCGAGTCGGTTAATAAAGGAACTCTTAAGTATGCTGGGAATACGGAAGTCCAGAACTACTCCGCATCATCCTCAAGGGGACCCACAACCTGTGAGATTTAATCGGACTCTACTTTCCATGTTAGGAACGCTTGACCCGTCCAAGAAGCAGAGATGGAGCCAACATGTCAGTCAGTTAGTGCACGCCTATAACTGCACCAAGAATGATGCTACAGTGTACTCCCCATACTATTTAACGTTTGGGAGAGAAGCTCGTCTTCCGGTGGACCTCTGTTTTGGTGTGTCACCTGACTGTGAATCGGACGCAACATACCAGAAGTACGCCGCCAAGCTGAAATCCGAGTTGAAAGAAGCCTATCGGTTATCCACTAATGCTGCCTGCCAAAATCACTTGAGTAACAAAAGATGTTACGATCAGCATGTGCGTAACCAGACATTAGAAGTAGGTGATCGTGTACTTCTATGCAACCGAGGGATACTAGGAAAGCATAAGTTGGAGGACAGATGGAAATCGGTACCACATTTAGTAGTGGAGAAGTTGCCTAACTTACCTGTGTACCGGGTCAAGCCTGAGAAAGGAATGAGTATTGTGAAGACAGTTCACAGAGATCACCTGTTACCCATTGGCTACCTAGTGAGGATGCCTGTCAGTGGCAGCAGTGTGGAGTAGTGGTTAGGGCTCTGGACTCTTGACCGGAGGGTCGTGGGTTCAATCCCAGGTGGGGGGACACTGCTGCTGTACCCTTGAGCAAGGTACTTTACCTAGATTGCTCCAGTAAAAACCCAACTGTATAAATGGGGAATTGTATGTAAAAATAATGTGATATCCTGTAACAATTGTAAGTCGCCCTGGATAAGGGCGTCTGCTAAGAAATAAAAAAAATACTAATTCAGAAGTGAAAAAAACGTCACCGAGTTTGAAAGTTCTAACGGAGAGACTGCCTTGGAGGAAAGGGAGGAAGAGGACGCCCAACACCCGATTGAAGACCCTGTGGTGGACACAGAGCCTAACGACGGAGAGGTCCATATATTGGTGGAGGGTGGGGATCCTACAATGGAACGTCGCGCTAAGAGAGAAGTGAAGCCTGTCATCCTTTTAACCTATGATGAGCCAGGAAAACCTTCTGATGTGCCTTTGACCATAATACACCGGGGAATGGTCATTTAAATCAGTAGCAGCTATCCTGAAGTGCAATGTCAGAGTCAATACGTTATGGTGCAATCCATTAGCAAAGTGTCACAATTGTAGCTGTAAAGACAATTCATCTGTAAAAAGTTAAGTCTGATGGGGACATCCAGACATTCTAGAAGGGGGAGGATGTAGCCCTGCTGCAAATTTGCGCTATTCCTTTAAATAAATGTTTTATTTCTTGTAACATAGTTAGAATGCCCCAGAATCACATTTACTAGCTTGCTACACCTAAACACAATTCTATTGGACAGGTTTCCCCTCTGAACCAATTAGCCAACAGGTAGTGGAATTTGGGGTGGGACTTAGCGTTTTGATTGAGTTTGTGCGAGAAAGAGAAAGAAGGTTCGAGAGTGTGAGGAGAGACAGGCATAGCGCGAGAGAGAAAGGAGGTTCGAGAGAGTGTAAAGGAACAGACGCAACGTGAGGGAGTGAATGAAAAGTTTTATAGAAAAGAAATATCTAAACGATATATTTTGTACTTTATTAGCATTGTATAAGAGGCTAATATATTTCAGTAAACCAAACATTTGCTGTAGACAGTACTATCTACCCTTAATTTTACAGGAGAAAAAAGCATTCACCATTGTATAGTATAGTTTTATTTTGTTTATTATTAATTTACTTTTCTGCTGGCGTCTGGAACTGCTGTTGAGACCCAGATAGCACTCGATGTGACCAGGAGAAAGCCCCGAGTACCTCTGGCCACGTTGGAAAAGAAGATTTTTTCAGCTGCCGTTGTGTTTATTGTGTCCTTCTACGAACTTACCTTGGAAGCAAGAAACGGAACTGTGTTGCTGGTCGTGAGTACTGCTTGCATTCAAAAAGCCGTTTTGAAAGTATAATTTTGTTGCTTATTTGACATAAATAAGTGAAGGGGCATTTTGTTTTGTTTTTATTATTGCCAACGCATTGCCGGCGACGGTTCAGGCCTGCAACATTTTATTTCTTTTATATTGGTGCACGTGTTCAGTACACGCGAGTACATGTGTGTGCATGTGTGTGTGGGCCCACTGTAGTGCAAGAGTTTAATTATTTTGCATAGCAACACATATTATTTAAGAGTAAATATATTATTTGTAATATTGATTGTATATTATTTTGCTTATATTTATGTTAATATCTAGCCTTTGTTTATTGTGTGTTTGTTATTATTGAAAATACCTTATTATTGCCCATTTATTTGAGTGAATTGTTTGCTTATTTCTATTGGTGTGTGTTGTGTGAGTGGATACTGGGGTTAGTATTTAATAATAATTTCTATTAGGGGGTGCACGTGTATTTAGATTTCCCTTACATAGGTGGAGGCACCGCTTTAAAGAAACAGTACACCTATATTTCTAACAGACAAATTATAATTTAAATAAGTATTGGGAACCCAGGCCTCGCCACTTACAGTGAGTTAGGTGTTATTTACTCAATACATTAACAGGAGTGGGAGGGGCGTTATATATATTCACCACACACAAAACCCTCACCTTCACCAACATGAATTCTCACCATCACCATCACCCGTGAACACCTATTTTATATACACCCGTGGCTGGAGCCTTAATTAGTCATTTAAACATTTATTCCATTGAGGGGTCCAGCCACATTCCCACATGTGTTTGCAGGGAGGATTTTAACTCCCTCCCTGCCACCCAATATTCCCCACACAACACGCAGCAATTCTCTGGCAGAGCTTCCACCTGCCCTGCAGCCACACACCTACACCAGATCTCTGGCAGAGCTTCCACCTTCCCTGCAGCCACACACCTACACCAGATCTCTGGCAGAGCTTCCACCTGCCCTGCAGCCACACACCTACACCAGATCTCTGGCAGAGCTTCCACAGGCCCTGCAGCCACACACCTACACCAGATCTCTGGCAGAGCTTCCACCTGCCCTGCAGCCACACACCTACACCAGATCTCTGGCAGAGCTTCCACCCTGCCCTGCAGCCACACACCTACACCAATGCTCTGGCAGAGCTTCCACCTGCCCTGCAGCCACACACCTACACCAATGCTCTGGCAGAGCTTCCACCTGCCCTGCAGCCACACACCTACACCAGATCTCTGGCAGAGCTTCCACCCTGCCCTGCAGCCACACACCTACACCAATGCTCTGGCAGAGCTTCCACCTGCCCTGCAGCCACACACCTACACCAGATCTCTGGCAGAGCTTCCACCCTGCCCTGCAGCCACACACCTACACCAATACTCTGGCAGAGCTTCCACCTGCCCTGCAGCCACACACTTATATTCATACTATAAACTACATTTAAATAAAAACAAAAATAATACAAATAAACACATGGGCAGTGTGTACCCCGTCACACCCACACACTGTGCTGTTAGAGGCTGGGAGCTGCTGCTGGGAGCTCAGAGCTTCTGCAAAAGCAATGTCAAACTTGAGGAGCTCTTTAAAACAGTCCAGCACTGCGAGCCCTGTTCACAAAGCTGCAGCTAAGGAGCTAGTTAACAGGTGTTTTAACAGGGTGTGTGGATAAATACAGCAAGGCTGTTCTGCTGTTGTTTTAAAAGGAAACTTGATTCACAGTATGTGTTCACTAGATTGCACTCTCTACAATACAGACACTCTGCTGATCCAGTCTGTGTGGGTAAAGGGAACCTGGCAGCTAGAACTGAAGAGCTGGCCCTGAATTCAGGTCAAAGCACCTTAACACCCAGACCAAAGGGAATAAACCATGGCTGAGTATTGACAATAAGAAGCACTCTGAATGATTCCAGACATCATGAAAAGGTAAGGGAGAATGTAATGTAAAATGATGACACTGACAGCAGTGCTATTCATGGGCTTACCCGCTGTGCGGCTGGGGTCTGTCTGCTGCTGCTGCTGGGAGTTTGGAGCTTCTGCAAACTTCACTGTAGCATAGGTGACATCGTCTTCCCTTCCTGGGAGTGAAGACAAACAAAACACAGAAGTGAACATCTGATCTGACCATTTTCATTCTTATTAACAATGCTTTAAAATCAAGTTCAAATTAAAGCAGCACTAAACAAGGCTTTATCAAATCCATTCCCTTACACCTTACTGGCTTTAAATTATTACTGCCCAGCCTTTAAAGGAGAGCTAACCAAGGACTGAAAATCCATTGTATTACCGCTTATTAGCCCAAGCAACATTATAACTGCGCCCCATTAAAAGAGAGCTAACCAGGGCTTTACAATCCATTCTCTTAAAGAAAGTGAAAATAAAGAAGCTGATCTACAGAAGAATGAGAAGAAAGTTACATGAAGGGGAAGAAAATAATTAAAGCCTATAATTTGTAATGAATACAACTGAAGAGCCAGAATAGCTGTGTGATTCGTATGCTGTGTATGACAGCTCTGCACAGTCCAGTGCACTTCCTGCAGAGCGCTCTCTCTCTCTCAAGTCAATGGTGCTTTATTGGCATGACTTACAATAAATAGCAGGTGTATATATATGCTGGCTACTACTATGTGAAATTGGGATATTTTCAAGAAATAATTGCTGATAAAATGTCTTTTCAAACCTTTGTTGATGATGGGAAAATAGTACTGTTAATGATAAAATAAATAAATAATAATCAAAGAAAATAAATAATGATGTATAATGAATAAATAATACAGTGGCTACAAGTAATATATTTCCTCTCCTCCCTAGTTGTGCTCCTTATGCAGAATGTCACTGCACGCCCCTTTGGTTGTGGCAGGCTGACTGCATGTGGGCAGCCAGGGGGCTGTGTGTCCCTCCCCAGGAGTACAGCCAGGGGGCTGTGTGTCCCTCCCCAGGAGCACAGCCAGGGGGCTGTGTGTCCCTCCCCAGGAGCACAGCCAGGGGGCTGTGTGTCCCTCCCCAGGAGCACAGCCAGGGGGCTGTGTGTCCCTCCCCAGGAGTACAGCCAGGGGGCTGTGTGTCCCTCCCCAGGAGTACAGACAGTTTTTCTGGGTCTGCCATGTTTGGAAAAAGTGGATGAGCATTTACTATTTTATTAAAGAATACTTCCCTTGTTTTCCAGTATTTCTCACAGTGTAGGAGAAAGTGCATCTCTGTCTCGACCTCTCCTGTCTCACAGTGACCACAGAGCCTGTTCTCTCTGGGCAGCCAGGTCTGCCTGTGTCGGCCTTTTTCAATGGCCAGGTTTTGGTCACTGAGCCTGTACTTGGTCAGAATCTGTCTCAGCTTTGTATCTCTGAAAGTGGAGAGATACTCTGTTAGGGCCCGAATAGAATCAAGTTTATTTGGGGATTTTGTTTGTTTGTCCCAATGTTTCAGATAGGAGTTTTTGGTTTGTTTTATAATTTGGTTTACTCTGATTGGGGGCTGGTAAGCAGTGTTGACCTGAAGCTGGTTTGTGTTAGCATTAGTGGGGGTCAGTGCAGTTAGCTTCAAGGCTAGCAGACTTAGGGGACTCTTCAGGGCTGAGCTCTTGGGTTTGGAGGGCCTTATATTGGAGTGAGTCTGACTCACTTTTCTTTAGATGCATCCAAAATTTGAGTGATCTTTTCTTAATATTTATAAGTGCCCTGCATGCATGATTTGGTGTTTCTTTGCACCTGTAGTATGTTTTTGTAGAGTTCAGCATGCAGGGTTTCGATTGGGTGTTTGTCCCATTTAGTGTAATCCTGTTGACTGAGTGGACCCCATACCTCACTACCATACAGCGCAATGGGCTGGATGACGCTGTCAATTTATTTTAGCCATATTTTGACAGGTATATTCATTTTATAGAATCTTCTTTTGATGGCATAAAAAGGTCTTCTGGCTTTTTCCTTTAGTGCTTTTACTGCCAGGTTAAAGATCCCTGACGCGCTGATAGTCAGGCCCAGGTAAGTGTAGTTTGTGGTGTGTTCTAGGGCGGTGTTGCCTAGGGTGAAGTGGTATCTGTTTCCCTGAGATCTGGCCTTTTCTTGAAAAATTATTATATTGGTCTTTTTAAGGTTTACTGCCAAGGCCCAGGTCTGACAGTCTCTGCTGCAACCCCTGCTCTGTGGGCGACAGCAGGACCAGATCATCTGCATAGAGCAGGAATTTGACTTCTTTGTCATGCAGAGTGAGGCCAGGTTCTCTCTCTCTCTCTCTCTCTCTCTCTCTCTCTCTCTCTCTCTCTCTCTCTCTCTCTCTCTCTCTCTCTCTCTCTCTCTCTGTGCAGCACTGTGGACTCAGGCTGTTGCATCCTTTTACTGTGCAGCCTGTGGTTTTCTTCACACTGTAACGCCTTGTGCATCGTTTACAGTAAACTGTCACACTTCTCTGTGAGTGCAGAACACACTGTACCAGCTTGAGGGAGTGTGAGAGAGTACAGTGGTGTAGTGTACAGTATCTCACAGCACAGAAGTGTCATGTTAAACAAATACATTAATAATAATGTTAATGTTCCTGTAATCAAATGAAAGTGCCACTCCCAAGTGTAGGTTAAGTTATTTAACAGTGGAAAAGCAGATCTTTTGACAGTGTGTACTTGTCACAAGTGAACATATGACTGTGTTTAATTTTCCTGCACATATTAATTAGTAGTGTGTGAATATTTTAATTAGATCGTGTTTTTGGGTGAAACGGAGTTCGTAATTATACATTGTTTTGTTTTGTTTTGTTTATCACGAGCACTGTGCACACGGACCTCAGGTCCCGCCCCAAACAATTGGCAAGTACCTATACACACCTGGAATTAAATAAAAAGGGTGTGGAACTAAGAGAGGGAGCGAGAACGAGGAAGAACCGGGATAGGAAAGAGAGAGAAGCCGGGGGAAGTTTCCTTTTTTTTTTTTCCCATGGACTCACTCTGGGAGGACCGTGGGACTTGGTGATTTGAGGATAATTGAAACGAGGTACTGACAACAATTTTTGCGTTCGTTGTTTACGTTTTGGTGTTAATCGGGCAGCTTCACTGTGAACTCTGTATACTGTAGGCTTTCCTACAGGAGAAGAGTATATAGGTATACTGGAACACAAAGATTTTTAGAGACCTTGTTACTGTTTTTGTTGTTTTTATTGTCTGTGTACCTTCCTCTTTTTAAACTCCGGTGGTTGTTGTATGGGAATACCGTGAGGATTTAAAGGCTATGTCTGCAAGCAGGAAAGTATATATATATATATACAGTACTGTGCAAAAGTTTTAGGCAGGTGTGAAAAAATGCTGTAAAGTAAGAATGCTTTCAAAGATAGACATGTTAATAGATTATATTTATCAATTAACTAAATGCAAATTGAGTGAACAGAAGAAAATTCTAAATCAAATCCATATTTGGTGTGACCACCCTTTGCCTTCAAAACAGCATCAAGCATCAATTCTTCTAGGTACACTTGCACACAGTTTTGAAGGAACTCGGCAGGTAGGTTGGCCCAAACATCTTGGAGAACTAACCACAGTTCTTCTGTGGATTTAGGCAGCCTCAGTTGCTTCTCTCTCTTCATGTAATCCCAGACAGACTCGATGATGTTGAGATCAGGGCTCTGTGGGGGCCATACCATCACTTCCAGGACTCCTTGTTCTTCTTTACGTTGAAGATAGTTCTTAATGACTTTCGCTGTATGTTTGGGGTCGTTGTCATGATGCAGAATAAATTTGGGGCCAATCAGATGCCTCCCTGATGGTATTGCATGATGGATAAGTATCTGCCTGTACTTCTCAGCATTGAGGAGACCATTAATTCTGACCAAATCCCCAACTCCATTTGCAGAAATGCAGCCCCAAACTTGCAAGGAACCTCCACCATGCTTCACTGTTGCCTGCAGACACTCATTCATGTACGCTCTCCAGCCCTTCGGCGAACAAACTGCCTTCTGCTACAGCCAAATATTTCAAATTTTGACTCATCAGTCCAGAGCACCTGCTGCCATTTTTCTGCACCCCAGTTCCTGTGTTTTCGTGCATAGTTGAGTCGCTTGGCCTTGTTTCCACGTTGGAAGTATGGCTTTTGGCCGCAAGTCTTCCATGAAGGCCACTTCTGACCAGACTTCTCCGGACAGTAGATGGGTGTACCAGGGTCCCACTGTTTTCTGCCAGTTCTGAGCTGATGGCACTGCTGGACATCTTCCGATTGCGAGGGAAGTAAGCATGATGTGTCTTTCATCTGCTGCAGTAAGTTTCCTTGGCCGACCACTGCGTCTACGGTCCTCAACGTTGCCCGTTTCTTTGTGCTTCTTCAAAGAGCTTGGACAGCACATCTGGAAACCCCTGTCTGCCTTGAAATTTCTGCCTGGGAGAGACCTTGCTGATGCAGTATAACTACCTTGTGTCTTGTTGCTGTGCTCAGTCTTGCCATGGTGTATGACTTTTGACAGTAAACTGTCTTCAGCAACCTCACCTTGTTAGCTGAGTTTGGCTGTTCCTCACCCAGTTTTATTCCTCCTACACAGCTGTTTCTGTTTCAGTTAATGATTGTGTTTCAACCTACATATTGAATTGATGATCATTAGCACCTGTTTGGTATAATTGTTTAATCGTACACCTGACTATATGCCTACAAAATCCCTGACTTTGTGCAAGTGTACCTAGAAGAATTGATGCTGTTTTGAAGGCAAAGGGTTGTCACACCAAATATGGATTTGATTTAGATTTTTCTTCTGTTCACTCACTTTGCATTTAGTTAATTGATAAATATAATCTATTAACATGTCTATTTTTGAAAGCATTCTTACTTTACAGCATTTTTTCACACCTGCCTAAAACTTTTGCACAGTACTGTATATATATATATATATATATATATATATATATAGCACCAGTCAAAAGTTTGAGTACACTTGCTGGAAACGTCGTATACGTTTATACGAGTATCAATCTTGGATTCCTCAAAATAGCCACCCTTTGCCTTAATAACAGCCTCACAAACACGAGGCATTCAGTTAACAAGTTTCAGCAGGTAATCACCCGACATGTCTATCCAGCTCTTCTGCAGCAATTCCCAGAGATGTAGGGCACTTGTGGGTAGCTTTGCTTTGACTCTTCTGTCCAGTTCGTCCCATACAAGTTCTATGGGATTGAGGTCTGGAGACTGGGCAGGCCAGGTCATTAGATTGAGTTGTCCTTCACTTTCCTTCTTCGCCAGATAGTTCTTGCACAACTTTGAGATGTGTTTCGGGTCATTATCTTGCTGAAGAATGAAGGACTGCCCAACTAGCTGTAATCCTGATGGATTGGCATGCCTCTGAAGTATGCTATGATAGCCATGTTGGTTGAGCTTGCCATGGACTTGGTAAAGATCACCAACTCTGTCACCAGCAAAGCAACCCCAGACCACGACACTGCCTCCTCCATGCTTGACAGTGGGAACCACACATACAGAACTCATGCGCTCACCCTCTCTGCGTCTTACAAATACTCGGCGGTTGGACCCAAATATATCAAATTTTGACTCATCGGGCCATAAGACCGACTTCCACTCTTCAAACGCCCAGTTTCTGTGTTTTTTGGCCCAGGCAAGTCTCTTCCTCTTATTCTGCACTCTTAACAATGGTTTCTTTGCAGCAATTCTTCCAGTTAGGCCAGCTTCACGCAATCTCCTCTGAACAGTTGATGTTGAAACATCTGTACTTCTAGTAGCGTTTAGCTGAGCTTGTATTTCAGGGGCAGTTAATCGCCGGTTTCGCAGACTTGTGACTCGAATGAACTTGTTCTCTGATTCTGAGGTCACCCTTGGCCTGTCTGACCTTGTTCGGTCCTCATGAGTGCCAGTTTCTTCAAATCGTTTGATGGTCTTGTCCACAGCAGTTACAGACACTTGCAAAATTCTTGCGATTTGTCTTAAAGATTGACCTTCATTTCTTAAAGTAATTACAGACTGTCTTTTTTCTTTGCTTAACTGAGCGTATTTTGCCATTTTCTGCTCCCTTACATTCAGGAATGACAAACTTGTGCTATGCTA
This sequence comes from Acipenser oxyrinchus oxyrinchus, assembly GCA_030684275.1. Taxonomy (NCBI): domain Eukaryota; kingdom Metazoa; phylum Chordata; class Actinopteri; order Acipenseriformes; family Acipenseridae; genus Acipenser; species Acipenser oxyrinchus. The sequence continues at coordinate 18,255,970 of CM060261.1, read as the reverse complement.
CCTGTATTTATAGTAATCATGGACCCTCACCTGTTAACAATAATTGGTGACAAAAGGTTAATTAGGTAACATGCTAGTTAACTCGGAGAACATCTAACAAAGACACTTTTATACTTAGGCCAGTGTTCTAACACCGTGTTATACACATTTCAGACTTTTAACTGACTTGGGCTTCAGACTGAAATCCCCTTGCTTTGGGTGACCATTTCATTGAAATTGACAAGATTTACATTTTCATTTAAAAATAAAATGTTTGAATGCAATTCACTTATGATTATCAGCTTATATAAGTACACGTATCATATAATGAAACATTAAGTGCTTATAGACAAGTTTATACAGTTAAAAGCATAGATAATCATGAAAAACCTGGTTTCAAGCAGGTGTACTCAAACTTTTGACTGGTACTGTGTGTGTGTGTGTGTGTGTGTGTGTATATATATATATATATATATATATATATATATATATATATATATATATATATATATATATATATATATATATATATATATATATATATATATTTTTTTTTGCTCAAGCTTTAGCTTGAATATCCAAAGATCCAAGTTTAAAAATGAAACCCTCCAAAACCAAGCTGTTACTCAATCGCTGGTCCTGCTTTAGAGTGTGCAGGCAGTTTCAAAACAGAAACCAAAACAGAAAGAAAGAACAGAGGGGCATCTTACAATAATGCACATCTTCTAAATGCCTTTCATCCAGCCTGTAATCATTACAATGTTCACGAGGAGAAACTAACAACTTGAGGTTGCTTGAGAAATCTGTGGAAGGAGAAGTTCAGTTTCTGACTCATTTTGTACAGTTACAAAAACTGCATTCATCTCTGGAAAATTGCCATTGCCTCTGCACTTGCTTTAAAGGGACCCTCTAAAGGGTCTTGTTGTTTAGATCCAGTTTATGTTTCAGTCGTAACATAAAGCACCCCTCTGGCCTCAGTAGAGCTCTCAGAATCAGAGTGCAGATGGTACACCAGAGTGTAATCACTCTGCAACACTCTGCTCACAGTGGATTGCTTTGTGTGGTGTTTCTTTCTTAAGCCCCTTTCACACTGGCACTCCTACTTGGGTTCTGGCTACCTGGGTCACAATACTGTGAAACCACGTACCTGGATTGTACCTGGGTTGACCCGGGTCCCAGCGACCCACCTCAGGATGTGGGACGACACGCTTTGACCCAAGCGAGATAAAATGCATGACGGTCATTCGTAAACAAACGAAATAACAAACAGCCATGCCTGCATGAAGGTTTCTACTGCAAGGAACATTTCTGTTTATTCTGTTGAGCCATATTTTTATTGATTGAGACACACCATGAGCCAGATTGCAGCAGGGATGTAGAAACAATTGCTCTAATCGACACTGACAGTTCAATCCAGAGAAGCTTGGATGGAAGCGTCTGTAACAAGCTGCTCCCGGGGCATTGATACATGTGTTGTGTGTTTGCTTCTGTCACCCAGGTGGATCCTGCTTTATCAAAAGCTGTGTGAAATCCCGTAGCCGATCTGCATGACACCGGGTCCTGAACCGGGTAGGTCCTGACCTGGGTCGAGCATGCCAGTGTGAATGGGGCTTAAGAGGATGCCATCTCATTAACAGAGCAGCAGTTCACACACACACAAATACTCACGCACACACAGACCCACACACAGTACAGCTCAATTACAAGCACATCAGGATTGCAGACAGTTCAAGACCGTCTCAGAGTATTTTAAAAGTAGATGAAAAGGTAAGCTATTGCAGGGTGATGTCTGGTTTATGTTTGTTTTCTGTAGCCAGCCCTACCCATCATTTTCACCCCTAACCAAATATTGCTATGCTCTTTATAGTATATATATTCTTTTATTAAATCAATTAAACTGCAACCATGTCTCCCAGTGCAGTTCAATACATAAACCAGAAACAGAAAACTTGTATCTTGATTCCAGCAAACTGTTTAACTTTGTTGAGCAGAAAAACATTGAAGAAATTAAGTTTCATTAGGTATTTCATTGATAGATGAAATGGTAGCCTTATTAGTCTAGAGATGATAGAAATTTTATGTCTTGAAAGCTTGTGATTAATTATTGTTTAGTTAGTGCAATAAAAGGTATCAGCTCTATTGGTATTTCTAAATTTAACACTAGAAACCCGAGTCTGGTTACAGCAAAGCAGCTCTTTACCACAGCAAACTGGCAAAGAGAGTTACTCGGCGGAGTCTGAGACCCAGTCAAGTGTGTCAGCAAAGCACAGAAAAATGTACGCAGCAATTTTAAAGGGAGCCCGTTCTTCATGTAATAAAGCACCAAGTTTACAGAGACAATGCTCACCTGCACACAGTTTAGCAGCTGCTTGGTCGCTTGGTTTCCGAGTGAACGTGACACTGGAGTAGAGAACTTCACCAGACATCTTGTTATATTGTTGTAAGATTGTAGCAGAACGGAGGGAGACCAGCATGAAGCTAACACAGGAAGAACCTACAAGATCTTGAGCAGCTATTTGAATCTCAGTGGCGATGTAGTCTTCCTGTATTCTTAATTATATGGTAATGAAGACACAGTTCCCCAAAATCAACAACCCGTGTCAGAAGTTATTTCTGTAAAGAAGCAGCTACAAAAAACAGCAAAATTGTCAAATTCAGTTAAAATGTAATGTGTGGTCACGGGAGTACACTTAATTAATTCACGTGCAGTTGTACCGAGATTCCAATTGAATGATTGACTAGCAATCGAGTCTCGGTACAACTGCATAAAAGCTGCATGTTTTCACTCACTCGGGGTTGTGTGTTCGGTGAGTGGAGAACGGGATTGGAGGCGGAGGTATTTGTGAATTATGCGGAAATAATAAGTGTTTTCACTCACCGTGTTTGTTCGTTTAGTGTTAGTCCGTTTTGTTTGTCTATTTATTTTGGCGTAAGTGCAGTGTCCTGTTTTGTGTTAGCTTATTTTGTTTATTAAATGCTGAGCACAACTAAGTGCTCAGCTTCACCAACCTCACTGTCTCTGTCTGTTGTGTGTTACTTCCCTGTTTCTGGTCTGACGTCACCCACTCCGGCCGTCTTTGTGACATGTGGTGTCAGAAGTGGGATTACCAGCGCCACCTAGACGCCGACCAGAGCAGACACCGCAATTTGTTGTTTAAAAAAAAACAAACCCAAACAACAACAAAACAACAACAACAACAACAACAACAAAAAAATAAAAAAATAAATAAAAAAATGGAAGGCTGGAACTGGAGAGATGGCTGCCAGGATCTGGAGGTCCTCCTCGGTGGTCTAGAGAACCAAGGCTGGTGCCTTGCCTGTGGGGAGTTCAGGCACCCGGTGGTGCGCTGCCCCTACCAAGAGGGAGAAGAACTGGCCCAGGAGAGGAAGGTGAGGAGGAGGCAGAGAAGGGGAAAGGGGAAGAGGAAGCCTGAGTGTCTACAGCCCAAGTGGGAGGAGCCTGAGTGTCCACAGCCCAAGTGGGAGGAGCCAGAGCGTCCAGAGCCCAGGAGGGAGGAAACAGAGCCTTTCCCGTCCTCTGAGGAGATGCTAGACTGGGTGTCGGACCCGGAGTGGAGCGGGGAGGACCTCCCACTGGTTGTTGACCTGCTGTGGGCCAGAGATGGGGAACGCTGGGAACAACATTTCTACCCAGTGCCCTTCGTGAACCTGGCAGCCGTGGTGATTAACAACTTGGCTGCCGATATGGGACTGCCCCAGCAAGTTGCATTCCAAGTGGGAGGAACCACGCCTACCTGCATCCTCAATGGGCTGAAGGGAGACGACATGCAGCTCCCATCTCCACCAGCAGAGGAAGAATGCCTGCTGGTTTTAGCCTCCCAGAGCCAGAGGAGAGGAGCTGTCTCTAGCGCCAGAGGAGAGGAGCCGTTGCTGTCGTCTCCAGCCAGAGGAGAGGTCCCACCGCTGTCTCCAGAGCATGAGGGAGAGCTGCCTCTGCCTCCGCCACCTCCACCGCCAGGAGCAGAGCAGCAGGAGCTGCCTCTGCCTCCTCCACCAGCAGAGGGTGAATGCCTGCTGGGTCCCTGTCCACCAGCAGAGGATGAATGCCTGCTGGTATCACTTCCCCCACCATCACAAGGAGAGCAGCAGGAGCTGCCTCTGCCTCCGCCACCTCCATCGCCAGGAGCAGAGCAGCAGGAGCTGCCTCTGCCTCCGCCACCTCCACCAGCAGAGGGTGAATGCCTGCTGGGTCCCCGTCCACCAGCAGAGGATGAATGCCTGCTGGTATCACTTCCCCCACCAGCAGAGGAGGAATGCCTGCTGGTATCACTTCCCCACAGTCACGAGGAGAGGCAGGAGCTGCCTCTCCCTTCACCAGAAGGACCAGGACTAGATGCTGGCGGTCCTCAGCAGCCCTTGCATAGGCTGCTGAGGCCTGAGGAAGAACCGCCCGGCCGCAGTGTCGAGAAGAGGGCCAACACCAGCACCACGACTGGTCCTGACTCCGGCACCGCCCAAGGATGCCTGCCTCGCTTAGCCCAAGGATGCCTGCCTCGCTTCGCCCAAGGATGCCTGCCTCGCAGCAGCCCAAGAATGCCTGCCTCACTTCGCCCAAGGATTCCTGCCTCGCTTCGCCCAAGGATTCCTGCCTCGCTTCGCCCAAGGATGCCAGCCTCGCTTCGCCCAAGGATGCCAGCCTCGCTTCGCCCAAGGATGCCAGCCTCGCTTCGCCCAAGGATGCTTGCCTTGCATCGCCTGGGGCTGCCTGTTGCTCCGCATCGCCTGGGGCTGCCTGTTGCTCCGCATCGCCTGGGGCTGCCTTTTGCTCCACACAGGGTACAGGGTACGAGGGAGAAGTGGAGCTCCCGCTGCCGCCTCTATGGCCAAGGGCTCCCCTCCCGAGTTCGCCTCCCGAGGGTCCGCTGCTGCTGCCGTCGCCTCCCGAGGGTCGCTGCTGCTGCCGTCGCCTCCCGAGGGTCCGCTGCTGCTGCCGTCACCTCCCGAGGTCCACTGCTGCTGCCGTCGCCTGGGGTCGCCAAGGATCCTGCTTCGCCTGGGGTCGCGAGGGTCCTGCTTAAGCCTGGGGTCGCTACACTGTGGCCAGAGCCCCATGAAGGGAGCTGCCGGCCATGAAAAAGGGGGAGGTCAGGAGACCAGCTCCCCAGCCGCATTTCGTGGCAGGAAACACGGTGGCCAGAGCCCCACGGAGGGAGCTGGCGGCCATGAAGGGGGAGGTCAAGAGACCAGCTCCCTCGCAGGAGTTTGGCTGTCGGAGATCGTGTGGTGGGAGCCCACGGAGGAAATGCGGCCATGAAGAAGGGGGAGGTCAGGAGACCAGCTCCCCAGCCGCACTTTGGCGGCAGGATAGTGTGTGGGGAGCCCCGGAAGAGGAGCTGATAGCCACGAAGAAGTGGGGGTGGAGGACATTCCACCATGGCCACCCCAGAAACACCTTGCTTCTCCCTCTTCCGGGACTTTAAGACTGAGGGGAGGTGGCCGTGGGGCCATGTGTGCTTTGCACAGGAGGGTATATGTGACGAAGTGCCGCCCCTGTGTGTATTTTCTGTTATATGTTGCGTGTGGTGTGTTAAATGTTGGTGTATAGTCATCGGTTACACGGGATATAAGCGGTCTGTGTTTCACGTGTATTTAAAAATGTAGATTTGTATTTAGGCATGAGGATGGCACAAATCACTTCACGTGCTGGTTAAAATGTAATGTGTGGTCACGGGAGTACACTTAATTAATTCACGTGCAGTTGTACCGAGATTCCAACTGAATGATTGACTAGCAGTCGAGTCTCGGTACAACTGCATGAAAGCTGCATGTTTTCACTCACTCGGGGTTGTGTGTTCGGTGAGTGGAGAACGGGATTGGAGACGGAGGTAATTGTGAATTGTACGGAAATAATAAGTGTTTTCACTCACCGTGTTTGTTCGTTTAGTGTTAGTCTGTTTTTGTTTGTCTATTTATTTTGGCGTAAGTGCCGTGTCCTGTTTTTGTGTTCGCTTATTTTGTTTATTAAATGCTGAGCACAACCAAGTGCTCAGCTTCACCAACCTCACTGTCTCTGTCTGTTGTGTGTTACTTCCTGTTTCTGGTCTGACGTAACCCACTCCGGCCGTCTTTGTGACAGCTATCCACAGATTTCATTTTTTTTTTTTAACGGGTGTTTTATCGGTTAAAACCGAAAATCAGAAGCCCTAATTATAGTATGAGTTAGTGAACCTGTCATCGCTGCATTACTACAGCTAATATCTCATAAACCATTGCAGCTGCAACTTCATATTTCCAGTGTAGTGGAAACTGTGCAGCCACTTTGACCTGTGACTAAAGATGGCTGCCACATTGGTGTCAGGTGACGTTTTGGTTCTCAGGTAATAAAAACGCTTTGAGATTCTGCCTTCATACTCGCTGCACAGCTGTGTTCTGTGATTCTCTAGGTCAGGTTTGATTCTGGGTGTCGCACAAGAAAAAATAACCCCTTAGAGTAAGCTACCCGGGATGCTTTGATTTGATTTTTCCACAATCACAGTATGTAGTGTTGCAAGGCTAGTGCCTTCATCAGTGTTATTGAAACTAGAAGAGACTGAGTCAAGCAGACAAGTGCTGTATGTATGTGAAGATCACAACCCAGAGTTTACAGTAACATACGATCTGTGTTCATTTACATGCTCGCTCAGCTACAAAATACAAATCTCATTCGCTGACCTACATAGCTACACATAAATGCTGTGTGTATACACAACCAAACAGATACTCGCATATTTGTATTTCCGCTACATGACGTACTGCATTTTTTAAAGGAAATGCCAAACCAAATGCATTTTACATCCATTTCAAATTCATATCTTCCGTGACAAAATCGTATCTGTAAGCTGCCCCGGATTCTTCTACCTTCAGAACAGTGGCCCCGTGGCCACAACGTCGGGATGCCCACCCGACCACTGCTCCAAGGATCCCAATGTAACCCAGCACTGACCCACCATACACAACCACACACAATGCAGTACTTGGTAAAAAGGTATATACTTTATTAAATACACAATTAAAATATTGACAGTGCAAAATATTAAGTCCAGCCTGTAATAATCTCCCAGCCCCTGGCCTAGTACTGGTCTCACCAGGAAACAACAACAACGAACCGGGAACCCAAACCCTGAGGCTGCTTGAGTTTCAGGAGCTCATTTCCAAAGGTGTCCGAGGGTGACAGCAGCAACTACAGGGTTAAGAGGCACCAGGACTGGCCAGGGTCATTTGAGACAGACTCCCTTCTAAACACAGGAGAGAAACACTCTTCTGTACAGTGGCATGGAGGGGTTATTTATTTCAGATCTCATTGATGCAATGGTTTCCTCTCCATGACATCTTTTTCATATTTAAGAAGTATGTAAATGTCCTTAACACTCAAATATATACAAACATTGGGACTGATTTTAAAGCTTGGAAACTCATTCTTGATGAACTATCTGTAAATAAAGCTCTGCAAAAACACACATTCACTGGGGAAAGAAAGACATTTACAAAGCAGATTTATACTCATGAAATAGAGTGGACATTTATTAAAAACCAAGCCCAGAGTCCACATGCATGACACAATACATAAAATAGCAAAAAGGGAAGACAAAAATGGATTGAAAAATAAAAGCCTCACGTTATCCACTGTGGTGCAGTTTCACAGACTGGCGCCCACATCCCTCCCTCTCTGCAAACGGGCTGATTTCTCAAAGCTGGGGAGAGTCATCAAAGTTTGTTCAATTATATTTTGCAAGGTTAGTGGTCAGCAGGTTTTAGAATATTTTTTTTGAATAAACACAGTATCACACGCTTATTGTTTTTATGTGATTGTTTTTTTTTACCACACATATAAAACATGCATAAACTTTATAGATTTATACTACAATTGCAGTAAATGCACATAATGCAACATTAACAACATGTAGGCAACAGCAAGCAGTGTTGAACTAGATGGGATGTCTTTTTCCAATACACAGCCCTTGTTACGAAATAGAAAGGGGGTCCTAATTCATTACATATAGCAGCAGATCTGTCTTTTTAAGATTGAGAATCTACAAATGTATGAAATAGCATTAAATATATGAATGATTTAATATACAGACGTGAGAGCAAGGGTGAAGCCAAGACATTACTCCGGATCTAAGTGTGAGAGAATCTGCCTTCGTCCTTTCACTCAGAGCCACACTGTTCATTAAGTCAGGATGTCACTGGACACTGCTGCTGGTTTGTTTGATCAGCAATACCATTAATTAAATTGTGGTTTTGAAAGTAATTCTCTTTTGTTAATAAGAGGACTCACACCTTATAATGACCAGGGCTTGAAGGTTGCCCAGTCTAACTTAAACAGGACTTGGACTTGCTGTGAAAACTGATTAATGTTAGACTAGTTTTGAAAAATCAGCCTTTTGCATTCAGTTGTGCAAGATTGTGGGGCGGCAAGGGTGCTGTACCTTTTAATGATGTCAGAATAGGTGCCGAAGGTGTAGGAGAAGGAGGAAAGCACAACAAAGAAAGTGTGTCTGAATCACAACACTTTATCATGAGTCTCTATAGAAATGCATTCAATTATATAAGCAGCAAGTATAACACTGAACATGGATATTACCCAGATTCTAGAGGGAGCACAGGCGACAGGCGTCTGTCCTTCAACAGCAGGTAGCTTCGGGGAAGATCAGCTGGCTCTGTATTTTATCCTCCAAGTCTGTGTCTCAGTCTTGCTCGCTAACCCAACTTTTTATCTCCCTTACTTTCTGTCTTACATGCGTTCTTCTCAGGCACTATCTCACTAAAATGATGAATTGTCTGAGAAGAAGCAGCAGCAGGTTGCGCTCCTTTCAATTATCTCTCTGGATTCACATTGCTATAATATGAATGTAACACCCCTTAAATCATAAGGCTAGTACTACAGAAATAGCATAGATATAGATCGAGGAGGGGCGCACAACACCACCAATAAAAACGAATTTCAATTAAAACAAGGTTCTTTGATTCAGGAGAGAAGCAGTGGTAGGCAGTGAGAGATGAAGAGAAACAAGGCAGGTATCACGTTCAGCAAGTTTATTACACACAAGGATAAAATAGATACGAGAGCACATTAATACAAATGGTTATCACCAGGCTATTGCTAGATCTTGCCTAAAATCTTAAATTGCAGTCAATTTACAGTTACAGTGCCTTGCGAAAGTATTCGGCCCCCTTGAACTTTGCGACCTTTTGCCACATTTCAGGCTTCAAACATAAAGATATGAAACTGTAATTTTTTGTGAAGAATCAACAACAAGTGGGACACAATCATGAAGTGGAACGAAATTTATTGGATATTTCAAACTTTTTTAACAAATAAAAACTGAAAAATTGGGTGTAAAATTATTCAGCCCTTTACTTTCAGTGCAGCAAACTCTCTCCAGAAGTTCAGTGAGGATCTCTGAATGATCCAATGTTGACCTAAATGACTAATGATGATAAATAGAATCCACCTGTGTGTAATCAAGTCTCCGTATAAATGCACCTGCACTGTGATAGTCTCTGAGGTCCGTTTAAAGCGCAGAGAGCATCATGAAGAACAAGGAACACACCAGGCAGGTCCGAGATACTGTTGTGGAGAAGTTTAAAGCGGATTTGGATACAAAAAGATTTCCCAAGCTTTAAACATCCCAAGGAGCACTGTGCAAGCGATAATATTGAAATGGAAGGAGTATCAGACCACTGCAAATCTACCAAGACCTGGCCGTCCCTCTAAACTTTCAGCTCATACAAGGAGAAGACTGATCAGAGATGCAGCCAAGAGGCCCATGATCACTCTGGATGAACTGCAGAGATCTACAGCTGAGGTGGGAGACTCTGTCCATAGGACAACAATCAGTCGTATACTGCACAAATCTGGCCTTTATGGAAGAGTGGCAAGAAGAAAGCCATTTCTTAAAGATATCCATAAAAGTGTTGTTTACAGTTTGCCACAAGCCACCTGGGAGACACACCAAACATGTGGAAGAAGGTGCTCTGGTCAGATGAAACCAAAATCGAACTTTTGGCAACAATGCAAAACGTTATGTTTGGCGTAAAAGCAACACAGCTCATCACCCTGAACACACCATCCCCACTGTCAAACATGGTGGTGGCAGCATCATGGTTTGGGCCTGCTTTTCTTCAGCAGGGACAGGGAAGATGGTTAAAATTGATGGGAAGATGGATGGAGCCAAATACAGGACCATTCTGGAAGAAAACCTGATGGAGTCTGCAAAGACCTGAGACTGGGACGGAGATTTGTCTTCCAACAAGACAATGATCCAAAACATAAAGCAAAATCTACAATGGAATGGTTCACAAATAAACATATCCAGGTGTTAGAATGGCCAAGTCAAAGTCAGACCTGAATCCAATCGAGAATCTGTGGAAAGAACTGAAAACTGCTGTTCACAAATGCTCTCCATCCAACCTCACTGAGCTCGAGCTGTTTTGCAAGGAGGAATGGGCAAAAATTTCAGTCTCTCGATGTGCAAAACTGATAGAGACATACCCCAAGCGACTTACAGCTGTAATCGCAGCAAAAGGTGGCGCTACAAAGTATTAACTTAAGGGGCTGAATAATTTTGCACGCCCAATTTTTCAGTTTTTATTTGTTAAAAAGTTTGAAATATCCAATAAATTTCGTTCCACTTCATGATTGTGTCCCACTTGTTGTTGATTCTTCACAAAAATTACAGTTTCATATCTTTATGTTTGAAGCCTGAAATGTGGCAAAAGGTCGCAAAGTTCAAGGGGCGAATACTTTCAAGGCACTGTATATCAAATCCCAAAAGAGCAGTCCTAAAGCAAAAGAAACATATAAATTAAATAGAAATAACATAAATATACAAACAATTTCAAACAGCAGTGAAAACTCAAAATACCTTCTGTGCAAATAGCCAAATCTATAAACACTACAGACAAGCAAAATCAAAACTAATTATCCACAACTACAGTATCTGTACATCCGGGGAAGATAAAAAAAAAAAAGAATTTAATACAATACAGCAAGTTATGCAACCCAGTTTCCCCTTTAAAAAAAATGGAGACAAACCCAAATATCTTAATACAAATACATACAATAATAAAACAATAAGCAGCAGCGTGCACACCAATCACAAATTACAATGCACAACGTCCAATATAATTTACACAACGTCCAAAACGTGTCAATCGACAAACTCACCGCACCAAATACCCTCTGAACACCTTCCAACAGGTGTCTTATTCCGGTCGGTAGTAACTATGCTTCTCCTTAAAGTTTTCACACCATTAAAATTGCTGGTCTTGTCTGGTCTGGTCTGGCCTGGCCTGGCCTGGCCTTTTACCTTGGGTCAAGAGGGCCCCGTTCCACTCCACTTTATACCAATCACAGGACATTTAAACGCCGTGGTGAAATTAGAAAGGGCAGACCATTGGAGGAGAAGGTTGTAAACCAGCCAATGACATCACTTGGCTTTGGTTCGCTATGACAACTAGGGGTGGAGACAGAAGTCATTCTTGCTGTCCAATCAATGCACTCGGGGAGGGGGGAAACGCGGAACCGAAACAACCGATAAAAAGGAAACACAGGCGTCAGCGAGTGCAATCAAATCAGGTAAAACTTAAACCAATAATAATTCAAGCAAGTGTTTATAGAAATAAAAATCAAGATGCCTATTACATCAACATTACCTTGAATATGTTCTGGATTATCTTGACTTGGCAAGCAGTCAGTAACTCCTTTATTTTACAAGAACAGGCGCTACCTCTCTTGAAAGCTCTCAGACATTACATCCATCAAAAAGTTCAGTACTCAGCAAGAAACAGTTCAATTCAATTATTATTACAAGAATATTAAAATGATTAAAAGCATTAGATGTTACAGTTATTTTGAGGGAGGGAGGGATTACAGATATCATGGTTTTATAATCGCTGCCACTGTTTCACAGATCCTTTGATATGAACCCTTAGTACAGGAAGAATCGTACCAGCCTTGTGTGAAAGTTGAATACTTAACAAGACGAACACAGTCTTCCCCCAGTGGATCTGTTCCATTAAAATTGTCGGGTTCTTCATTTCCTTCCGTCCTTTTGCCCCAGTGTCTGAAATATTAAATGAACACAAAGTGTGATTAAAGCTTGCTTTAAAAATGTAATATCATTATATCGGTTACTAATTGCATGAAAATGTAAAGTTTCAAAATACTTTTGCATGAAACACACATGAATTGGACTCCAGTTCCAGGTATCATTTTCTTCATTACTTTTCCTAGGATTAAGTGCTTTACAAGCCCAATAAGGGACAACAAATGAGCTCAGAATGTAACCCCAGCAGTTTGCAGTGAACAATCCTCACGAGACAGGCATGCTTTAGGAGGACTGACCATTTCACTTTTTAAAGTTGAAGTCGCGTATGGTCTTTGCATTGCAGTTTGTGCATAAAAAGGCTGTGTGTGGCATGAGATAATGAGATGATATGAAGCACATCCTTGGGTGTAATAACTGAAGGGGTCTATTTTAATGAGCTAAACAGTGGCGGATCTAAAACATATGGACCACATTTCACTGTATTAATAAACAAGCCTATAAATCACTGAGGGGAAAGCCCCAGCAGGATTAATACAGAATAGATCATTAAAATACTGTAGAACATGACATGTTTGTGATCAAGACATTTTCACTACTTTAAGTTTCAGAGATAGCATACTGACTGCAATTAGTTTATATACAGTTTATGTAAACTTTAGGCTATACTATCTGCAAGGTAGGTCATTTCCTGATTTACAGTAGACCTTCCTGAATGATTTCAGAAAGAGAATGATTCACGCTTCATTAGTATTTAGAGTTGTGTTGTCCACCCAGCGCCACTGTGCTTCTATAGCCTGATCATTCAGTCCAATCCAGTACTCCTTACTGCCGGACTGGTTCGATATGAAATCCTAAACACAAAACACACCTTTGACTCGCCAACAGTGTTAACCCTGTCTGTATATATTCTTCATGGAGTATTTCTAATGATTGATGAGTACTCTGTTAGATCCTGATTCTCCTTGGATAGAGAACTGTTTGCTGTTTTTCAATTCTCTTTCCCTCTATATATACATACATACAGTAGCAAAGGAATTTGTTGATCTTCCACCTATCCATACAGTGCCGTGAAAAGTATTTGCCCCTGCCTGATTTTCTGCATTTTTGCACATTTTTCACATTGTATTTGGTCAGATTTTTTTGTGGGTTGTAGTAGTATATTCAGGGAGTCTGAGAGAAAAAAATGACACCAAAGTTTGGTGCTTCTTTCATTTGTTTGGTGTGCAGGGTAATCAAACATGCAATCTTCAGGTGTGAAAAAGTTATTGCCCCCCCCAGTTAACTCAACACAATTAAAGGGATAATTAGGGTCAGCTGTTTGAGTACTTTGGTTTACAACCAGGCCTGATTTGGGCCAGCACTGCCCAATATAAATCTGACTAACTTTGGCCCTTACCATCAGAGTGAAGTTGTCAGCACACAGGTTCTAGAGGCACATCATGCCACGAACAAAAAAAATTCCTGAAGACCTCCGGAAAAAAGTTGTTGATGCCAATCAGTCTGGAAAGGGTTACAAAGCCATTTCTAAGGCTCTGGGGCTCCACCGAACCACAGTCAGAGCCATATTGTCCAAATGGAGAAAGTTTGGGACAGTAGAGAATCTTCCCAGGAGTGGCCATCCTGCCAAAATCTCTCCAAGAGCAAGGCGTAAAATTGTCCAGGAAGTCACAAAGAACCCTAGAACAACATCCAGGGATCTGCAGGCCTTTCTCGTCTCGGCTAAGGTCAGTGTTCATGACTCCACCATCAGAAAGACACTGGGTAAAAATGGGATTCATGGCAGAGTAAACCAGGCGGAAACCATTGCTCACTAAGAAGAAAATGAATGCTCATCTCAAGTTTGCCATAAAGCACCTGGATGATCCTCAATAGTTCTGGAACAATATTCTATGGACAGATGATTCAAAAGTGGAACTTTTTGGCCGACATGGGCCCCGTTATGTCTGGCGAAAAACAAACACTACATTCCACAGTAAGAACCTCATACCAACGGTCAAGCATGGTGGTGGTAGTGTCATGGTTTGGGGATGCTTTGCTGCATCAGGACCTGAACGCCTTGCCATCATTGAAGGAACCATGAATTCTGCTCTGTATCAGAGAATTCTACAGGAGAATGTCAGGCCATCCATCCGTGAGCTGAAGCTGAAGCGCAGCTGGGTCATGCAGCAAGACAATGACCCAAAACACACAAGCAAGTCTACATCAGAATGGTTGAAGAACAAGAAATTTAAAGTTTTGGAATGGCCTAGGAAAGTCCAGACCTAAACCCCATTGAGATGTTGTGGCAGGACCTGAAACGAGCAGTTCATGCTCAAAAACCCACAAATGTCACTGAGGTGTTTACATGATTAACAACAGAACATCTAATTAGAATTCAACTGTATACACGGATTGAAGTTTTTGGAAAATGCAGGATATTTTCGCATGCAAAGTACTGTAGTAGCCTAAGTGCTATTTGAACAGACCAGACATTTCTGCGATAGAATGGAGACTAATCCAAAAACTCCTGTGCTTTATCAAAGTGTCAGGCCTTAAATTCAAAGATTACTATCCTATACCTCTATTCAAAAGTCCCCTGGGTCAACAATGTCTTTACCTTTTAGGATTTTGAATGTTGAATCAGATCACCGTGTAGTCTTCTTTGTTCAAAACTAAATAGATTCAATTCTTTTAGCCTGCCTGCATACGACATGCCTTTTAAACCCAGGATAATTCTGGTTGCTCTTCTTTGCACTCTTTCTAGAGCAGCAATATCCTTTTTGTAACGAGGTGACCAGAGCTGAACACAATATTCTAGGTGAGGTCTTACTAATGCATTGTAAAGTTTTAACATTACTTCCCTTGATTTAAATTCAACACTTCTCACAATATATCCGAGCATCTTGTTGGCCTTTTTTATAGCTTCCCCACATTGTCTAGATGAAGACATTTCCGAGTCAACATAAACTCCTAGCTCTTTTTCATAGATTCCTTCTTCATATGATTTTTATAATGCACATTTTTATTGCCTGCGTGCAGTACTTTACACTGTTCTCTATTAAATGTCATCTGCCATGTGTCTGCCCAGTTCTGAATGCTGTCTAGATCATTTTGAATGACCTTTGCTGCTGCAACAGTTTTTGCGAGTCCTCCTATAACGTATACTAATGTATTACTTTATCCCTAACTTGACAAATGGATGCATGCAGACTGACTACAGATCATTTTCTCTGTTTTCTAAAACCACGTGCAGGAATTAAGGTCAAGGTTTGTGCAGTACGCTATATGGTTTACATGACATACATTTTGTTAGTTTTTTCGGAATTTAATCGGAAATTTCTAGATGCTGTTTTCTGAAAACTGATTTTCGAATATTCGATACATTTTCAGAAAACTGTATTTTCATAAATTTTGATATCGGAATTTGTTTTCGTTTCGTATGCTCATGTAAACGCACTGA
Source organism: Acipenser oxyrinchus oxyrinchus (assembly GCA_030684275.1). Classification (NCBI taxonomy): domain Eukaryota; kingdom Metazoa; phylum Chordata; class Actinopteri; order Acipenseriformes; family Acipenseridae; genus Acipenser; species Acipenser oxyrinchus. The sequence continues at coordinate 18,240,499 of CM060261.1, read as the reverse complement.
ATGTTTAAAAAAAATCTTCACAGTAAAAGAGAAGCCAGTGATAATGTTAACAGAGCTATAAGGTAACATTTTAAGGGGGAGAGTTATAGTATTCATACAGCTGATTGCAGGTAAGAGAATAGGTTTTAAAGTGTAAGTTAGCATTCCTCTGATATGACCATTACAGCTTGCTACCCGACCTGAGCCTGACGGGTCCTAAAATAATTGTCGGATCGGGTGTAGTTTGTATATTCTAGTTCGGGCTCGGGTCGGGTCAGGTGCAGTTTGTATATTCTAGTTCGGGCTCAGGTCAGGTCAGGTGTAGTTTGTATATTCTAGTTCGGGCTTGGGTCGGGTCAGGTGTAGTTTGTATATTCTAGTTCAGGCTCGGGTCGGGTCGGTTGTAGTTTGTATATTATAGTTTGGGCTCGGGTCGAGTGTAGTTTGTATATTCTAGTTCGGGATCAGGTCGGGTCAGGTGCAGTTTGTATATTCTAGTTCGGGCTCGGGTCAGGTCGGGTGTAGTTTCCATATTATAGTTTGGGCTCGGGTCGGGTGTAGTTTGTATATTCTAGTTCGGGATCAGGTCGGGTCAGGTGCAGTTTGTATATTCTAGTTCGGGCTCAGGTCGGGTCAGGTGTAGTTTGTATATTCTAGTTCAAGCTCAGGTCAGGTGTAATTTGTATATTCTAGTTCAGGCTCAGGTCGGGTCAGGTGTAATTTGTATATTCTAGTTCGGGTCAGTTCGGGTCAGGTGTAGTTTGTATATTCTAGTTCGGGCTTGGGTCGGGTCAAGTGTAGTTTGTATATTCTAGGTCAGGCTTGGGTCGGGTGTAGTTTGTATATTCTAGTTCGGGATCAGGTCGGGTCAGGTGTAGTTGTATATTCTAGTTCGGGCTCGTGTCAGGTGTAGTTTGTATATTCTACTTCGGGCTCAGGTTGGGTCAGGTGTAGATATACAGTACTGTGCAAAAGTTTTAGGCAGGTGTGAAAAAATGCTGTAAAGTAAGAATGCTTTCAAAAATAGACATGTTAATAGATTATATCTATCAATTAACTAAATGCAAAGTGAGTGAACAGAAGAAAAATCTAAATCAAATCCATATTTGGTGTGACCACCCTTTGCCTTCAAAACAGCATCAAGCATCAATTCTTCTAGGTACACTTGCACACAGTTTTTGAAGGAACTCGGCAGGTAGGTTGGCCCAAACATCTTGGAGAACTAACCACAGTTCTTCTGTGGATTTAGGCAGCCTCAGTTGCTTCTCTCTCTTCATGTAATCCCAGACAGACTTCGATGATGTTGAGATCAGGGCTCTGTGGGGGCCATACCATCACTTCAGGACTCCTTGTTCTTCTTTACGCTGAAGATAGTTCTTAATGACTTTCACTGTATGTTTGGGGTCGTTGTCATGCTGCAGAATAAATTTGGGGCCAATCAGATGCCTCCCTGATGGTATTGCATGATGGATAAGTATCTGCCTGTACTTCTCAGCATTGAGGAGACCATTAATTCTGACCAAATCCCCAACTCCATTTGCAGAAATGCAGCCCTAAACTTGCAAGGAACCTCCACCATGCTTCACTGTTGCCTGCAGACACTCATTTGTATGCAGCTCTCCAGCCCTTGGTGAACAAACTGCCTTCTGCTACAGCCAAATATTTCAAATTTTGACTCATCAGTCCAGAGCACCTGCTGCCATTTTTCTGCACCCCAGTTCCTGTGTTTTCGTGCATAGTTGAGTTAAGCTTGGCCTTGTTTCGCGTCGGGGTATGGCTTTTGGCCGCAAGTCTTCCATGAAGGCCACTTCTGACCAGACTTCTCGGACAGTAGATGGGTGTACCAGGGTCCCACTGTTTTCTGCCAGTTCTGAGCTGATGGCACTGCTGGACATCTTCCGATTGCGAAGGGAAGTAAGCATGATGTGTCTTTCATCTGCTGCAGTAAGTTTCCTTGGCGACCACTGCGTCTCGGTCCTCAACGTTGCCCGTTTCTTTGTGCTTCTTCAAAAGAGCTTGGACAGCACATCTGGAAACCTCTGTCTGCCTTGAAATTTCTGCCTGGGAGAGACCTTGCTGATGCAGTATAACTACCTTGTGTCTTGTTGCTGTGCTCAGTCTTGCCATGGTGTATGACTTTTGACAGTAAACTGTCTTCAGCAACCTCACCTTGTTAGCTGAGTTTGGCTGTTCCTCACCCAGTTTTATTCCTCCTACACAGCTGTTTCTGTTTCAGTTAATGATTGTGTTTCAACCTACATATTGAATTGATGATCATTAGCACCTGTTTGGTATAATTGTTTAATTATACACCTGACTATATGCCTACAAAATCCCTGACTTTGTGCAAGTGTACCTAGAAGAACTGACGCTGTTTTGAAGGCAAAGGGTGGTCACACCAAATATGGATTTGATTTAGATTTTTCTTCTGTTCACTCACTTTGCATTTAGTTAATTGATAAATATAATCTATTAACATGTCTATTTTTGAAAGCATTCTTACTTTACAGCATTTTTTCACACCTGCCTAAAACTTTTGCACAGTACTGTATATTCTAGTTCGGGGTCGGGTCAGGTGTAGTTGTATATTCTAGTTCGGGCTCGGGTCGGGTCAGGTGTAATTTGTATATTCTAGTTCGGGCTCGGGTCAGTTGTAGTTTGTATATTCTAGTTTGGGCTCGGGTCAGGTGTAGTTGTATATTCTAGTTCAGGCTCGGTTCAGGTGTAGTTTGTATATTCTAGTTCGGGCTCGGGTCGCGTAAGGTGTAGTTTGTATAGTCTAGTTCGGGCTCGGATCGGGTCAGGTGTAGTTTGTATATTCTAGTTCAGGCTCGGGTCAGGTGTAATTTGTATATTCTAGTTCGGACTCGGGTCGGGTCAGGTTTAGTTTGTATATTCTAGTTTGGGCTTGGGTCGGGTCAAGTGTAGTTTGTATATTCTAGGTCAGGCTTGGGTCGGGTGTAGTTTGTATATTCTAGTTCGGGCTCGGGTCACGTCGGGTCAGTGTGTTATCAGTGAGTGGATTATGACGTTTTTCATTTTTAGTGAGCATTTTTTTCTTCCTCTGTGTGTAAGTGCTTCTAAAACTCACTTCCTGCTTCCTTTTTGCCTGTATAAAAATATCTCACATGAGTGAAGCGCTGCCGTGAGTGGCGAGGACTTCTAGTGTGCACATCAGTTAACCAAAAATGTGTGCGAAGGAGAGATTCCCTAGATGAAGAAAAAAATAGATGATTAGATGAAAAAAATTCATAGATGAAGAAAAAAAATTGCAAATATATTAAATGATTACTTTTCACAAGTTTTTACAAAGGAGGACACGGACAACATGCCCCACATGTCAACCTGTTCCTATCCAATTTTAAATAACTTTTGCATAACAGAGGCAGAAGTTTTAAAGGGACTAGGAGCTCATAAAACAGTCTCTTGACACAGAGGTTGTACCGACAGACTGGAAAATAGCAAACGTAATACCGATCCACAAAAAGGGAGACAAAACCGAACCAGGTAACTACAGACCAATAAGCCTGACTTCTATTATATGTATACTTATGGAAACTATAATAAGATCTAAAATGGAAAATTACCTATATGGTAACAATATCCTGGGAGACAGTCAGCATGGTTTTAGGAAAGGGAGATCGTGTCTAACTGACCTGCTTGACTTTTTTGAGGATGCAACATTGACAATGGATAATTGCAAAGCATACGACATGGTTTATTTAGATTTCCCGAAAGCATTTGACAAAGTCCCGCATAAAAGATTAATTCTCAAACTGAACGCAGTAGGGATTCAAGGAAATGCATGCACATGGATTAGGGAGTGGTTAACATGTAGAAAACAGAAAGTACGGATTAGAGGAGAAACCTCAAAATGGAGCGAGGTAACCAGTGGTGTACCACAGGGATCAGTATTAGGTCCTCTGCTATTCGTAATCTACATTAATGATTTAGATTCTGGTATAGTAAGCAAACTTGTTAAATTTGCAGACGACACAAAAATAGGAGGAGTGGCAAACACTGTTGCAGCAGCAAAGGTCATTCAAAATGATCTAGACAGCATTCAGAACTGGGCAGACACATGGCAAATGAAATTTTAGAGAAAAGTGTAAAGTATTGCATGCAGGCAATAAAAATGTGCATTATAAATATCATATGGGAGATACTGAAATTGAAGAAGGGAACTAGCAAAAAGACGGGAAATTCATCTCTGCAGCGGCACACTGAAAAGGGATATATTCGCCCTTTAGCTGTTTTAAAGCCATAGTTGTCGGGCTCCCAGTGGCGCGCGGTAAAGGCACTCAGCGTGGAGTGCAGGATGCACCCTATAGCCTGGACGCCGCCGGTTCGAGCCCAGGCTATTCTATTGCCGACTGTGGGCCGGGAGTTCCCAAGGGGCAGCGCTGGTGGCGGCGCCGCCCGGGGGGGAGGGAGGGTTTAGATCGGCCAGGGTATCCTCAACTTACCGCGCACTAGCGACCCCTGTAGTTTGACCGGGCGCCTGCAGGCTTGCCTGTAAGCTGCGTTGTCCTCTGAAGTTGTAGCTCCAAGGTAACTGCATGTTGAGTCTGCTTGAAAAGATCTTGGTCTGCTGAGGACAGCATGTTTTCGTCTTCCCCGCTCCCGAGTCTAGGGTTGCCACCCGTTCTAGTTTTGCCTAGATTGTTCTCTTTGTGAGGTAGCTGTCCTGGGAAATCTGTAAGACTTCCCAGGACATTACATGTCAAAGTATATGATTTATTTCTTTATTTCTTTATTTTTGTACGAAATGACTCTGGTGTCCCGTTTTTTTGTAAGTCAGAGGAGGGAACCCTACCCGAGTCAGTACAGGGGTGGTAGCGGTGAGCCGAGCTTAAATAATAATTGGATATCCTAAATTGGGAGGAAAAAAAAAAAAAACATAGTTGTGGTGTAATATTTGTTGTTGAATGTTTAATTTAGAATAGGCTTGTCCAAAATGAGAATGCGGATTTGCAAGAGCATCTTCTGTGTGGCTGTTTATGGTAACAAAGTTTTGACGCAGCCTGTGGTGTTCTTTTAAATCATGCAGTGTTGGATTATTAGGAAAGGAAGTAAATGAGATATGATTAATTGAGAGTGATAGTTTCTTTATTTACGTTTTAACTGGAAATCTGAATACTCTACACTGAAGGTACTTAGTTTCAATAGCGTATGTTTGGAATATATTTGTGGAGATGGTCGGGTCGGGTTTGGATCGGGTTTTAAATTTAGGCCCAAGCAGACCTCTAATGACAATACCTTGCACTGTAATTGCAGGTTTAGCCACTAGGTGGCAGTGCAGGGCACTCTGTAGGCAGGCATGCTGATCTCCTGCAGTAGTGGATTATGAATGATCTCTTCAAGCTCCGTTACAGCTCACTACACAAAACAGCATAGCCATTTATTTATTTTTTCTCAATTTCTGTTTAGTTGATAGACACAGGAAACACCTGGGTCAGGGTACGCTAGTTTCAAAACTGTTAAATAAGGCACAGTGCTACCCTAAAGTACTGTACACAGTCAGTTACAAGAGATTAGAATATGCTATGTTAGTTAGGTTTCATTGTGTAATAATTGTGAAATACAGCAACACTGGGCTTAATCAATAGATTACATTTGCTTACCTCTTAGTAGCTTTATTAACATTATTTCCCCACCCCCTCTTTTGTAATGTTAAATCAGGTAATGCAATTATTTCAAATGCAACACTACAGATAAACTGCTGCTTCCTGCGCTGTAGAGGGAAGCGGAGCTACAGCTAGAGGGAGGTGACTGTGATTGTTTTACACAATTGAACCAAGAACTGGAATATACTGTTTAAAACACTAGATACGGAAACTAAAAGGAAATCTAGTCATACTATATATTAAAGTTAACAAAAGTAAAATGTTGTGATCACATTTGGGTTTGTGATCACTGCTCTAGATACAGACTGTTGGATGGACAGACAGACTCCATATATCCCATATTATGATATCCTCAATCACTTCTGCTGAAGAAAGTCTTAACCAAGTTTCAATAAAAATGTAAAGAACATAAAAATAACTCACCATTCAAAAGGAGAGGACAATATTTATCCAAGATTGAGGATTTCAGGGACAGCTTCTCGTTCTCTTAGTTGCATTCTGATAGTGACGTATTGCGTCTGCTGTAATTGCTCTGCAGTTCTGAATGGGTTTCATTGAGTCTGCTGTATTGACTGGTCAAGTTGTGGTGCTTTGTCTCCAATTGACCATAAAATAAAGACATATTTCTCAGTTGGACGATATATTTTTCTTGGTCCCTGAAATCTGAAATAAAAAATAGCAAAAATGTTTTTAAATGGCAATCCATTCCTCAAGCAGGGAGTTCAAATCTGATAAGATGTAAACAGCATAAAAAAGTGTGCTGCTAAAATGAAGGACCTTGTCCTTCTCTCCTTCAATATGTGTGCTTCAGTGTATTTCAGTTCCAATGGTGCAATAGATAGAACATTGTTTTTCGGGCAGGTGATGTGAGAATCCATTGTCAGGTGCCGAGTCAACTGACCCAGCTTTGAACTTGACCTTTGAACTGCGGTACAAGTACTAGGCTGTATAAACTGGAAAACTAACTGTATTAACTTTACTAAATAAATCATTATCTGGACACAATAGATTACCTATGAAGTAAATACGTTATCTATGTAAACGAGAAGTACCAAATAGTCCTGTTTGGGAAGCAGTAATGCTGCTGTCTTGACATCAATAACTGTTCAAATTCTCACTTCCTCTTTGATAACTCTGCTGTACTAAATACAATGAATTTATATGCATATTAAAAAAGTAATAATACGTTGTTTCCATGTTCATGCATACTTTGCTATTTTTAGATATAAGATGTAGTTGAGTTGAGTGGGGGACGGAGGTGGGTGATGCTGGGACGCCAGAATCACCGTCGAGCCCTCTTGAGGTGTCGTGGGCTAGTCGACGAAACACTGAGGATGGAAGGTGCCCACTTGAAGACCCCAGAGATGTACCCTACTTAGCTCAATCCAGACGGTTGTCATGCTGATGCGCTGGGGAGGCCGCACTGTGGTTGATCCCTGGAGCCAACATCGTAGCCGTTGTGTGTGCTGATGCGCCAGGGAGGCAAAATAAGCTGATCCCTGGAGCCAGCATTACACTTCAGCCATCAACACCAGACAGAAGGATATCTACATCATCATATGGAAGGAAACGTAAATGGATGGTGACACATATGGATCACATTAGTTTACTGTAAAGCTACGTCTTAGTTGGTGCTTATCTTGGCGAGAGCCGAGTTCAAATCAGCATGAAGTTTTAACATCTACTCTCGTGTAATGGAAATCATGTAGCGGGTGTTTAGTGGGACTGTGTATTTTTCTTTTTACAGTAGAATCGCCGTTTTTAATGTGCTGACGTCATAGATTTCTGCAACGCTGCTGCTTTTCTAGTCCAGTCTTGCAATCTGCTTCCGTGTTGTGTGCCTGTGCTTTATTAACATGCGTACCTGTTGCCTCGGCAACCGCTAATACTACTCTGCTATTGGCTCAACTGCAGGAAGCCTACTGAAGCTCGGCCTATCAACTTTGACCTGCTGCGTTTAAAACTGGAGAAAGAAAATAGCAAGGTGCAGAGTACTTATTGCATTAGAAGGGGAGTTTACTAAAAGAAGAGATAGCATGTTTGAAATAATGCAGCAATATAAGGAATGTGCAATAATGGAGATCAAAGTGATTTTAGTTTGGATTCTTGGTCTCTTTGGCATTCTGGGCAACGAGATGGTAGATCTGGCAGCAAAAAGTGGGTTAAAAAGAGAGGAAATTGATATGGTGATTCATCTGGGATCGCAGGAAATGGGAGGCTATGTGAAAAAAATGATAGCAAAAGAATGGCAGGAGAGATGGGATGAGAGCATAAAAGGAAGGTTTTGTCATAATATGCAGAAAGAGGTGAATAACAGTTGGGTGAACAAAGAATTGGGAAGGAAAGAGGAAAGAGCGTTGGATAGGTTAAGCATTGGGCAGAGTTCTTTAAATGAACATCTTTTAAGACTGGAAACATGAGGATGGAAAGTGTGAAAAATGTGAGAAATATGAGGAGCAGAGAAGGAACATGGAGAGGAGGCTGAGGGAAATGGAGGCATATGAAGTCAATATAAAGAACTTGCTGGGAAAAGGGAAAGAGGAAGGGAGACTGAATAGAGAAAATATACTGACGAAATATATAAAGGAAACAGGAAAAGAAGGGAAGTTATAATAAATAAAGACGACAGAAAAGTAAAACAAAGACAGAAAAAGGACTACAGATAGAGGCGCTAATCATCTAAAATAATAGATGGACTAAGCCCTATAGATCATCAGAAGAAGAAGAAGCAGCAAGGTGCAGAGAAGGGAGTATTTTTTTTTCACTTTGTTTTTCGTGTTGAAAGAATGCTACTCTAACTTAGCCGGCATCCAGCGGAGTATCGTCTTGTGAGCAGCACCTGCACCCCAGTGCTGTTTGGTTACCGGTAGCCCTGTCTTGCGAGGCGAGTATTAATGTTAGTTTGTTTTTTACAGTACTGCTCGCTCTCCGCTCTGCTGAGCGCTTACTAGCTGCTGCAGGGTTACACTGAATTGCACTGAATTGCACTGTATGGTTTGGCTTTAAATTGTTTCAGTCTGTACGGTAGACGGTCTATAAAACACCACCCCCTTGGTATACTATGTGTGACTGTCCTTTGTATTTTAAACTGTAATATACCAGACGCTGTGTATTTATTGTGGGTATTGTGCAATAGACTTAATAACAGATATTAAACTCTAAAAATACGTTTTCTATATAAAAGCTATCTTACCATCCTGTTGTGCACCTGCTCTCTTGCCCTGGGGTTGGTTTATTGTGGAGTAGATATCCTCCGATGGCTTCTGCAGCCCAGTGTAAATGCTGTCCATCTCCATAGCTAGTGCTGTAGAGAAGTGAGCTAGAGAGGAAGTTCTGACTGTTATATTAACAGTGCAGACTCTGCAGGGCTGGGGAGGTGCTAGAGGAAGTGGGGATTCACACTTCAGTCTGTGTGATGCAGTGTTACCGCTGCCCACCTCTGTAGCTATTTTGCTGTATGAGGAGTGAGCTACAGTGGACTCAGATAGGGGTTTAAAAGGTATTGCAAGTGGAATCTCTCTGCCATTCACTTTCAATAGGGGGTCCAAATCCTCTTACCCTGCGATTCTAACAGGACACAGTACAGTTTGGATAAACAAACATCACAAGGGGCCCCATTGATATAACATTGTGGTCTTGCTGCTTGTACAGTGCTTGAACCCGTTATAATTGAGAAACAACCCACACACTCACACATTGAGGAAGGACTGCAATAAAACAAGCAAGAAACCTTTAAAGAGATCCACGCTTTATTATTATATAAAACACAGCAATGTTGATGGCAGTTACAATGAGAGAGAGCATTTATACCAGATCATTCCGGTCTCACAAGCATTAAAGCAAAAAAAATGTTTATTTTTTTAATAAAGCTAATACAAAGTAAGCAGATGGATTGGAATGCATTGGTAAGCTCTGTATTAAAATGTAAAGTTCAGAGGATAAGACCCGATTTCACCCGAGTGTGTGTGTGTGGAACAGTGTAGTAAACACACACCAGGGAATTATACTGTGCATGAACAGGATTCTGGGAACAACTCCTCTAATTGTAATGAAACTTGATCAGGACATTCTTTAGCACAAGTTATTGAGATGATCACAATCTGGGTGTGTGTGGAGTTGCTGTTTCTATTCATATGCCTCAGTTCCATTAGTTCCTGTGTATTCGGTGGATGAAGGCGTGGCGGGGGCTGCACTGTAGGTTTGATATTCAGAATAAGGGTGTTTTCAGTCCTGTTTGTTTTCAGTCCTGTTTTCAGTCCTGTTTCAGTCTAGTGACGCTGATCTGCTACAAGCAGGCTGTGAATGTATGAGTGTGTTTGTATTTCAGTGGCAGCCTGTCTGTAGCATGAGGGTAACCAGGTGTAGAGAATATTTAACCAGCATGGATCGCTGAGATAGTTTCACAAACCCTTCTGACTGGCACAAAGCATAGTGTATCACCCCAGCTCTGCAGGGAAGCTGCTCTGTAATCGATGACAGCACAGTCTACATTAGAATGCCGTTTACCATTAAGAGAACACAATGTGTTGTCTGGCTCATTGTCTTTTTAGTACCTGATATACCATACAGGAAGTTAACTGGGACCAGTGCCTCTGACTGTTTTCAAATGGACAGACAGCGGGCTAGTTCAGCAGCCTCTCATTCATGCCTTTCACCTTCCTCTGGAGGAGGCCTGGGTTCCAGTCTTTTCACTTTCTAAACACTGGGACTGGAGTCTTCACTTCAGAACGAGGTGGCACAGGAATTCACATTGAAACATTTAAATGAATGTGGCAGGCCTGCCCTGTAAAGAATATGGGTTTGTTTAACTTGCATAAATGTTTAGCTTTGGATATGGCAGGGTCGGGAGGGTAAACTCCCCTTCCTGCCTAATGGAAAGGAATGTGCAGCAGGTGGTCAGGTGTCAATTGAAGAATTGATCATCAATTAACCCTGGTCTCCTGCCTTTAAGAAGGGGCTGGAGAGCCTGCCCTTGGTTCTTCTTTTGTTTGGTGATTTCTTCTACAAGCCTGGAGGTGACGGGGAAGAATCCTCATGACTGTGTGGTGAACCAGGGTGAGCTGCAGATTATCACTGTGTGTTTAACATTTAAATGAATAAATACAAACAATGTATACATACAGTGTAGATTGTGCATCAGGATTTTATTGCTCTGCACTGAGCCACAAAACAATGAGTGTCACCAGGTTTGAATGCAGTGCACTACAGTATAGAGTGTCATGTTTTCACGTTGTACTCTGTGTTGTCTACCCAGAGAAACTCTCCCTCTATGACCTCAGAGAGTCCATCAGAGAGTCCAATCCAAAAGAAATCTCTGATTCGTCTCACCTGGCTCTGTATGAACTCCTAAACAAACCACAACCACAGTCAGCTGGACTCATCCCTGACATAGTTTTAGTGTTTAATTCAAATCTAAATTGGATTCCAGGGTAGACCCAATAAGGTGTTCAAGTCACATTGAAACTTGAAACTAAGGAAGTCTGGAAAACAAAACAACAAAAACAAGAAGGGGCCTGGGAGAGTGTTGTGCTCAGGAGGGTGAGTTCATGTAAAGCGTTGGTCACGACATATTAATGAAGAATTGTATGAATGAATTAAATGTATAGAATGGCACATGTATCTGTACTAGATAGCGGATAGGCACAGTGTTTGAAACTGCTGGGAAGTAAAGGGTTTCATGTCCCCATTCAGCAATGCTCAGCTATATTAAAATGGGTGTGAAAACCCTAAACTAACACAGCTCTAACCAAATCGCTGTTTCTCTGAAGTGATGATACTCTGTGGATTGAGGACATGCAAAAGCTCAGGGGGGCTAAATAAAAACTTCCTGTTCTGCACAACTTAACATAGCCAGCCTTTGCAAAAAGCAAAGTACAGTTCAGCATCACACAGGAGTGCAAAAGGGTGTAACTACACTGCTGGTTTGTGCTGCATGAGGCAGAGGAACATCTGACACCTATTTAACCTCACTGCTGAGTCCTGCTTGCTTTACTCTTTAAAGCAGCTAGCCAACTATTTACAATACATTTTCTTACCTCCTATTAGCACAATCAGCTTTATCATTGCAGCTGCCCTATAACTGTGCTACCAGCGTCCCCTAGTATATTACAGAATAATTGCATTGCAGCTGTGGTGCTACTGTTTGTCTGTGTGTCTGCATTGCCACTGAAGATCATATGGGAAGGGTATAGTTAGCATACTGTGATCCCATTCTACCAATAGCAGCCTCATCCTATTGTAGCTGCCCTATACATGTTAGCATTGCTCCTCGGTATAATACAGAGCCACTGTTGTGGTGCCACTGTCTGTATTGCAGTAAGATTGTTATTGAAGGTTACGTATAGAAAATGTTTGTGTCGGGTGCGTTTTTTTAGTTTTCTATCAACGTGGCCCTTCTGGCGTCCTCTGAATGCCTTTTCAATTTGTTATTTCATTTTAAACCGTTAAAGGCAAAATCATAACAAAACATAGAATAGTGTGTATACAGGTCTGGCCAAAAGTTTAGCATCACCTAGAATGTTTTAATTGAGACAGAATTAAAAAACAAAACTATATGAACATAATTTAGATATTTTATTTAACATCATGTAATTAAAGAAACTGCAAAATGATATTGTAAAACTGTACCGGAATCCATAATATTTGTACAGTGTGTCATGTTAGATTTCAAAATGTTGCATTTTTTCAATTTGTCAGATTTTTAAGTATATGGAAAACTACTAAGCGGTATGTAAATCAATGTTAACATAAATTATTCAGCAGGTTTCATTTTTATGAAGCAAAATGTGTTCATTCTAAAGGCTGATGCAACACTTTGGCAGCTGTATACTGAGCAAAAAGTGGAGGGGCAAAATATATAGTTTGACCCCCCACCCCCTGTATTCAAAGTGGGGTCACGTGCCCTCTCTGCTCTATGGGTTAGGCCCTCTAATTGTATCAACTGAAAGACTACCTGCCCTGATAACTCATTTAAAGGTTCCAGGTAGTTTTAGCTGCAGACAGGCACACAAGCTTCCTCCCTCCATGAAGCTTTCTGTCACTTTCTGTGACTCATGTGAACTAAACATTCCCCTTTGTTTACATTGTTGTGTTTTTGTTCACTGACAACATTTTACAAGAAGCTCCTAGAAAGTTGATACTGTGAGGCATGTGAAGGTACATATGGAAATGAATACATTCAATTCAAATACACTGCATCTTGTAATACGGAGCTGCTTGTCCAATTGGAATGAAACTTGGTTAGGACTCTCCATCATGAGTTATGGATGTCTGATTTACTTGTCGTCTTTTTTCTTTTTCCTTGATACTGAACGCTATGATTGTAGGATATTTTAACCTCTGGTTATTTCCATGATACAAACCACACGCTCTTCAATATCCAAACTTGTCCAATATAAAGGAATCGTTGTCAGGTCATGTCAGATTGCTTCATGTGTTCAAACCTTAGTGTATAGATGCCGTTCCTCTTGCATTCATCTTCATTGTTGTTTTGGTTTCTTCTTTCTAGGTGTTGTGTCGCTATAGAAACGCTTGAAACATAGATCTTAATCTGAGACCTGCCTTCTTAAGGGGAGTGATGCACAGATCTGGTGAGAGAGAGAGTGGGGGGAGAGGCTAGAGAGAATCGGGGATGTTGAGAAGGAGAAACGTCTGTGTCCTGTCTGTCTGTGTGCACCTGCAGACATTAAATGGACCGACTGGTCCACACAGTTATTACAGTAAGAAAAGATAGTCATGTTTTACATGAGTATCGGTGATTGAGTATTTTTGGCTGGGTTGTACTGCATTGTGAATGGAATTCTATTGCCATCTAGTGTTGTACTATGATATTGCACTGTATTGTCTTTTGAGTTCTCTTGCCATGTAATGGTGGATTAGAAACATAAGAAAGTTTACAAACGAGAGGAGGTCGTTCAGCCCATCTTGCTTGTTTGGTTGTTAGTAGCTTATTGATCCCAGAATCTCATCAAGCAGCTTCTTGAAGGATCCCAGGGTGTCAGCTTCAACAACATTATTGGGGAGTTGGTTCCAGGCCCTCACAATTCTGTGTAAAAAAAGTGCCTCCTATTTTCTGTTCTGAATGCCCCTTTATCTTATCTCCATTTGTGACCCCAGGTCCTTGTTTCTTTTTTCAGGTTAAAAAAGTCCCCTGGGTCGACATTGTCTATACCTTTTAGGATTTTGAATGCTTGAATCAGATCACTGCGTTGTCTTTTGTTTCTATTCAAGACTGAATAGATTCAATTCTTTTAGCTTGTCTTCATACGACATGCCTTTTAAACCCGGGATAATTCTGGTCATTCTTCTTTGCACTCTTTCTAGAGCAGCAATATCCTTTTTGTAACGAGGTAACCAAAACTGAACACAATATTCTAGGTGAGGTCTTACTAAAGCATTGTAAAGTTTTAACATTACTTGATTTCAATTCAACACTTCTCACAATATATCTGAGCATCTTGTTGGCCTTTTTTTATAGCTTCCCCACATTGTCTAGATGAAGGCATTTCTGAGTCAACAAACTCCTAGGTCTTTTTCATAGATCCCTTCTTCAATTTCAGTATCTCCCATATGATATTTATAATGCACATTTTTATTGCCTGCGTGCAGTACTTTTCTCTATTAAATGTAATTTGCCATGTGTCTGCCAGTTCTGAATTCTTTGGCAAAACTAAGTCAAGCTGATGTATGTTTCAGCTGGCACTATCATTAGTTTAATCAGTGTTTCACAGGTAGTGAAATAGAAGCTGAAACACATGACCCAGGAAGCACTGAATCGCAAGGTGAGTGTGTGACAGTCTCTGTGTGTGTGTCTACTGCAATCTTTATACTGTCTGTCTTCGTGTTTAATGTATTGTTGGTACCCTAGTGTGTCTGTGTGTGCACTTAGTCTTATTTAATGCTATGTTGTTCTGACTCTGTATGAGTGTGTGTGTGTGATTAGTCTTTGCCTGTATGTTTAATGCAATGTTCAGTTCTTTAGTGCTGTAACACTACTGGGGTGGAAACATCCAGGTCTTTGGTCCGCGTCACCCCAGACTAAATAAGCAGAATGCTCCATGAGTGTTAGAGTGCTGTGGTTATTCACTCATGAGGAGAGCCGTGGCGACCCACTCGCCCCTCCTACCTGGAACAGCTGCAGTACTCCATGGAGGTTCATGCTGCAGTGTCCTCTTATTCTAAAAGAGGTTCAGTGCTGCCAGAGAGAGGTGACAGTTTATCTGAGCAGCACTTCACACCACAGGCCAGGTAAGCCACAGCAGGTGTGGTCAGAGCTGGTGTGTCTTACTGGTTTGCAGCTGGTCGTGCTGGTTCAGGAGACTAGGTGCTGCTTGAGGAGCTGGTTAAACTGGTTCATTTAAATGTTATACTGTGGAGTTCTGGTTTGAACTGTTTGTTATCTGCAGCACTGTACTCCACGACACTATCTGCTGTAAACCCTCTCTGGGATTGTATGTACCAGCTGGGTGCCCAGAAATATTTATTTCAATTCCCAACTCTGAGCTGCTCACCACCAGTGGCTGAGATTTTAAGCAGAGACAGCACCCATTGGAGAGCACACAGCACAGCCAGGCTGACTGCAGGGACAGCACCCATTGGAGAGCACACAGCACAGCCAGGCTGACTGCAGGGACAGCACCCATTGGAGAGCACACAGCA
Source organism: Acipenser oxyrinchus oxyrinchus (assembly GCA_030684275.1). Lineage (NCBI taxonomy): Eukaryota > Metazoa > Chordata > Actinopteri > Acipenseriformes > Acipenseridae > Acipenser > Acipenser oxyrinchus. The sequence continues at coordinate 18,225,236 of CM060261.1, read as the reverse complement.
CAGTCAGGCTGACTGCAGGGGATTTTGTTAAACACATGATTACATCATCCATAATCTGCAAATACAGGTGTGTGTTAAAAATAGACTAAGTGGAGTGATCTCTCCTGTACTATTAGAGCCCTCTGCAGTGTTGAGTGGAGTTCTCTAGAACTCTATATAGCTCTGCAGTGCTGAGTGGAGTTCTCTTTCCTATAGACATCTATACAGCTCTGCAGTGTTGAGTGGAGTTCTCTTTCCTATAGACTTCTATAGAGCTCTGCAGTGTTGAGTGAGGTTCTCTTGGCTTTGTAACTCTAGATCAGCAATGTTAACAGTTAAATAAAAATAGAATAAAATAATATTTCACGATAAAAAATGTTTATTAATTAACTCAAATAAAATACAAACTTGAATAGTCCCCCAGAATCACTACCAAATACAGTGCAGATAGGTATACAGAGTTAAATAAAAACACAAATCTAATTTTAAAAAAAATAGTCAAATCATATAATATACAAAGCAATAGTTTAATCAACCTGCTGAAGAATATTGTACTAGTAAAACATTGCACTGAAACCTCCATCTCATAATCTTGTTTAATTTGACTCTACAATCTGGCTGAATATTTATCACATTCTTCTAGAGTTTGGCCTTTTGTGTGTGCACTCTGCTTTATCAGTAACAATGCAAGCTTTCTGGCTTCTGTGAACTAAACAGACAGCCAGCCATTCACCTGCTGCTCCCTGCAGCAGCAGGGGGGTATGATAGGAACGCTGTATATACAGGGAGCTCTGTTTCAGCTCAGGGAAGAAAAACACAAATGGAAACAAAGGAAAGAGGAACAGGAGCTCTCCTTCTCATTTGTTTACATCTTTGGTGTTTTTTACACTGATAACATTTTACAAGAAAAACCTATAATGCACATTTTATCAATACAGGCTTGTGAGGTAACAACCTTAAATATGGGGAAAGACAGAAGGCTGCAGATTCAATACAGTGCCTACAGCTCCCATCATCCTCTGCCCCAGCAGTACCAGTGAGGGATGATGGGAGCTGTAGTCAGAATGGAGTGAGCCACAATATTGAAGATCTATAAAAATGATCATTGTCTCCCTTGTAAAAGTGGGTGGTATACCAGGGTAAAAGCACAGCACAATATAAAGCATGTTTAAAGCACAGCACAATCATGGTAAAGCAAAGGCGAGCAGGTGAAGCACAGATATGTATTGTAAAGTAAAAACAATGGCTAACCAGCACAAGCCTGCTAAAGTGCAGAAAACTGCAGAATGACTGTTCATTTACCAGGGTGAACTTTTATAATGAGTATCAGTGCAGTGCAGGGATATAAAATGATGATACTAATCTGCTGAAATAGTTGTTTCAGTGGGTTTCTGTATTGCAGATCAGAGCAGAGCCCTCAGTTTCGAAATGTCTGGATCCTCTTGACTAACTAGTCATCCCTCTGTGAACCACTAGAGGGTGCAAAACTCCAAAGACTCAGTTATATCAGTTAGAAAGACTCCACTTGGTGAAATATCTTAATTTCAAAAGTTATCATCTTTTAGTTCTCTTCTCTGACTTCATTTACTTCACACAATCATTAACTCTGCACTGTCTGGTGTCTTCATCAGTGTGCTGATTCAGACTGTTTGTGGGGGTGTGCTTCTATCAGTTAGGTAGGGCTGGCCCTTCCCAGTGAGGAATCAGGCTGAATCTCCCCATCATTACGATTAAGCCTTTGATTCCCAATCTTGTTGTTAGGGTCCTCATTCAAGATGTGGAGCTTTCTGCACTGATCGGGTCTTTCTGTCTGTCCCACTCTGCATGGTGAGCATGATAACTGTTTTTTGTTTTTGTTTTTTTTACAGGAGATCAGGGTTAGGGAGTCCCCTGGCCACGTGTGTGCAGTGGTTTTAAATAAACACTAACCCTTCTGTTCACGTTGCTAAACTACCTGAGATCAGTTTTTTTAGCTCAGCTACTCTTTCATATTGTGAGATTCTTAATGTTTCAGTTTTGTTTCTGAACAAACAATGCAATTCTGTTCTGAAGGCCAGACTTCATTGAGTACAAACCACCACCAGCTCATTGTTATCTCTGTTTTTTCATAATGTGGAATCAAACGGGTAATATGGTAATGTTGGGGGATGACCTGCATGCTTGTCTATCTGAACTGAGTTTCTTCTATTCTTTCTCGTCTCTCTTTGTGCTTCAGTGACGTTAGTTTCCTTTTTTCCTGATTGTCTTGTGTGGCAGGGCAGAGGAGAAGCCCTGCACATTGTTAGAGGGGGCGGGGCAAAGCCCTGCCTGGAAATCATGTATTGTGTTGTGTTTATGTAGCACGGGTGAATGTGTTGGCAAAAGGGATTTTGTGTTTATTTAAAAGACGAGTGTTTTGTTTATTATTGGTTTGAATGTGGTCTGGCACAGGCGGTGTTAGCAGCTCGTCTCTGACAGACAGCTCGTGAGAATGCGTGGTCAGCAGTCAGTGATTATTGACAAATTGACTGTCGGCCATGCAAACTAAAACTCTCGTGCAGAATGTGTCCGTCTCCAAATTCATTAATTGGGTGTTGATTCGGAGATGGCCTCGAGTATATGAACCTGTCTGTTTCTGTGTTCAGGGTGGGTGTTTGAGAGGAGGCGGAGGCGGGAGGCGGAGGCGGGAGGCGGGAGACGGAGACGGGAGGCGGGAGACAGGAGGCGACGAAAGTAATAATAAAACTTCGAGTACTACAGGATCAGTGAAGGCGACTGCCCAGCCTGACCTAGGTATCGTTTTATTTTTATGTGTTCCTGATTTTGTTTTGTTTTAAATATTTATTTTGCTCTGTGAGTTGTTTTTGTTTAATTTTATTTTTAAATAAATACGCGCGCACCGGCGCTTTCACCCGAGTACCTGCCTGTGTGTGTGTGTCAGCTTTCTGCTCTGAGGACGTCGTCACTCGCCAACCTGTCACATCCTTGCCTTAGTTTCACAAATCCTTTTATTTAGTTTTTTACATGAGACATCGAACCTGGTCTTTTCTAGTTGTGCACAGTCTTCACCAGATGGGTCCTCTCCTTTATAGTCATCAGGCTCTTTACCTTTATCATGTGTCCTTCTGGTCCAGAATCTGAAAGAGATGAGGAGCAATGCCAGTCAGTATCACACAATGTCAATAGAAAATGACGAGGTTGTTTGCTGCTGTATCCTTTTAATCCTCAGCAGTGATTTCAGAATGAGATTGAAGCTCTTACTTTGCCTTGTCATTGAGAGGAGTGCCGTCCAGCCAGAGCCAGGCTCCTTCAGTAACAGCGTCCGTCAGGCCGATCCAGTAAGAATCCCATTTAGCGTTCTCTAAGAATTTCTGAGCAGAAAACAACAGTTTACTATTCGTTACAATGGAGGTGTAACATCATGAGGCAAAGAGGGGTGTCTTTTTAAAGAATGAGAGAATTACTGTACTTAAAGGAAAGGAAATTAAGAAATACATGAAAAGTAAATTTTCCTGACAGTTTGTTTTCTATAAAATTATTTGAACAAAAATTTAAACTTGAATGTTTGCAATACTGTACCTGCTCTGCCTCGCTCTCTATAATCACCAGGTCTGCTCCCATTGACACACAGCTGGCCCGGCTGGAGTTCCAGTCCATTTTATCAGTTGAGAAGTAGTAGCACTTTCCATTGAACTCCACCCAGTTCACTGGACAGGCTTTACAAACCCGCTCTGCACAATGAGAGAAAGAAGCAGTGCATGTTAAACAGAAACACCTGGAGATCTGAAGAAGGGGCTGCACCTACAACACAGGGCTAGATTCTCAGCATTAGCATGATTTTATCAGAAGGATACTTCATCCCCCAAAAAAAAAAAAAAACTAGTATTGGGACAGATTAGTAAATGGGGAGGGTTGCTTTATTTGTCCCCCTGTTTGACCTCATCACTCAGAGCCCTTGCTTGCTAACTTGCATATTCTCCATGTTCCATGAATGCAGAACTAGGGGTGGGGCAGTGGACTGACAGCCAAGACTGATACCCCATTCAGTACCCCACCCCCAGTCGATGCTGTGCTCTTCAAACCAGTCAAACCTGACCCATCTGGATCCATGGATAGAGAGAGATAGATACATATAGATAGATATAGGGCTTTGAGCTGAGTGTTTGAATAGTGTAGGTCTGTTTTACAGCCTTTTTCTTTTTACTATTTTACACGCTTTTTAGTTTAATGAGATTTGACATCCTTTTCTTTAACTTTAGTTATTTATTTGTTGCTTTTTTAATGATCATTGTTTGTATTACTTATTTATTAATTTATTAGTTTTGCCGGCTGGATGTTTAGTTTGTGTAGCCTTGGGATGGGCTCTCACTCCGGCGGGATGGAAGGACTAACACAGAGACACGGGTTCAGGTGCGTTCCTGACAGCGGGTCGCGGTTCAGGACGTGCTGCTATCTGTGGGTAGGATTACTGGTTTTAATAACATCAAGTCTGCTTCTAGGATGAATAAGGCCATTGCTGTGTTGTTAAATCAAGAAGCACTAGTAAACAGGATTGTTGAAGAATGTTTCAGTATTAATGGTGCTTTCGTAACTGCAATGCCCCTATCAACCCCGCTAAAAATGTTTATCTTCTCAAATATTCCTCCTTTTATCCCCAGTGCTATCATAGAACGTTAACTAGCGAGGTACGGCAAAATAATGCCCCCCCTCAGAATGATTCTGCTAAGCTGCAAAAACCCAGAAATTAAACATGTCTTGTCCTTTCGCAGACTGGTGTTTGTGTTGCCACACAACCCATGGCAGGATTTAAGTGTAGCCTGGAGATTTGTGGTGATTGGCACGGAGTGAATTAGTTTTGCAAATTCAGACAAAATGAAATGTTTTCACTGCAGTGAAGAGGGTCACATGAAACACACCAGCCCTAAACTCAAGAGGGAGGCTGCTGCGGAGGGCAGAGCCGATGAAGGACAGGGGCTGGTAAGGCTGAGGGTGTTCGGGAGCAGCGTAAAGGATTATCCGCTAGAAAGTGTCCTGAGGGCATCAGATGATTCTAGGGCATTTGCCAAGCACTCCCACCTTTCACTTCCAGAGCTTGGCAACTCTTATTATTATTATTATTTGTTTATTTAGCAGACGCCTTTATCCAAGGTGACTTACAGAGACTAGGGGTGTGAACTTTGCATCAGCTGCAGAGTCACTTACAATTACGTCTCACCCGAAAGACGGAGCACAAGGAGGTTAAGTGACTTGCTCAGGGTCACACAATGAGTCAGTGGCTGAGGTGGGATTTGAACCGGGGACCTCCTGGTTACAAGCCCTTTTCTTTAACCACTGGACCAAGAAATCAACCCACCCTGACCGTAACCCAACCCAACCCTAACCTTAAGCAACCCCAGCCCTAAAACCTAATCCTAACCCAATACCTAACCCTAAACCTAACCATTAAAAATCATCACTTTCTAGTGGCTATTCCTTTGTGCTGCGTTCCGGGAGCGCAGGTGGAGGAGTCGGTGAAGAGACCCGTGCCTGCATCCAGAGCTAAGAGGAGTCTTGCGCAGTGCAGCTGCCCACAGAGACTGAGCCAAGCCTTGTCTGCGGGAGAAGACGAGGAGGAGGAAGGAGAGCTCTCTGACATCTCGCCAGCCAGCCCAGAAATAAAAAGTTGTACCCGCTTTAGATGTTCAGCAGATTTATGGATGAAACTAAAGGTAAAAGGGGAGTTGAGCTTTCAACTTTCTTCCCAGATTTGAAACTGTTCTTAATTTCGGCTAATTTAGTTTTAAGAAAAGTGACAGTAGTTGAATTTGATAGAAAAAAAAGACTTTGTTTGAAAAGGTTTGTGAGCACTGCTGGAAAAATGATAGGCGAATCAAAAAGTGGATCAAGTCACTTGTATAGCTTTTACCCTTGTTTTCTGTTATTTATTCTCGTGTTTTATTAGTCATCCTCCATGGAGAAGTTTACTTCAAGCTCTTTTAATGAAAGTGGCTGCTGTGATGTTTACAGTGCCTTAAAAAAGTCTTCACACCCTTGAACATTTTTCACATTCTACTGCCTAAAAAATACAATTTCAAATGCATTAAAGTAGAAGTTTGTTTCACTGATCTACACAACATCATCTACACTTTCAACATGAAAGAACAATTATAGAAATATTCAAAAAGTAATTAAAAATAAAAGACCAAAAAGCCTTGATTGCATAAGTCTTCACACCCTTTGTCATAGCAAACCCAAATTAGCTCAGGTACAACAAATTGCCTTAACAAGGCACATAATATGTTAAATAGAGCCCACCTGTGTCCAATCACAGTAGTTCAACTGATTTGAATACTCCTGGATGAAGAATCGAGCTGTTTCTGTTGAATGAAGTGAATTTGAAGCAAATGGCAAAACATGCCGAACAAGGAGCTGCCAAAAGAACTCCGGGATAAAGTTATTGAAAGGTACAGATTGGGGGAAGGCTATAAGAAACTTTCAATGTCTTTGAATATCCCTTGGGGCACTGTCAGGTCCATCATTGTAAAGTGGAAACAGTTTGGCACCACCAAGACACTACCTCGATCAGACCATCCCTCCAAAGTCAGTAGCCGTGGCTTAAGGAAACTGCTGAGGGCGGTCACTGTGAGGCCTAAGATTACTTTAAAAGAATTACAGAGGTCTCTGGCTGAGACTGGGGAAAATGTTGACTGTTCAACAATTTCAAGAGTACTCCACAAACATGGCCTGTATGGGAGGGTGGCAAGAAGGAAGCCATATGATGTGCTGCATAGCTTTTGCAAAGAAACACTTAGGGGACACTGCACACATGTGGGAGAAGGTTTTGTGGTCTGAGGAGACTAAAGTGGAAATTTTTGGTCTCAATGCTAAGCGATGTGTGGCGTAAACCAAACACGGCACATCACCCTGCTAACACCATCCCTACAGTAATGCATGGTGGTGGCAGCATTATGTTTTGGAGATTGTGGCGGAGTGTCCCACCCCTATATTTATATGTGCACTGTTTATTATTATTTGTATTATTGTTTGCAGCGTGGATAAAAGTGCAGCGTATTTGTTATTGTTTTTATATTTTAAAAATCTCGTGAGGATACGTGACTGATCAGCTAGCGATTTATTTAGTTGGCTGACAATCACGCATCCTTATTAAACTTGTGCAGATGGTGACCATCTCCCGAGTTAATTCATTGATTAATTGATGCTAGTCGGGAGACGGTCACTGTATATAAACCTGCAGCTCTCTACCCTCAGGGAAGTGTACAGAGGAGAGTACGGGAGAGCGTAGAGAGAAAAAATTGCTATATGGAATCTATACTTGTTTCATTATTGTTTATTTGTTTGGCCAATGTGCCTTTTTGTTTGTTGTGTTTTGTTTTGTTCAAATCTTTTGGTTTATTTATTTAATAAAACGCTGAGTGCCGTAGCGTTCAGCTTCACCCATCTCCATCCATTGTTTTGTTTCTGTTACTTCCTGGTCCGTGACGTCACTAGTCACACTCCACTCAACAGCTGCTCGGTCACATATGGTGTCCTGTGTGGGACAAACAACGCCTCCAGGAGCCGGACCAGGAAAAAAAAGGAAGTTTTTTTTTTTTTTTTTTCAAATAGTGTTTGTGTTTGAAAAAAAATAATAATAAAAATAAAAATGGAAGGATGGAGCTGGAGAAAGCGGCTGAAAGCAGACCCGTGCATCCAGCGCCAGAAGGGGAGCCCGTGCATCCAGCGCCCAGAAGGGGGAGCCCGTGCATCCAGTGCCCAGAAGGGGAAGGGGGAGAGCCCATAGGTCCAGAACCTAGGCCTCCAGCATCAGAGGAAAAATACCTGCTGCCTCTGCCTTCTCCACCGCTTCCACCAGCAGGAGCAGAGCAGTGGGAGCTGCCTCTGCCTCCATCGCCAGGAGCAGAGCAGCAGGAGCTGAATATCTGCCGGTTCCATCTCCACCACCGTGGGAAGATTGCTTGCCCCTCCCACCTCCACCAGCAGAGGGTGAACATGGGAAGGACTGCTCCTGCCCTGCCTCGCTCCGCCCAGGGATGCCTGCCTCGCACTGCCCAAAGATGCCTGCCTCGCATCGCCCAAGGTTGCCTGTTGCTCCGCATCGCCTGGGGCTGCCTGTTGCTCCATCACCTACAGAGCCACCAGTTACAGGGTACGAGGGAGAAGTGGAGCTCCCGCTGCTGCCTCCATGGCCAGGGGCTCCCCTCCCGAGTTCGCTTCAGGAGGGTCCGCTGCTGCTGCCGTAACCTTCTGAGGGTCCGCTGCTGCTGCCGTCGCCTCCCGAGGGTTCTGCTTTGCCTGGAGCCCCATGAAGGGAGCTGCCGACCACGAAGAAGGGGGGTCAGGAGACCAGCTCCCCAGCTGCACTTTCGGCAGGAGAAATTGTGGTTGGAGGCCCACGGAGGAGTTGCGGGCATGAAGAAGTGGGGGAGGTCTGTTTATTATTATTTGTATTATTAGTATTATTATTTGTATTATTGTTTGCGGCGTGGATAAAAGTGCAGCGTATTTGTTGTTTTTATATTTTAAAAATCTTGTGAGGATACGTGACTGATCAGCTAGCGATTTATTTAGCTGGCTGACAGTCACGCATCCTTATTAAACTCGTGCAGACGGTGACCATCTCCCGAGTTAATTCATTGATTAATCGTTGCTAGTCGGGAGATGGTCATTGTATAAAAACTTGCAGCTCTCTACCCTCAGGGGAGTGTACAGAGGGGAGTACGGGAGAGTGTAGAGAAAGAAAAAATTGCTATATGGAAGCTATACTTGTTTCGTTATTGTTTATTTGTTTGGCCAACGTGCCTTTTTGTTTGTTGTGTTTTGTTTTGTTCAAATCTTTTATTTATTTAATAAAACGCTGAGTGCCGTAGCGTTCAGCTTCACCCATCGCCATCCATTGTTTTGTTTCTGTTACTTCCTGGTCCGTGATGTTACCAGTCACACGCCACTCAACAGCTGCTCGGTCACAGGGATGCTTTGCAGCAGCGGGGACAGGGAGGCTTGTGAAAATCAAGGGAAAGATGGAGGATGCAAAGTACAGGCAGATCCTAGAGGAAAACCTGTTCCAGTCTGCCAGAGACCTGGGACTGGGGAGAAGATTCAACTTTCAGCAGGACAATGATCCTAAGCACAAAACAAAAGCAACAATGGAGTGGCTCAGCAAGAAAAGTGAATGTCCTCGAGTGGCCTAGTCAAAGCCCAGATATGAAACCTATAGAAAATCTGTGGCATGACTGCAGTCCACAGACGATCCCCAGCCAAGTTGAAAGAGTTTGAGCTATTTTGCCAAGAAGAATGGGCAAAAAATGCACCATCCCGATGTGCTAAGTTGGTAGACACTTATCCAAAACGACTCATGGCTATTATTGCTGCAAAAGGGGTTTGCACCAAGTATTGACTCACAGGGTGTGAAGACTTATGCAATCAAGACTTTTTGTTTTTTTATTTTTAATTTTTGAATATTTCTATAATTGTTCTTTCACTTTGAAAGTTTAGAAGATGTTGTGTAGGTCAGTGAAACAAACTCCTACTTTAATGTATTTTAATTGTATTTTTTAGGTAGCAGAATGTGAAAAATGTTCAAGGGTGTGAAGACTTTTTCAAGGCACTGTATTTTCACCAGGGCTGGGAGCAGAGATTGTGTCTGTGGAGGAGGTCGTGCAAGGGAGGCTTTTAAAAGTTGAAATGAAATTAAATGGGGGTTTTATTGATCTTTGTAATATTTATGCTCCTAATTTGGGCAGAGAATGGATTTTATTTTTTAAAAGTCTTAATCAGATTTTAGGAAAGTGTGATCCAGAACATTTTATACTGGTGGGTGGGGATTTCTATTGTACTTTAGATTTTAATTTAAACAGAAATCATGATGAACCCAATCCCTGTCAGAGAGCTGGCTGGCATGCTGACAAAATTCAATCTAGCGGACGTCTGGAGGGACTTGCACAACACCTCTAAACAGTACGCTTGGATTAAAGTAAGTAATGGTGAAATATCTGGAGCACGGCTGGACCGTGTATACACTCAAAAGCACTGCCTCAATAGAATCATTAACAGCAGTATTCACCCCACGTCCCTGTCTGATCATCACTTCATCACCACAGTTTTCTGCTTACCCACAGCACACTAAATCTTATTGGCACTTTAATATTAAATTATTACAAGACATTCAGGCCCAAATCTATAAAGGGGAAAAACCGACCGCAAAAAGCCACGTAATGTGTGTGTTCAGTACGGCCGCACTCTGCGTCAAAGTAACAACCTATTTTATAAGACTAATTAGGTGAAGCAGGAGATTCCGCAATCAAACAATTTAAATACCCCTCACCGCAATTACCAGTGGAGAATTACACAGAAGGGATGGAGCCCCTCCTGCCTTTGCCATCAAGAGGAGAGGAGCAGGAGCTACCTCTACCTCCACCACCACCAATGGGAGAAGTGGAGCTCCTGCTGCTGCCTTCATGGCCAGGGGTTCCCCTCCCGCCATCGCCTGGGGATGCCAGTTCGAGGGTCCGCTGCCGCCGTCGCCTCCCAAGGGTCCGCTGCCGTTGTCACCTGGTGTCACTGCCAGCTTTGCTTTGCCTGGAATCGCTGCAAGCCCTTCATGGCAGCAGGGAATACTGTGGCCAGAGCCCCACAAAGGGGAGCTTCCGGCTACGAAGAAGGGCGGGAGGGTATGAGGAGACCACCTCCACCACCCCTGTGCCATAGCCCGGCGCCTGGGGGTTGGTTCCCTCAACCTGGGCTCCCAGGCACCCAGGCTGCATGTTTGGACCTCTGGTCGCTGGGCCTGACTTCCAGGTCGCGGCACCACCAGGCACACAAGGTCATTTGGTCTCCTGCTCCGCTCCCCCTGGTTGCCCAGACGTCGCTCCACAGTCGCCTGGGCTCGCACCTCTGCCTGGGGCTGCAGCCGACTGCTTGCCTGCCTGCACTCCTGCCTGCGCTCCTGAAACCCCAGCCACTATACCTGGGTGCCCTGTCGCCAGGTCTCGGTCCTGCCAGGAAGGCGCCGGACTATGGACTAACCCTTCCTCAAGGATGGGAGAGGAATGGTGTGGCAGGCTGGCTTGCAGTGGTGACGTCACGGACCAGGAAGTAACTGAAACCACAACAATGGATGGGCGGGCGAAACTGAACGCAACGGCGTTCAGTTGATTTTATTAATAAACAAACAAAACAAAGATTTAAACAAAACAACAAAACAAAAGGGCACGAGGGCCAAACGAATAAACAGACAAACAAGTAAGTGGCGTGCTGGCTGAACCAGCACGTTTTAGCAATTGTTTTATGTCGTCTCTCTCCGCTCTCTCTCGCTCTCTACTCCAAAACTCCACCGGCGCAGAACAGACAGCTGCAGGTTCTTATACTCTGGCGAGGGTTAACTAGCTGTTAATTATCTTATTACCCTCGGCCACAGTCTGCAGCGTTTGGTAAGGATGCATGACTGTCAGCTAGTTAAATAATCAGTAGCTGATCAGTCATGCATCCTCACGAGGTTTTAAATATAAATAATAATAAATACTGGCGCTGTTATCCGCGCCGCAAACAATAATACAAATAATAATAATGGGGGGGACACTCCGCCACAAATGGCAATAGGGGACTTGAGGGAGGGTGGATGGCTTTCAAAGGGGGTGGGGGAGGTGGTCGTGGGGCCATGTGTGCTGCGCACAAGTGGGGGGAAATGGGGCAGGGCCCTGCCTGTAAATAATATTGTTTTGTGGTGATTTGGTGGTGGTTGGCAGGGATGGGGTTAATTTGCTATCCCTGCCAAAATACATGTGAGAATGTGGCTGGAGCTAATTGAATCACTGATGATAATTAGACTCCAGCCACATGGTATAAAAAAGGAGAAAAATCCTTTGTATGGTGGAGGTGTTTTTGGTGGGCATTTGTGCTGTGTTTACTGTTATTATTTTGGAAACTTTGTAGTCATATTTTGTTTGTAGTGAAGGCGAATACCCAGCCTACGTTTTTTGTATTTTGTTTAAACCTTTTGTTTTGGCCCTTGAGCCGGTTATTTTGTTCCTGTTTATTGTGTTTGTTAAACCTTTTTATTTAGCTTTGTGAGCAGTGTTTTTGTTTGTACAACCTTTTTATTTTGTGTTTATTAAAGATGTGCAGCAGCGCTTAAACTACAGCTGTCTCTGAGTCTCCTTCCCAGCCGGTACGATCTGGGCCCGCAACGCTACCCTATCACACATGTATATGAGACTTTTTCTTTCGTGCGCCTTGGAATATCGTTCCTTCTTTTCTTAATCTCCACTGTTCTTATATAATAATGCCTACACTCTAGAAGTAAAGGCTCTTGTTAGAACCTTGATTTGCCACTGTGGGGAGACCTTTCTAGGTACTTCTAAAACTTTTTTTTTTTACATGGATTCTATATTCTCTATTTGCAGACTTTCTTTTTTGTCATGTAAGCTAAGAAACATGTATTGAAAATTTTAGTTTGCAAAACAATACGGTATTATAAACCGCAATTTACAAACTGACTTGATCAGAAGGGTTAAAAAATTAGCTCTTTGCAAAATGTTATTAAATGTTTCTTTGTCCTTGAAAACGATGTCTCCTTCTTGCTATAGACAAGTCTCCCACATCACCTTGCCTTTTATATAGCCTACTTTCTGACTGCAGCAAAATAACGCCTGCTTTACAGAGTTCTTAAAATAATCAAGCAAATACGAGGCCCGCAATTACCAGCAGACAGAATATTTAATAGACCTCATTTGCAAAATCCACTCCCAATTTTAGCGGTTTCATTCAAAAACACAACAGAATTACATATGCATATACAGAATTACATATGCATCAAGTGCACAGAGACATTGCTCCCGCAAATCACGTTTTAATTGCGTGTTTATGCTATTGTGTGTGTTTTATAAATCCCATCCAAGAATTCAGAATCCTCAGCACCCGTTTTACGGTCGTAAAACATGCGCAATCCTTTTATAAATCCGGGCCTCAGTTCGCAGATTTAAAAAAAAAAATTCTGGGACAACTGAAGCAGAGAGAAGAGCCGTTTCTCCAGTTTGAGGCAGTGGTGGGACGTGGGGAAAACTCATATTAAGATTTTCTGCCAGCAATACACCCAGAACGTCACTAGACAAATGAATGCAGCAGTCAGCCAGTTAGAGATTGATATTTTAGAGATTGAGAGAGCGCTGGGTGGCCAGAGCATGGAGGGGACATATTGCAGCCTGAATGAGAGGAAACCACTCCTGATCAAGGGGTCGCTGGTGAGAGCAAGATTAATTGAACTAAGAGACATGGACGCCCCACAGCCGGTGGAGAGATGTCTCCAGCCTTGCGAGCTTCGTGAGGGACGGTGGACTTTTACTCCGAGCTGTATCAGGTTGAGAAATGCGACCAGGAGTAGACGGAGTGGCTATTGGAGGGTCTCCCTAGCCTGAGTGAGGAGTAGCGCTGCGGCCTGGACACGCCTGTCTCATTTGGGGAGCTCACGACCGCCGTCACACAGTTCTCCAACAACCACAGAACCTGGGCAGGATGGGCTTCTGGCCGAGTTTTAAAAACACTTTTGGAAATGTCTGGGAAGTGATCTGCACAGGTGCTGAAGGAGTGGGTGGCAGAGGAGAGCTACCCTGAGCTGCCGCAGGGCAGTACTGACTTTGTTATCGAAAAAAGGGGGCCTATCTGCTGAAGAACTGGCGCCCTATGTCGCCGTTGTGCTGCGATTATAAAATCCTCTCCAAAGCTCTGGCCAGCCGTCTTGGAGAATGCTTGAGCTCCATGGTGCACAGAGACCAGATGTACTGTGTGCCTGGGTGCTCTATAATTTGTTTTTAATTTGTTTATAATTTGTTTTTATCATTTAATCATTTTTTAAATCTAGGCTGGTGTCACTTGACCAGGAGAAGGCTTTCGACAGGGTGGACAATGGCTTTTTATTCCGCACCCTGGAGGTGTTTTGTTTCGGTCCTGTTTTTATCTCTTACATCAAAATTGTATCAGACAGATCAGACAGGGCTGCTCTCTGCGGGGATGCTCTACTCTACATCTCCACTCTGGCATGCACTTGCCGATTCTTCCTGAGCAACATCCGAAGAATCCAACCCTTCCTCACCAACTACGCCACCCAGCTCCTGGTCCAGGCCTTGGTACTCTCCCGCCTAGACTACTGCAACTCCCTCCTGGCTGGCCTCCCTGCGTCTGCCACCCGTCCGCTCCAGCTCATCCAGAACTCCGCTGCCCGCCTGGTGTTCTCTCTGCCTCGCTTCTCCCACGCAACTCCACTACTCCGCTCACTCCACTGGCTCCCGATCACAGCTTGCATCCAGTTCAACACTCTTGTACTAGCCTACAGATGCAAGAAGGGACCAGACTGCACCCTTCTACCTCCAGACCCTCATCTCTCCCTACACCCCCACTCGACCTCTCCGCCTGCACTAGAAGACTGGCTCTACCTCCTCTACGCTCCCCTGCCTCCAGAGCCTGCTCCTTTTCCACCCTCACCCCGCAGTGGTGGAATGGCCTTCCTACAGATGTCAGGACTGCCCAGTCCCTGATCACATTCCAATGCCTCCTCAAGACTCACCTCTTCAGAAAGCACCTGTAGAACTCCTCTGTTCTTCCCCTGGGACACTTATCACCCTTCCTTAAATGCGCTTTACTTGCTCTTATCTGCCCCCTATTTTACTGCATTTAATCCTGTACTTCAGAGTACTGTAATCTGCCAAGTGTTTAATCTGTAGTATTTTGTATTTAACACTTTGCAGTCCATTTATTAAGTCTTGGCGTCAGGCGCATCAGGTCAATTTATTTTCACACGCACTTAATTTTAGACGCGCTGTTTAAAAGTATTTTTTTCCACAGTCAAACGGGTTTAAAAGGCCCTGCATATCAACAAAGCACTCACTAGGCATCTCCAGCCCCGCCCCACCCTTTCGTTCGCTATCGCTTTCACATATGCTAATAAATAAATAATAGTAATAATAATAGTCGTACATACCAATCAATCATCTCCTGATCACTCGTTTTATCACCAAACTCCTCAATAATGCAATCCAAGTCATTATTTTATTACTATAACATCTCAAAAAAGCTCTGCAAATGTCTGTGATAGTCTCTGTGAGCTGATACAGTAACAGCCAGTTTGTTACCTTATGACCGCCTCTATGTGATGCCAGGTGCAAGTATGACTATTCATGAGATAAGCCTTTTTTATTTTTATGTTTTTTTTTAATCTTTTATCGGCTTGTCTCGGCTCCTGTCGCTCCCACTCGGCCATTGAATGGTTTTCTCGGCTTTTTCTGAAGAGAAAATGACTAGAAACCAGTTTTTGCGTTTTTGATGATGTCAGACAGGGTCCGACAATGGACGGATAGGAATAATCGCAATGTCGGACCAGGTCCGACAATGGACCGCAAAGGGTTAATCATATCCTGATGTAACTATCACTGACACTGTTATCTGCTGTATTATTGAATCGTATTTTGTCACACTTGTACTTGCTTGAACCAAAGTCATTGTATTTATCTTGCTCTTAATTGTATTATTACTTGTACTGTGATACTTGAAATGTATTTGCTTACGATTGTAAGTCGCCCTGGATAAGGGCGTCTGCTAAGAAATAAATAATAATAATAATAATAATACTCGCTAGCCATTGAACCGCTGCTACACCGGCTGAGGTATTGGTGTTGATTTTTTTTCTGTTTCTTGTAAACCATTTTCTTTTTGATGTTTTCAAAAAAGGGATTTTAAAAATTCAATCTTTTTCTTTTATTTAAAAAAAAAAAGTTTCACTGCATATCTATATACAGGAATATACATTAAATATGAAATGCAAATTTAACTTATTGAATAAAGTTTTTTTTTTTTAAAGTCAAAGTCTCCTCTCTCTCTCTCTCTCTCTCTCTCTCTCTCTCTCTCTCTCTCTCTCTCTCTCTCTCTCATCCAGTCTGTTGTTGATGATGGGATTGTATAAAATTCACAACTCACCCTTTGAAGAGCCTTCTTTGAGAGGACATTATTTATCCAAGATTGATGCTTTCACAGAAAGGTCAGTATTGTTCTTTTTCAATTCTGAATTTGCTTTTTGGAGTCTGCTAGAGTTACTCTGGAGCTCAGAATGAGTTTCACTGAGCCTGCTATAGTTATTCTGCAGATTAGAATGAGATCCAGAGAGCTTGCTATAGTTACTCTGCAGCTCAGAATGATTCTTGTTGAGGTTGCTGTAGTCACTGCTCAAGTCCTGGAGCTGATTCAGTAATGATGACTAATTTGTGGACAGGCTGATGTATTTCTCAGGGTCTTCATTAGTTTTGAAGTCTGAGAAAAACAAACAAGCAAATAGACAAGCATGAATTACAGTTTTGTTCAGTCGAATGCACTCAACCAGCTTGTTCTGTACATGTTTAAAGCTGATTAATCAGTTCATTAAATCTGACTCTGGAATGCAGTGATATTCGCTGTCCATTCTTCACATACTGGTCATGGGAAACTGGTATCTGAATGATCTTTTCAAGTCCATTTATGTGAATACAAGTTTGATAATCATGACACGTTCCTTGAGTTTCATTGAAGAAGCCAACATCAGTTTAGAACAGTTTCATGGACTTTAAAATGTATTGAATCAACCAAAGGAGAATAAAACTGAATGTCAAACTTTATTGAATTAATCAACTTAGACTTTTAAAAAACAAAACTTTTAGTCAGTTGTTTCTGAAATGGTCACGTTGTGAGGTGATGATTAAGTTAGAGAAAGTTAGAGAATATCACACAAGCGATTTGACCCCTGCTAACAAACAGCAGTGTGTGAATACTCACGATAGACAGCGAGGGAGATGATGGCAGCCAGTAAGAGACAACACAGGATGAGGATGACCAGTGCAGTCTGTATGAAGAGGCTTTGCCAGCAGCACTCACAGGCGGGGTGGGGTCTGAGGAGAGAGAACACAGCTCAGGATACAGTACACAGTATACTAAAGAAACTTTCTGGAGTTATAACTTCAAACACTCAGTCACAAGATACACTGCGGTATAGAAAATACTTCATTAAATCGTTGGCAGTCTCACAGCAGAAATCCATGTTTGTTTTTGTAGGAAAAATATATTTCTTCAGAGAGTGAGGTGCCCATACAGTTGTCACTAAACAAGTGTGATGATATGGGCAGCATTGCTGTTTTAATACCCACTGTGTCCCACTGTGACAGGATGACATCACTGGCAGCTGTTTCTACCAGGAAGAGACTCAGACACAAGAAGGCTGCAGGTTTAAATGTGCTAATACCCTCATGTAATCACAAATATGATAAATACCATGGGCAAAACACACAATACACGGCTTCATAAACGCCCCTAAACCCCAGCAATATACTATATATATTATATAGAGGTTGCTGAAGACAGTTTACTGTCAAAAGTCATACACCATGGCAAGACTAAGCACAGCAACAAGACACAAGGTAGTTATACTGCATCAGCAAGGTCTCTCCCAGGCAGAAATTTCAAGGCAGACAGGGGTTTCCAGATGTGCTGTCCAAGCTCTTTTGAAGAAGCACAAAGAAACGAGCAACGTTGAGGACCGTAGACGCAGTGGTCGGCCAAGGAAACTTAATGCAGCAGATGAAAGACACATCATGCTTACTTCCCTTCGCAATCGGAAGATGTCCAGCAGTGCCATCAGCTCAGAACTGGCAGAAAACAGTGGGACCCTGGTACACCCATCTACTGTCTGGAGAAGTCTGGTCAGAAGTGGCCTTCATGGAAGACTTGCGCCAAAAAGCCATACCTCCAAGGTGGAAACAAGGCCAAGCGACTCAACTATGCACGAAAACACAGGAACTGGGGTGCAGAAAAATGGCAGCAGGTGCTCTGGACTGATGAGTCAAAATTTGAAATATTTGGCTGTAGCAGAAGGCAGTTTGTTCGCCGAAGGGCTGGAGAGCGTACACGAATGAGTGTCTGCAGGCAACAGTGAAGCATGGTGGAGGTTCCTTGCAAGTTTGGGGCTGCATTTCTGCAAATGGAGTTGGGAATTTGGTCAGAATTAATGGTCTCCTCAATGCTGAGAAGTACAGGCAGATACTTATCCATCATGCAATACCATCAGGGAGGCATCTGATTGGCCCCAAATTTATTCTGCAGCATGACAACGACCCCAAACATACAGCGAAAGTCATTAAGAACTATCTTCAGCGTAAAGAAGAACAAGGAGTCCTGGAAGTGATGGTATGGCCCCACAGAGCCCTGATCTCAACATCATCGAGTCTGTCTGGGATTACATGAAGAGAGAGAAGCAACTGAGGCTGCCTAAATCCACAGAAGAACTGTGGTTAGTTCTCCAAGATGTTTGGGCCAACCTACCTGCCGAGTTCCTTCAAAAACTGTGTGCAAGTGTACCTAGAAGAATTGATGCTGTTTTGAAGGCAAAGGGTGGTCACACCAAATATTGATTTGATGTAGATTTTTCTTCTGTTCACTCACTTTGCATTTTGTTAATTGATAAATATAAACTATTAACATGTCTATTTTTGAAAGCATTCTTACTTTACAGCATTTTTTCACACCTGCCTAAAACTTTTGCACAGTACTGTATATATATTGTAAGGAAGGAGCAGTGGCGCCTTTAAGAAATGGCGTCACTGGGGAAGAAACTACACAACCCATAGTCCCCAGTGGTGATTAAGAAGGTGGGGTTAGAGGATTTAAAAGGAAGCGGGGCTGAACAAGGGGGGCGATTGTGGGGAACTCTGCTCGGTTGTCCTGTCTGCTCAAGCTTCCAACGACTATTCCAGTGAAGAAGAGGATATAGTAAGTGCGTCAAATCTAAGTTATAGCGATTGTGGAAAAGTCTAGCATAGAGCGTTTTACCTCTTGGTGAGGCAGACTTTTGTTTTGAATTGTTTGGTTTTGTTTGATATTTTTGGGATTAAAAATATTTCACGGTGTTTACACTGTTTGGTCTTCAGCTGCAGGAGCAGCTATACTCTGACCGAGTGTGTTGTTTATATGAGCAGGACTTGCTACAAATATTACGTGGTTTTCAGCTGCAGGAGCAGCGACACTTTGACCGAGTGTATTGTTTATATGAGCAGGACTTGCTACAAATATTACGTGTACTTCAGCTGCAGGAGCAGCAGTATTTTGATTGAGTGTGTTGCGGGACTTATTACAAACACTGCACAGTTACCGATGCAGGTGCAGCGACTGTGCACAAAGAAACGAGTCACAGAACCAGGTTTGGCTCATACAGTTTGGATACAGGTGGCCGGAGTAACGGTACAAGTCTCAGAAGGAGGGGTACATTGGGAAGAAAACCATAAAGCACAGAATCAGGTTATGAGAACAATCTTTATTTCCTTCTGGTCTGCCCTTGCTGTCTTTCAGGTGTCACCAGTCGTCAAAGCACGAGGCTGCTTAATCTAATATGTTATATATAGTAAACTTTTGGTTTACCAGTAGCCAACTACGCCACCTGGTGATGGTCAGGCACCAGGACCTGGATTTCAAACAAATTAACACAGGTTCGTTTTAAAATGTGACTAGTTGAGAACCACCACAAACGCTAACCACACCAAGAGGCAGACACAAATTGCACAATATAAAATGGTTTATTAAAACACCACAATAAACCAATAAGTAAAAAAAAATCACAAAATAAAACCCCAAAACATAACACCCACATCAATGGCTAGGGCGTAAAGTAACAAAATAAAACCCCCACTACAATGACTTGGGAGCAAAGTACAAAATAAATTAATGAAGCCCTCCAGTAATAACTAAAGAGCTATCGCTTCAATTCGCTCAATCTCCACTCAAGTTCCCAAGGGCAGGCGAACAGCGTCTTCCCAACTCCACAAAATCCCTGTCTTCCGCACCACAACCAGGACAGTCCCCCTTTAACGTGTGCCCTCTCCTGGAGAAAAGAGAAGGGAAGAAAACACAGCAGCAATGATCTGTTCCAACAGCACTTAGTTCTTCCCAATCGCACCTTGCTAGGTAGAGTAAAACAATGGCAATATAAAGGAGATCAATAAGAAAACATATCTCAAATCCCACAACAAATACAAGCACTTTCCATCAGAATCAATAAAAATAGAAAAAAAGGGTACACCAGGGTCCACTGTAACAACTAGAGTTGCTGACAATTATAAAATCATACCGCAATTTCCATCACCCAGCAATTCGCTTAATACACCCAGTTATCTAGGTAGCAGCCACAATCCAATGCAGCCTCAAACAATAATCCCAGTTCCAGTTCCGGTACTTCTATATTCCAGTACTTCAATCAGCAATCCCAAGGTGCACCATAATTCTCCTCCCCAGTTCTCATCCTTTGTATCCTGACATCTGTCTTCTTGTGCATCCCTTCGGTATCCTGGTGTGTCTCTCTGTATCCTGGTGTGTCTCCCTCCCAGTTCATGCTGTGCTGCTTATAAACCCAGTTGGCCACTCCTTTTCCTGCTCAAAACCAATCAGACACCCCCCAACATCTAATTGGCACTAGCACTGGCCCAAAAAACTACATTTCCCAAAATCGAAAAGGAAATGACTATATAAGGCGCGGGTTGATGACGTCACACTCCTGCTTCTCCTCAGCCACAGTGCTCCGTGTAATACAAACAAAAAAAACGAGGTAACTTAACTTACATAATAAATAAATGTGCTTCAAAAACAAAGTAATAGTGTTCTCACAACAAAAACAAATTAAATATGTGATAAACAATAATAATAATAATAATAATAATAATAATAATAATAATAAAAAAACGTTATTTAAAAATACAAACAATACAAAACTGGGCTAGAAACACTAAATTGTCATTCTGTGACACAGGCAGCCTAGGATAGAGGACGTACTGTTCCAGGCTTGCTCCACCAGAGAGAGTCCAACCTGTACTCACCTGTGTTCCAGGCTCGCTCCACCAGAGAGAGTCCAACCTTTACTCACCTGTGTTCCAGGCTCACTCCACCAGAGGGAGCCCAACCTGTACTCACCTGTGTTCCAGGCTCGCTCCACCAGAGGGAGCCCAACCTGTACTCACCTGTGTTCCAGGCTCGCTCCACCAGAGGGAGCCCAACCTGTACTCACCTGTGTTCCAGGCTCGCTCCACCAGAGGGAGCCCAACCTATACTCACCTGTGTTCCAGGCTCGCTCCACCAGAGCAACATTATCACTGCTCCCAATTAAAGGAGAGCTAACCAGGGCTTTACAATCCATTCTCTTAAAGAAGGTGAAAATAAAGAAGTCTTTAAAACTAGCTGATCTACAGAAGAATAAGAAGAAAGTTACATGGGGGGGGTGACAGAGACAAAATGATTCTTGGTGATACATCTCCCTCCCGACCTGTGAGGACGCAGTGTAAAGGGAACAGAGTGCCCTGGACTGCATGGCCTGACAATTTATTCCCAGGGTTTGGTGGAAGTCGGCCATCTAGAAAGGGGGCTCAGCTGCGGTACACCAAGTCATCACCCCAGAGGGAAAGTGGTGTGGCATCCGCGGATTGGAGGAGAAACGGCTGCACTCGCTAACCAAAGGTGCGTGACTGAAGGTACAAATAGGGGATGTGGCTTGGTGATCTGTTCCTTTGTTTATGGTTAAGAGATACGCTGAAGGATAAAAGTAAAATAACTGTGAGTGTTTGTTTGTTTTGTTCTGTCTTGTCTAAGCAATTCACTGTTTGTTTTTATTAGACGGCTGAACACAATCCGGAGCTGTCGCCAAAGGCCAGCACTTACCTGACATCACTGCAATTTGTTTCACAAAGACCTGTATTTACACCACAAGCACTTTAGCACGCACTGTGGACTTGTGCATGTGTTTTGTGTTTCGTGTGGGTGTGTGAGAGGGGAGGGATTTGGACTGACAGTCAGGTGCATGCGGGAGCCTGTAGAGGGTTCGTATTCTCCGTGTATTCCCACGCTGTGAGGAAATCGGGGAGCAACAAGCTGCGGAAAAACCGCACACTTTATTTTGTAGTTCTTACTTAAAGTATTTTGTTTTCCTTTTTCCTTTCGCCTTTTCACTTATTGCTCCTTTGGATTACACATCTGTGTGTGTTGTATGAAGACAGGGCACAATACCATTGTTGTTAGATTGCCCCGAACTATAACAAAAACACCTACCAACCAAGCTCACCCTAATAAATCTGGGCGCCTGTGCCGGCGTTTCATATTTGAACTTTGTGTCTGTCTTGTGTCTTCCCACACTCTACCACACATGGTGTGAGAGGTGGGATAACTGGCATTGCCAAGACACAGCAGTGCCCATTTGAAAAAAAAAAATCATCAGAATGGATGCAATGCAATTTGCAGAGATGATGGCCTTTCTGCGCCAGACACTGACAGCGGCGGTGCAGGGAGGGACTGAGGCTGCTTCCAGATGGCAGCAGCCTACTAAAATGATGGCGGAGGATCGCCCGGAGGCATACCTTCGCCTGTTTGAAGCTCTGGCGGAGGCCAATCAGTGGCCCCAGGACCGGTGGGCGAGCTATCTTCTGCCGCAGTTAAACGGGGAGGCGCAAGCTGCTGCCCAAACTCTGTCCGCAGAGGAGATGAGGAACTATGCCACCCTTAAAACGGCTATCCTCAATAGAGTTGAAGCCACCCCTGAAGGGTACTGATGGAGACTCCGGGAGGGGAAGTTAGGAGAGATGGAACATCCCCGTACACTGGCCCACCGTCTCCGCCATTATGCCGTGGGATGGCTTTATCCCGGCACCAACTCCAAGGATCGGGTCGTGGAATTGGTGGTGCTGCAGCAGTTCCTGGAGGCTTTGGGACCGGTCCTGAGACTGTGGGTATGAAGACAGGGACCCGGAACCCTGAATGAGGCAGTCACCATGGCTGAGAGATACCAGGCAGCTGAGCCCGCTCCAAGCACTGCACCCTACAAATCTGCTGCCTCAGCACCAGCGCCCCACATTGCCCCTGAGGCGGTGAAGGGACTCGGGGGCTCCAACCATTTAGATGGGCTGTGGCTGTGGGATCTCCCAGTCCGGGAACTGGGACGGTGTGGGCTGCCCCACGGCTGATCGCAGTGTCGGGCCGGGGTCTCGGGCGGCCACAGCATCGTCGGAGCCCTTTGATTGCTCCTGTCTTTCAACCTCCGGCAGATGCTTCAGGGAGAGAAAGCAGCCAACCGAGGTGTTGAACGTGCTACAACTTGGGTCACTTGGCTCGCGACTGCCCCTCCATGAAGTGTGACCTCGCTGGGTCTGGTAAGTATGTTCAATTATCTCAGTCACTCCAGCAAACAAGTTTTGTTCTTCCTGTGACAGTGGAAGGGACACAAACTCGGGATCTCTTGGATTCAGGGTGTGGTCAGTCTCTGATACAAGAAGGGTTGATCTCACCGGGGCATAAACGATTGTTGGGACGGGTTAACATTAAATGTATACATGGGGATATTCGCACCGACCCTAAGGTATGGATAACACTACAAATTGGCACTAAAACAACACGCATAAAAGTAGGCTTGGTTCCTCAGTTGCTCGGGTTGGACTGCCCACAGTTCAATGATTGGGTAGCGGCTGTGGTTGCCCCGCCTTCCCCATTGGTAGAGAAGGAGGAAGTAATTGGAGATATCTTTCCCTTCCGTGTCCCGGCTTGGTTTTGTCACAGATTTAAACCCCGTAAAACAAAAAGGGAAAGGCGGGCCACTAAGAATGAGGGCTGGCAATGGAGGGAGTCCAGTCATGTTCGAGTGGGGGCGGTTGGCGAAGATTCTGGGGGTGTGCAGGAGCCAGCACAGGAGCTGATTTTTTAGCTCGCTCCTGTGACTTTCGACTCGAGCAAGGATGTGACGACGCATTAGGTTGGCTATTTGATCAAGCGGTGGTGGTTAATGGTCGGGTGGTTGAGCCTGGTCATGTCGCTGCGTACCCACACTTTGAAATTGACCGTGACCTGCTGTATTGGGTTGATAAATTGCACCAGAGCGGGGAGGTGCGTCGCCAGTTGCTTGACCCTTTGCCTTTTAGGGAAGATTTATTGCATTTGGCTCACGCTGTTCCCCTGTCTGGTCACTTGGGTAGGGACAAAACTAAAGCGAGACTTGAGGCACGGTTCAATTGGCTGGGGTTGGATGGCGACGTCAGGCGGTTTTGTGAGCAGTGCCCAGAGTGCCAACGTGCCAGCCCCAGAGCCGTGCCACGAGCCCCCCTTGTGCCATTGCCACTTGTGGAAGCTCCGTTCGAGCGTACTGGGGTAGATATATTCGGACCGCTGGAGCGAAGTGCGTCGGGATACACGCACCTGTTGGTTATCCTGGATTACGCTACGCGTTATCCAGAGGCCATACCACTTCGCTCTGCCTCCGCTAAATCTGTCGTCAACGAGCTTGTTAAAGTTTTTTCCTGGGTGGGGATTCCCCGAGAAATGCTTACCGACCAAGGAACCAATTTTATGTCTCGGCTGGTCCGCGAATCATGCAAACTTTTGGGGATTAAGACTATCAGGACATCAGTTTATCACCCTCAATCTGATGGTTTGGTGGAGCAAAACTCTAAAAAGCATGATGCTTAGGTTCATTGAAAGTGATGTGCGCAACTGGGATAAGCTGATTCCTCCCCTCCTTTTTGCGATTAGAGAGGTACCGCAGGCTTCCACAGGGTTCTCCCCGTTCGAGCTGCTGTGTGGGAGGAGACCTCAGGGTGTGTTCGATCTCGTCAGAGAGATGTGGGAGGAACAGCAGGACAATTCGACCAATACGGTCCGGTATGTGTTGGATCTGTGCAGACGTCTTGAGTTTGTAGGTCAGTGGGCTCGTGACAATCTGCAGCAGGCAGGCCCGTTTGTGCACATTTCAGCCGGGAGATAAAGTGCTTTCATTATTACCCTGTCTAAACTCCTGGCAAAGTGGCAAGGACCCTTTGAGTTTACATGCTGGGTTGGTACAATGGATTACGTGGTCTGCCAGCCAGGATGAAGGAGGGAAAAGCACATTTATCATGTGAACCTCCTGAAGCCTTGGGTGCAACGGGAGATGTTTTTAGCAACACCCACAGATGACGTCACTGATTTGGGACCTGATCTTTCTGTCTTGGCGAGGATGGGGTCGGTTCAGGTTGGTAATAACCTGACACCAAGACAGAAACTTGGGGTTCACAATCTGGTGGCTGCTTTTCCTGACGTGTTCTCTCCAGCCCCGGGGCAGACTCTAGTAGCCCATCATCATATTGAAATTGAGCCAGGGACACGAGTTTGTCAAAGGCCATACCGCATACCTGAACGTAAAAGGCAGGTAGTGAAAGCGGAGATTGAGGAAATGCTCAAGCTGGGGGTAATAGAAGAGTCCCAAAGTGACTGGAATAGTCCAATCGTTTTAGTAGATAAGCCAGACGGGTCGACACGATTTTGCATTGATTTTAGGAGAGTCAATGAAAAATCAAAGTTTGATGCTTATCCCATGCCCCGGGTAGATGAATTGCTGGAGCGTCTAGGCACGGCTCACTTTATGACGACCCTGGATTTAATGAAGGGGTACTGGCAGATACTCCTGACCCCAGAATCACGGGAGAGAGCAGCGTTTTCGACTCCCTTCGGGTTATACCAGTTTACTACCATGCCCTTTGGGTTGCATGGAGCGCCGGCCACTTTCCATCGGATGATAGATCACATTTTGCAGCCCCATCAGCAGTACGCCACTGCTTACATAGATGACGTGGTTATCCACAGTGAGGACTGGCCGAGTCATCTGTGTAAGGTAGCGGCAGTACTGCAATCCTTGCGGGACGCCGGGTTCACTGCTAACCCAAAGAAGTCTGCAATTGGGAAGAGTGAGACAGAGTATTTGGGGTATCGGGTAGGAGGCGGCCAGAGGTGTTGCAAAGGTGAAAGCCTTGGCTGACTGGCCGACTCCTACCACAAAAGCCCAGGTGCGCTCTTTCTTGGGACTGGCGGGATATTATCGTAAATTCATCCCAAACTTTGTTACTCTCGCCGCTTGATGGACCTAACTCGGAAAGCTGCCCCAAATACAGTCCAGTGGACGGAGCCGTGTCAGAGGGCCTTTCTCGCCTTGAAGAGGAGGCTGTGTAGCAAGCCAGTGCTGTGCAGTCCGGACTTTAGCCGAGGTTTACCCTACAGACGGATGCATCTGAGACAGGTCTCGGTGCAGTGTTGTCTCAGGAGGTGCGGGGAAACAAGCACCCGGTCCTGTATATCAGCAGGAAGCTCCTTCCTCGCAAGAAGAACTATAGTACCATCGAGAAGGAGTGTTTCGCAGTAAAATGGACAGTCGAGTCACTCCAGTACTACCTCCTGGGGCGACACTTCACCCTCATCACAGATCATGCTCCCTTGGCATGGCTCCACCGAATGAAAGATAACAACGCCCGTATCACACGGTGGTACCTGGCACTGCAGCCCTATGCCTTCAGGGTTCTCCACCGAGCAGGAAAACTGCACCAAAACTCAGATTTTTTCTCTCGGGAAGGCATAGAGGTGTAGGATTTTCGAATGGACCGGTGGTGCCATTCTGAGGGGGAGGATATGTGAGAGAGGAGGGATTTGGACTGACCGTCAGGTGCATGCGGGAGCCTGTAGGGGGTTCATATTCTCTGTGTATTCCCACGTTGTCAGGCAATGTTTTGTGGACAGGACTCAGCTGTGAGGAAATCGGCTGATGTTCTGTCATTGGCTGGGGGGTGGGACTACACGGGGTGAATGAATTAATAAAAAGGCGCTGTTTTGTATCCTCTCTGGCTCATGCAGGAAACATAGTGGAGCGTGACTTCACAGCCGATTCCTGAAAAGTCAGAGGCTCTGGAGCAGCGACTCGGAGAGACGGAGTTCAATTCAGCGCGAGGCTTACAGACCCGGGGTGCAAGCAAGCCACACAGGTTTATTTACTGTGAGACTGTTTTCAGTTAGTGAGTTCAGTGGGACTGAGCCATCCCACAGTGTATGAAAGGGTGAAGAATAGTGCCTGTTCCTCAGGGCTCCCACCACTAGAGGGAGCAACGAGCCGCGGTTAAAACCTGCACACGTTATTTTGTAGTTTTTCCTTAAAGTATTTTGTTTTCCTTTTTCCTTTTGCCTTTTCACTTATTGTTCCTTTGGATTACACACCTGTGTGTGTTGTATGAAGACGGGGCACAATACCATTGTTGGTAGAGTGCCCCGAACTGTAACAAACCACCTGCCAACTGAGCGCAAACTAATAAATCTGGGCGCCTGTGCCGGCGTTTCATATTTGAACTTTGTGTCTGTCTTGTGTCTTCCCACACCCTACCACAGGGTGTTTAACAACAGGACTGTTTATTATTTCGGGACCAAACCGTGGATTACAATAAAGCAATACATGCCGCTGTATTGCTTATCATCGTAATTATTTACTGTGTGTTCTGTGTCGTCAGACAATAGTTGTGTGATTTGTATGTTGTGTATGACAGCTCTGCACAGTCTAGTGCACTAGCTCTCTCTCTCTCTCTCTCTCTCTCTCTCTCTCTCTCTGTGTGCAGCACTGTGGACTCAGGCTAACACTGCTCTGTGGCCCCGACACTGCAACACCTTGTGCATCGTTTACAGTAAACTGTCACACTTCTCTCTGAGTGCAGACCACACTGTACTGGCTTGAGGGAGTGTGAGAGTGTACAGTGGCATAGTGTACAGTATCTTACAGCACAGAAGTGTCATGTTAAACAAATACATTAATAATAATGTTAATTTTCCTGTAATAGAATGAAAGTGCCACTCCCAAGTGTAGGTTGAGTTATTTATCAGTGGAAGAGCAGATCTTTTGACAGTGTGTACTCTTGACACAACACCACAGAGAGAGGATACATGTCTAAAGAGTGGATTGTAATAAGAGGGCTATTTGTGATTTGATCTCATAGAGCCTCATTGTCCCGTTCCCCTGGATGTCAATCATTCACCACTCTGCTTTCAGAAGGCGGGCAGTGTGCAAAGACATTGCTACTGACCAATCAGCCATTGCTCTGGACCTACGTAACAGAAAACACTCGTTAGTGACTTGTTACTGGGATGGGCTGAATAAAATAAAAAAAAAGATTATTTTTGTTACTGTTTAGGACCAAAATATTCAGGACCATTTAACATTTATATTTACAAAATGAATTATTCATGTAATATATTCAAAATTAATAAAACATCAGTATTACACTTAATAAAATAAGTTATAATAATGAAAACATGTGTTCTATTAAAAGGCTAATAAGTCAGTTGGTTAAAGTCTCCTGTTAGCATTAAGCTTGCTTTGCAGTGGTGTATTAGTGTTTGATTTCTAATTGTCTGTATAATGTTACTGAAGGGTTTTGTATTCAATAAGCTTCTGTTACACACTTGAAATAAAGACGACTCAAGCGTGTTGTAGAAAAGAAACCTCTTCGTTTATTCCTGAAAATCATAAAATATATTCCTTCAGTACAGCGCCATGTTATCAGTGTCTCCCCTATTACAGGCAGCCTACACTGCTGATCGGAGCAGTAGTTGTTACGCAATCCTGTAGCTCCCTCTACTGATGCAGTTGCACTGTCCTCCGGCAAACCACACTCTTATAAAAGCTTTTGCAATTCACCCAACATAACTTGAATGCCTAAATAAATGTACTGTTTTAACAAAGAAATATGGGGTGGGTATTTTACATACCTCCCACACTCTCCCTACTCAATTAATGTCGACTCGACATTCGAAAATTTCCCATAACACTATCAGTCCTCAGACTGGGGTGATTCATTGGTGGTTATTGGACACTTCCTATGTTACAACAGTTTTGTTTTCGAACACCTAGTACCATCGTGCACTATGATATCTAGTTGTTTCCTCTGCCACTTTATGCAGGGAATTATGCCCACAAAAGGTAAGTGATTTACACTTCAACCTTGAATCACAGAATAACGGATCATAGGTGGGTCTCCTTTACCTTTTACCTGAACATGAACCCAACCATTGCTCTTGCTGTCTGATGCGGCCTACTACTACGAGCTTTACTGACCTTGATCCATTATAAAGGGTGTATGGTATTTCTTTTCACTTGACCCCCTTTGTATTAACAGTATTTAACCCCTTCATTAAACAATCTTAACATTTAACTGTCCTATACAGTTTTCAACAGTTCAACAGTCCATAGTGCAGTGGAGTCAATAGTACAGTATAGTCCATAAACTGGTCACAGTCCGTAGTTCAAGTCAATGTCAGAAATTGGTCACAGTCCATATCTCAGTCCATGTCAAAAGTCTCTTGGCACAATCTTGGGCTGCCCCAGACTGTCATAAGTCAGTGTTTTGGGCGGTCGTCTTCCTCTTCTGGGGTATGTTCTTCTGGGGAGAATAGATTTCTTCTTCTAAGTCACTGTGGTCACTTGAACCTGCTCCTGGATCAGGTATGTCCACCGCCTCAATAGTTTGGCCTGGTTCTATTCTGAAATCGGCAGGTGTCCCGCGATCCTCTGTGTCCATGACTGTATGCGAACCAGTTCCTGTTGAAGCTGGGTAGGGTTCAAACTCCTCTGCTTCAGGATTTAGCTGATGGCTGGCCTGGTTGGGGGTGATGTGCTGTTCTGGTGTGATCATAAACCCCCACCGATCATCCTCCTCTTCCAAGTCACTCTCAGCTTCACTTATAGCCTGCTGTGGGGCTTGTTGTGTCTTCTTACCGGCCTTGTTCCGGTTCTGTGATTTTTTCTTAGTTTTACTTGGGAGGGGCTCATCAACAGGCAGGAAATCGCAAGGTAGCAGCATGTTTCTATGCAGCATTCTGGGTCTACCAATGCCAATCTCAGGTTTGACTTCGTAAACTGGCGTGTCCTGGTGTTTCTTTTGGGTAACAATATGAACTCTCTCTTCCCAATAGGATCGAAGCTTACCAGGCCCACCTCTCCCACTCAAATTTCTGACCAGGACTCTGTTCCCAGGGAGTAGCTCTGCACCATAAGCTTTTCTGTCATAATATTCCTTGCCTCTTCCACCTTCTCTCAGTGCTGTTTTGGACGCTAACTGATATGCTTCTTGCATTCTCCTCTTCCACTTCTCCACGTAATCTTCATGTGTGTCTCCCTTTCCGCTGATGGGAGTCCAAACATGAGATCAATGGGAAGCCTGGGGGCTCTTCCAAATAATAAATAGAAGGGTGAGAATCCTGTGGCCTCACTACGTGTACAGTTGTAAGCATGCACCACTTTAGCAAGAGAACCCTTCCAATCGGCTTTGGCATCTTCCGGGAGGGTCCTCAGCATACTCAGGAGCGTTCTGTTGAACCGTTCCACTTGGCCATTGCCCTGGGGGTGATATGGGGTAGTGTGTGAACCTCTGACTCCGCAGTACTTCTCAAGCCTAGAAAACAGTTGATTCTCAAACTCTCTCCCCATATCATGATGCAACTTCGTGGGAAAACCAAATTTCAGCACAAAGTCATTGAAGATTTTCTCTGCTGCTGTTTGTGCAGATTTATTCGTGGTTGCGTAGGCTTGTGCAAAGCGTGTGAAATGGTCCATCACAACTAAGATGTATTCATACCCCCTTGCACTTTTCAAGATGCAGAAAGTCAACAGAGATCATCTCAAATGGATAGGTGGTGACAATGTTTGATAGTTGTGCTCTGGTTGGTTTATTCGGTCGTTTTTGCTTAAGACAAGAGCATACTTTGGTAACATAATGCTCCACATCCCTCTGCATGTGTGGCCAGTAGAATCGGTCCCTTACTAACTGTATGGTTCGTTCCACCCCCAGGTGTCCCATGTCTTCATGAAGCTGCTTGTAAATGTCCTGGTGGAATTTCTTTGGCAGAACCAACTGGGATCGTGAGTCTGTTTTCCGGTAAAGGATCCCATTCTCATCTATTGACAGTTTGTTCCACTCTCTCATTAGTGTTGCAGTGTTATCTGGCACACCCTTTTTCCTCTTTCTGGCGGACGCTGTTTCTTGGTTTTAAACCGCAACACAGTTTCGATTACAGGGTCATCTTCTTGAGCCTTTCTCATGGCTTCTTTGGTTATCACAGCAACTGGAGATGGTAAGTTGACACTCCGTCCTGTACTACTGCAGTTGTGATGGTCACAGGGCACATCCATGGAACTTGCTCCTCGTGTTGTATTTGGATCGCCTGCACGGTACTGCTTATAACGTCAGGGTGGACTTCTTGTGAGCATTGCTGCATATACTGTTCAATGTCTAATGGCATGCGGGACAGACCGTCGGCATCAGCATTTGTCTTCCCTGGACGATACTTAATTGTGAAGTTAAAGTCCGCCAGCTGCGCCACCCACCTGTGCCCTGTAGCGTTTAGCCTAGCGGTGGAGAGGACATAGGTGAGCGGGTTGTTGTCTGTGTAGACGACAAATGATGGAGCAAAGTATAGATAATCGCGAAATCTTTCACATATGGCCCACTTCATTGCTAAAACTCCAGTTTGCCGGAATGCATGTGATAGTTCTTTTCTGGTAGAGTCAGTGTTCTTGAGCCATAAGCGATGACCACCAGCTTGCCATTCTGCCGCTGATACAGAACTGCACCTAGTCCTTCTTGAGAAGCATCACAGTGCAGGATAAATGGTTCTCTGAAATCAGGATATCCAAGAACTGGTGGATGAGACAAACAATCTATCAGGTGATGGAGGGCCTCTTGGTGTTCTCCCATCCATTTAATTGGCTGACGAGAAGAAAGCTGCCCTTGACCCTTCTGCTTCTTCGATGCTTTTGCTTTCCACCCACTGCCAACCGTCTTCTCAGCTGATAACAGGTCGTAGAGTGGTTTTGCTATCCGAGAGAAGTTTTGTATGTACGCACGGTAATATGAGAGGAACCCTAAGATCTTTCTAAGCTCTCCCACTGTTGCTGGCTTCTGCTGTTTCAGGGATTGCACTGGTGCAACTTCAGCTGGATCCATGGAGTAGCCATCTTCAGACACAATCTTGCCAAGGAACCTGACCTGCCGTTTGAAGATTTCACATTTCTTTGCTGTCAGCTTGATCCCGTGCTGCTGGTAGCGACGTAACACTGTGCGTACATCCATTACATGGTCTTCAAATGACTTACTATGGACCAAGTTGTCATCAAGATATGGTTGACAAAGCTCATCTCGTAGCCCTGCTAAGCACTCTTCCATACTTCTCTGGAACTCTGCAGGGGCAGAACTGAGACCGAAGGGGATTCGGACCCACTCGTACAGTCCCCATGGAGTTATAAAGGCTGTCAGCGGACGGCTTTTCTCCTCCATGAACCCTTGGTGGTAAGCCTTCCCCTGGTCAAGCACTGAAAACCAGGAGCTCCCGTCAAGCTGTCTAGCATATCCTGAATTCGGGAATAGGGTGGCGATCTGGAATGGACTTCTGATTAAGCTCACGGTAATCGCAGCACAGCCGTAGACTCCCGTCCTTCTTCCGCACGCACACAACTGGTGAGGAATACGGCGATTTTGATTTGGTGATCCACCCCCGGTTCAGCAAGTCTTCAAGGTACTCTTTAACCTCCTTGTGTAGTGGCTTGGGGACAGACATATATGTTTTCTTCACTGGGGTGTCATCTTTCAGTCTGATCTGTAACTGTAGAGAGGGAATACAGCCTATGTCTTTATCATCCTTAGAAAATGCACCACATTCTTCTCTTAGCATTTTCCTTACCACCAGCTGTTGTTCTGTCGTCAGGTGGGCCACTGAAACTGGAGGGTCCCACAAGGTATCACCGTCGTCCTTCTTTTGGGTCGGGCTGTCCTTGTTCTCTTGTTGATGGACTGTCTCTGAAACACTATTACAGTTGGTCAGCTGCTTTTCACATGTTGAAGGCTGGTTTAGAACGGGTTCTACGGGTTTGGCTGCAGCGGGATAAACTGCTTTCACCAGCTGGATGTGTCCTAAGAGAGAGCGTTGATTAAGCCTGAGATCATGACATGTATCATTCGTAACAGGAATTATTATTCTAGACAAGCTGCCCTTCTGAAGACGAAGAAGAGTTTCAGCAATGGCTAGTCCATCAGGCCACCTCGGGTTTTCATCCGGTATGAAGAGCACTTCCTGGTTCCCTAAAAGTGGCCCTGTGTGCACACAGCATCGGACACCAATGGTCTGGCCTGCTGGGATAATTACTCTCTGTCTCCCCACTCTAACTGCACACACACTGCTGTCAGGATCGTTGCTTTTAATCAGCTTCATCAGTGCCTCTGCTTTCTTAGAATCACAAGAGAAGGCTGAACTCATCGCGTCAATGATGATGTCTGCAGACGGTTCAGCCTCCATATCCAGGTTGACTAGTGCTTCAATCACATTGTAGCCAATGATTGGTTCTTCTGCCACACCTGGCTCACAGGACACAAGGACAGGAACTCTGAATTCAGGTTGGGACCTACTTTCTATTCGAGCTGGAATTTTAATTCAGTCCACCCAGCAAATGGAATATCTGTCTGGTTCACTGCCTTCCCTGTGAGTGTACCAGGCCCTAGGATGTCTTCCACAGCTCTGATTTTGGTGCCAGGTAGGTGTTTCTTTCTCCACTCCTCATTGATGAGGCAGACCTGGGATCCTGTGTCCCATAGTGCTTGTGTGGCAATGCCATCTAAGGAACACCAGATTAAACATTTTCTCCCAATCAAGTTTAGCAGCTTTGATTGACATTTTGGTGTAATGTGGCTAATGTAGCAGGACCCTGTGCGTTCGCTCTTACTGTCTTGTTTTGCTTTTTCTGCCTCCATGGATTCTAATTGACTAATGCCATTACGTACTTTCTTGTGCATTTCCTTGTGTTGCTTCTGGCAGACTTCTGAACAGTAGAACACAGCGTAGGGTTCTTGAACATTTTTAAACTGCAGAGAGTGACTTTCTTTTTTCCACACCACTGGCAGCAATGGGACTTTGGTTCGAAAGAGGTTACTGTCTGTCCCGTGACGGCAACCTTCCCTCGTTTCCCTGCTGTTTTTGTGCTCTACAGCCTCTGGAGAGATGGCCCTGCTGACCACATTTAAAGCAATGGTTGCACATCTCGCCCTCACCTGTGTCTTGACAAGCCCTGCATCCTCGCTTTTGGTGGTTGGGTCTGTGGCTGTGCTTCACTGAGAGGCTGACCATTTCTTTCATTTCTGCCATGTCCTCCTTCAGCTGCTTCACTATCTCATAAAGGTCTGGATCCATCCTCTTGTCCGTTTCCACCGCTTTCCTGCTTTTCTCCGGTCGAGGCGTGCCACTGCTTGGGGAGTTGTCCTGTGCAACCTGTTGAAGAGACTTGGAATTCTCTGTCCTGTTACCACTCTGCTGATGTATTTGCACTTCGGTTTGCAATTCATTCACTTTTGTGATTTTACTGCATAGATTTTTTTTTGTTTTGCTGTCTTTCCCATTCAAAGCTGGCTGCTTCATTCAATTTTTCAATAAGCACCTCATCCGCTACAGCCTGGTCATCCAAGTAGGGTTTCAGCTGGAACTTAATATGGTCACTTAACAGTCCCGTGTTCACCGACCTCAAGAACTTCCTCTGAATGAGCTCTGCACTGTACTGTTCATCTGCCCCTTCTTTGGAAGCAAACAAGAGTCTCTCTTTAATTCAATTGCCCTAAACAGGAAGTTTTGTGGAGATTCACGACTGTCTTGTGAAATACTGACCAGACGATGGTACAAGTCAGCAGAGCCATCTACCTTAAAATGACCCTTTAGAATTATTTTGAGTTGGGAAAGGGTGAGGTCACTTTTAATTTCCAGCATGTCTCTAAGATTAAGTCCAGGGCTAATAGCTTTCACCACAGCTTCAATGATTTCTACTTCAGTGTGACCTTTCTGCAAGCCTGTGTCAACCTGGTGCATCAAATTTGTATATGAGAGTTTGTCTTTTTGGCCCCTTTCCCCAATCTGGCCAGAGATCTTGAAATCCCTCCTAATGGTCACTTCTGGAACTCTCCCTTTGTTGGGTTGTGTCAGTCTAGACAGGGATTCAGCTGTGCTCTGTTCATTTATTTTTAGTTTTTCACTTAAGTATTTAATTTCATCCTCCATGGCTTGAGTAGATGCCTGGAAAGACTTCTGCATTTCAGAATACTGTCTTTTCAATTCCTTTAATTGAGCAATTTCAGTCTCTGTGTTATCTCCTGTGTTTCCCTGACATGACCCATCCTGTTGTTTAATTTCACTGATGAATGCAAGCAAATCCAAAAGATACTGTTGAGCACAATCCTGTTCCTCCCGTTCTACTGTATCATCCAGCGCCGTGTTTATTCTTCTCATTAATGCACGCCTGTTATTCCCATTCATTATGCCATTTTCTACCGCAATCTTCCCCTTAATGCACACGTCCTTTAACTGGTTAAATTGCAAATGGATCAGGCTTTCACTCACCCTGTCCTGTAGTTTTTCCAGTTCCATGGTGTATTCTCAGCAACAGATTGCCACGCAGTTCTGCTTTGTTTCTCAGGTTTGCGTTAAAAGAGAAGAAACGTCTTTTTGGATTTTTTTTTTTTTTCTCACGGGTATTTCTTCTCTTGGGCTGGCTCGCCAATACTTCATTGATAAACCAGGAATTGAGTTGAGTTGAAGTTGGAAGGTAATGCGTACAGCTTGTGAGCTGCAGTAATATAAGAGTGGAATCTGTCTGCATCCAGCTCAATTATTGATACAAGAGTTATTTCTTCACCACATCCGAACCCCGACATTACAGTGTGAGATACGTAGGGGGTAATGGGGCGTACAATGAAGTCTGTTGCTTCTCACAATTCTCAGATTCAAAATGCATCCAGAGTTAAACATTGCCTTAATCCTAAATGTGGACATCCTCACTGCAACACAGCAAGTTAACCTTTGTATATGTATCAGTGAAACGTACATTCAATGCATATAGAAACTGAAAATGTATGTGTTTTAGTGGTGTTTATTTTGAATAACCGAAAAATAACTGATTTTACCAAATAATAATAAAAAACGGAACAAAACTCCACAACTGAACAAAAAAAAAATAAAATCCAATGCCTAATCCTAACTTGGCACGGTAATGTTTAGTACATTTCACGGACGAGGTGCAGCAAAAAATAAATAAATAAATTTAAAAACTCATGGAAAAGTCACCAAATAATGAAGTTTTAGCTGCATCAACATACACAAGAGCTTTTAAATAGTAGAACTACAGCAATAATATACAGACTTGACTACTGACAAGTTTAAATGTTACTTTAGAGTACAAAAGTGCATACTTCAATTTCTGGTCGGAGTCGGGTCTCGTTTTCCACGATTCTGAAACAGCATGTTGTAAATGAAGCCTCTGTATGTTGGTAAAATTCTGACCCCTGACCCCTGTGACCATGACAAAATCATAGCCTTACTCATAACATTAAAGCACCCCTCTGTCCTCAGCAGAGCTCTCAGAATCATGTCTAATCACAGAGTGCAGATGGTACACCAGAGTGTAACCCCCCTGCAACACTCTGCTCACAGTGGATTGTTCTGTGTGGTGTTTCTTTCTGAGAGGATGCCATCTCATTAACACAGCAGCAGTTCACACACAAGAACACACACACAGACACCCCCACACACAAATGCACAAGCACAGAGACACACACACATACACATGCGCACACACACACACACACATGCACAGTACAGCTCAATTTCAAACACGTCAGAATTACAGATAGTTCTTAGTATTTTAAAAGTAGTTCAAAAGGTAAGCTATTGCAGGAAGAGGTCTGATTTATGTTTGTTTGCTGTAGCCAGCCCTACCCATCATTTTCACCCATAAACAAATATTATTTATGTGCATATTTATTAAAATCAATTAAACTAAGACCATTTCTCCCAGTGCAGTTCAATACATAAACCAGAAACAGAAAACTTGTATCTTCATTCCAGCAAACTGTTTAACTTTGTTGAGCAGAAAAACATTGAGAAAATAATCTAGTCAAAACATGTGTCATTGAATTTATGACGTTTCATTATTTCTAAATGTAGCACTATTGAGTGTTTAATAGTTATGGATGAGCAGAAATCTCCTTCCCACCTCCCCAACATTAGAAACCCGAGTCTGGTTACAGCAAAGCAGCTCTTTACCACTGCAAACTGGCAAAGAGAGTTACACAGCGGAGTCTGAGACCCAGTCAAGTGTGTCAGTAAAGCACAGAAAAATGTACGCAGCAATTTTAAAGGGAGCCCGTTCTTCATGTAATAAAGCACCAAGTTTACAGAGACAATGCTCACCTGCACACAGTTTAGCAGCTGCTTGGTCGCCTGGTTTCCGAGTGAACCTGAAACTGGAGTAGAGAACTTCACCAGACATCTTGTTATATTGTTGTAAGATTGTAGCAGAATGGAGGTGACCAGCACAAATCTAACACAGGAAGAACCTACAAGATTTAGAGCGGCTATTTAAAACTCAGTGGCTATGTAGTCTTCCTGTATACTGAACAACTCAAAATCAACAACACATCTTTTTTTACAGAGGTTCTTGTTTTTCTCAAGAAGGATGAATTTATTTTTTTTCAGGGTGTGGTATTCAATTTTATGAGCAGTACCCCTCTGTGATTCTGTATCTTTTGAAGCATCCCTGTAAGGGGAGCCTGTATTATAGTATGAGTTAGTGAACCTGTCGTCTCTGCACCTACTACAGCTAGTATCTCATAAACCATTGCAGCTGCAACTTCATATTTCCAGTGTTGTGGAAACTCTGCAGCAAAATCCAAACACACCCTTCACATTGACCTGTAACCTAATGGCTGCCATATTGGGCACGCTGTGTACGCTTGCTGTAATTGATGATCATTTGGGACGACCCCTTTACTGAATACAACTGAAATGCAACGAAGGGCTGATTACGGAGAAGAATGCTTCTCAGAGAGAGACCAGTAATTTGTACTTTTCTCTCCTCCGACTCGCTGCACACCATGATATTTGTTTTATGAATCAGTCATGTTTTTGAAGTCCATAGCACATAGTTATTAATGTTTTTTTGGCATAGAACTGTCTGTCTGACTTTCTCACTGTGGCATAGAATTACAAGTTGGATGTATATGAATTTTAGGAAGTCAGAAAACACTGAAAACAAAGTTTTTTATGATGATTTTAGTGTTTGCAACAAATTTGTTTTGTATTATATTTTGTAATTCATTTTCTGTTGTCTGCCATTTTGCTTTGCAGTGTGAAGAGAGGAAGGATGCCTGTGTGTTTGTATTTTTTTTAATAAAGCTAATACAAAGTAAGAAGATGGATTGGAAAGCATTGGTTAGCTCTGTATTAAAATGTAAAGTTCAGAGTATGAGACCCGATTTCACCCGAGTGTGTGTGTGTGGAACAGTGTAGTAAACACACACCAGGGAATTATACTGTATATGAACAGGATTGTGGGAACAACTCCTCTAACAGTAATGAAACTTGATCAGGACATTCTTTAGCACAAGTTATTGAGATGATCACAATCTGGGTGTGTGTGGAGTTGCTGTTTCTCTTCATATGCCTCAGTTCCATTAGTCCCTGTGTATTCAGTGGATGAAGGTCGTGGTGATCTGCTTTCTTTCTTTTTCATGTCTCTGATCCTGTAGCTCTGATTGAGTATTGACAGCCGTGGCGGGGGCTGCACTGTAGGTTTCATTTTCTGAATCAGGGTGTTTTCAGTCCTGTTTGGGGTCTAGCGATGCTGAGCTGCTACACGCAGGGCTGTGAATGTGTCAGTCTGTTTGTATTTCTGTGATTCGTCTCACCTGGCTGTGTATGAACTCCTAAACAAACCACAACCACAGTCAGCTGGACTCATCCCTGACATCATTTAATTTTTATCTTAAGAACAAAATCAGACGCAATAAGACGTCCGAGTCACACTCGTCAAAACAAGCATGAACTAAAGAACAAAATAAACAGCAAAACAAGAAGGGGCCTGGGAGAATGTTGTGCTCAGGAGGGTGACTTCATGTAAAGCATTGGTCACGACACATTAATGAAGAATTGTATGAGAATGGATTAACACTAGATCTACTGGAGTTATATGCATACCCAGAATTACCATGAGTGGTCAATTTGACCTCTGTATTAAAAACAACATAAATATTATAAAGAAAGGACAAACAATCGGATATAAGTTGTAGTTTTATTCATGTACCTCTTATAAAACATCTGCACGACAGAAACATTGTAAATAAATGAACATTTGAACAGAAATGGGCTTATATACAAACATATTATATAAAGTCCAACTGCAAAAATGATTAAAAAGAAAACATTTGAAAAGAGATGGGTTTTATATTCAATTGTAACAGCCCAACATGTTCTCAAAGAGGCCTAAGTGTTTGCACAATCCACACAGATGTTGCGCTTCTCCACATATGCAGTGCACTTTCCACACACTGCCTTGGGCACAGCTATCAAGAGTCTTGTTCCCATTGCCTTTGGCACCCTGGCATTGTTGTCTCTTGGGGCTGGCACCGGGGTCACTACCTTCAGCTACAGGTACCTGCTTTGCACTCGTCTTCTGTTCAAAATGTTTCTGGCAAATTTTTTCGGCTAGCTGCAATATATCATTTCTCCTCATCTTGCCCGAAACTGTGCACAAGAAAAACCAACCCAACAAACATGATCCACTCTGGCTAGCCCTGTTGTCTTTGCAGCCAATCACAGTAAGAATAAGAACAATTCAATGTAACACAGGTAGAAGCACCCCAGTCCAGCTACAAATCCAACTGGAACCATCGTCAGAGGCAACCACAAAAACAGGGTCTATGAAATGAAATCAACTAGTTTATAACTTATTACTGCATGTCCTTATTGCATTTATTTGTATGGCTTTATATTGAAGCTTTAACATGTTCACTGAGTTTAAGAATTCAATTAACTTGCTTGCTGATCTGATGAAGAACCTTGTAGAACACACGCATGGTTGTACAGGAGTTCAAAGTAACATTGCAGTTTAAAATGGAAGGCTCTTTTATAATGCCTACCCTGTTACCATTAAAGATTGTACAGTATTTATCGAGGTTACTCATGACTTCAAGGTAATGTTGCATTTTACCTCCTGAAAATACATTTTACTCTATCAGTGTTAAAATTAGAGGGTAAGTTACTCCCAGACCCAAAATAAGGCGGCCTAGCAAGATGGCAGCCAGTTGGACTGAGCAATACAGAAACATGACTTTATAACAACATTTAAATATTAGAGCTGAGGGCTCGGAGCTTCTCTAAACTTCACTGCAGCATCGGTGACATCATCTTCCTTTCCTGTGTGTCATGATAATGGAGAAGAAATGAAGAGCCCACCAGTTTGATGGGTGGATCTCTATAAAATGTTGTCTGTAACATTGTACTTGAAAACTTGCTATAGAATACTGGCTTTAAATGATTGTGTATCTGTTAATGAAAGGGACAAACTGACAAGCTGTACAGATATCTGTATTATAGCAAGGAGGCACAGGAGCAGCAGCACCACAGTACTCAGGTAAAGTCGTAGTGCCACAGTGTGCTGAGTGGAATCTGTAATAGATAGCGGATAGGCACAGTGTTTGAAACTGCTGGGAAGTAAAGGTTTCACTTCCCCATTCAGCATTGCTCAGCTATATTAAAATGGGTGTGAAAACCCTAAAATAACACAGCTCTGACCAAGACGCTGTTTCTTTGAAATGCCAATGCTCTGTCGATTGAGGAAGTTTGAAAAGCTAAATAAAGGGGGTGCTAAATACAAACTTCCTGTCCTGCACAACTAAACATAGCCAGCCTTTACAAAAAGCAAAGCACAGTTCAGCATCACACAGGGGTGCAAAAAAAGGGGCAACTACACTGCTGGTTTGTGCTGCATTCTACCAATAGCAGCCTCATCCCATTGTAGCTGCCCTATACTTGTTAGCATTGCTCCTCAGTATAATACAGAGCCACTGTCTTGGTGCCACTGTTTGTATTGCAGTTAAAGATTGTTATTGAAGGTTACGTATAGAAAATGTTTGTGTCGGGTGCGTTTATTTAGTTTTCTATCAACGTGGCCCTTCTGGCGTCCTCTGAATGCCTTTTCAATTTGTTATTTCATTTTAAACCGTTAAAGGCAAAATCATAACAAAACATAGAATAGTGTGTATACAGGTCTGGCCAAAAGTTTAGCATCACCTAGAATGTTTTAATTGAGACAGAATTAAAAACAAAACTATATGAATATAATTTAGATATCATGTAATGAAAGAAACTGCAAAATGATATTGTAAAACTGTACCGGAATCCATAATAGTTGCACAGTGTGTCATGTTAGATTTCGAAATGTTGCATTTTTCAATTTGTCAGTTTTTTAAGTATATGGAAAACTACCAAGCGGTGTGTAATTCAATATGTTAACGTAACATTATTCAGCAGGTTTCATTTGATTTTTTGAAGTAAAGTGTATTCATTCTAAAGAGTGATGCAAAACTTTTGGCCATAGCTGTACACTGAGCAAAAAAATGTGGAGGGGCAAAATATATAGTTTGCCACCCCCCACAACCATATTCAGAGAAGGAGGGTGGGGGTGGGGGTTCATGTGCCCTGTCTGCCCTATGTTTTAGGCCCTCTAATTGAATCGACTATTTAAACTCTTTCAACTGAAAGACTGCCTGCCCTGATAACTCATTTAAAGGTTCCAGGTAGTTTTTGCTGCAGGCAGGCACACAAGCTTCCTCCCTCCTTGAAGCTTTCTGTCACTCTTTCTGTCACTCTCATGTGAACTAAACATTCCCCTTTGTTTACATTGTTGTGTTTTTGTTCACTGACAACATTTTACAAGAAGCTCCTAGAAAGCTGATACTGTGAGGCATGTGAGGGTACATATGGAAATGAATACATTCAATTCAAATACGGACCATCATGTAATTAAGAAACTGCAAAATGATATTGTAAAACTGTATCGGAATCCATAATAGTTGTACAGTGTCATGTTAGATTTCGAAATGTCGCATTTTTCAATTTGTCAGTTTTTTAAGTATATGGAAAACTACCAAGTGGTATGTAATTCAATATGTTAGCGTAACATTATTCAGCAGGTTTCATTTGATGTGTTAATTCTAAAGAGTGACCTTTAGACCTTTGGCCATAGCTGTACACTGAGCAAAAAAGTGGAGGGGCAAAATATATAGTCCGTCCGTCCGTCCCCTTTTGAATACGGAGGGAGGGTCACGTGCCCTCTCTGCCCTATGGGTTAGGCCCTCTAATTGCTTCATCAGAAACAGTGCAGACAGTGCTGACTGTCCAGTTTGTTTGCATTCCTTCAGGTAGTTTTAGCACACCAGCTTCCTCCCTCCTTGAAGCTAACATGAGTTATGGATGTCTGCTTTACTTTCCTTCTTTTTTCTTTGATACTGAAATATCCAAACTTGTCCAGCACAAAGGAATCATTGTCAGGCCATGTCAGATTGCTTCAAGTGTTTAAACCTTAGTTTATAGATGCCATTCTTCTTGTATTAGGCTTCGGTTTTGTTTTGGTTTCTTCTTTCTAGGTGTTGTGTCGCTACAGAAACGCCTGGAACACACATCTCAGACCTGCCTTCTTCGGGGGAGTGATGCACAGATCTGGTGAGAGAGAGAGTGGGGGAGAGGGTATCAGGGAGGGGAGAAGGAGGAGGATGAGAGGTAGAAAGTAAGTGGAGAGAGGAGGGTGAGAGGAGATGTGAGAGGAGGAGTCAGAGAGAGGGAAGGAGAGAATAGAGGAGAGAGGGATAGGGAAGAGAGGAGGTGGATGATGAGATGGGAGTAGAGGGTGTAGGAACAATAAAATAATTGATAATTCAGAGTTTATCTGGGTTGATTAGTTTTCTTACTAACAATATTTAATTGACGTGTTACAAAGATTGAGGATTTACTATGAACACACATTCACACGCAGACAAAAGGAATGTTTAATCAATAGAAGTATTTTATTAAGTACACAAATAATAAACAGAAATCAGAAAAGACATAAAGTAAATCTCTTAGTCTCTAAGCACAAACACAATTTAAAAAAAAAAAACTCTCTGCACTCATGCTGGCTAGCAGGCAACTGAAATATGACACCGCCTGTCTCCTCACACACAAACTGCAGCTCTCCAGCAAGCTGTGACATGGTAGCTTGCTCTCTCACACACGCCCACATACAATCAAGCCTCAACTGAGATGATATATATCACATTAAGCTTATTAATGGTATATAGATTAAGTATATGGTAAGTTTACTTTTAAATAAATTCTTCATACAACAATATGAGGTAGATTACTTATAGTTACTTCATCAAGTTTCACTAAAGGTTATTTCACACGCAAAGTGTGAAAACTAAATAATTAACAGTTCAATTCTATGTGAATGTGTTACAATTAATTAATTTAGTTCCATGAAAGGAAAATGCAACTGGAATTATACTCAACGGTTCCTTGAAGCTTAGACTTAGGTCCGCTGGTTTGGAAACTCAATCTGTTGAAATGTCCAGTACAAAAACTCTCCTCTCAGCAACGATGTCTTCAATCCCACATTGGATCAAACTAGGCAACAAAGCTTTAAATTCTCAATAGAATCAAGTCTTCAGTCCTCGGTATAAGATCCACAATAGTGCTCGTCCGCTCTGTCCTCTTCGCTGAATCTTTTGGCTATGCAGTTAGCAGGGCACAGTTTATTTTGGATACTGTGGTTCTAGGTGTACAGCAGACCCAGACTTCTTGTCTGATAACACTCTCTAAGTTTTATGGCAGTCCTCTAGCAGGGCCTCAGTCTCGTTGGTTGTGGTAGTAACTCGCTTGCAGCTTGCTTCCTCTTCTTGGGTCCATTTTCAACCAGAGTCCGGTAGTTGCAGCTTTGCTTAGCAGAATGACAGCACCTTGTTTAGCTACTTTCATGAGATAATTTGTGTATCTTGCCTTTTTTTTTTAAAC
The DNA here is from genome assembly GCA_030684275.1 of Acipenser oxyrinchus oxyrinchus. NCBI lineage: Eukaryota > Metazoa > Chordata > Actinopteri > Acipenseriformes > Acipenseridae > Acipenser > Acipenser oxyrinchus. Next base: position 18,181,559 of record CM060261.1, on the reverse strand, counting down.
TTACAGTCCTTTGATGTTTTAATGTCCTTTTCCACTGGGACATTGCTAGTTTATGTCTTCCTTGCGTCAAAACGATTGTTGTTGCACATGTGAATTATCTGTACATAATTCAACTGTCCGTTCAGCCTAATCCAGTTCAGGCTCCGGTCCTCTAATCAGTAGGTCACATAGTTCAGTATGTCTGCCAGGAACCAAGGGGCCCTTTTTCTTAAGACACAACAATTTGCTTTTTTCCTAAGACAGAGTAGTTTCATTAATTAGTCCAGTTATATCATTAAAACACATTCATGTATTGTCATATTCAGGGAATCTGTCCCACAAGGGAGAGTGGAGAGGGTAAACATGGACATACATTATCACAAGTTTTTGAGAGTATCAATCTGGGGTATCTGGAGGCATCTGTGAATCTGTCTGATGTATGTAACAGGGATGGGAATAACACTAATGTTGCATACCACTTTCACCCATTCCAGGTTTCACTACAAGCTTGATTAGCCATAGTGTATAGGTAGCAAGCTCAGTTGTATCTTATTAAAGTCATAGTAAAACCAGGAATGCATCACACTGCTATGCAATGGGAGTCTCATTTCCATCTCTGATGTCACACAGTGCTTACAGTGCATGTAGTGCTCATGGTGATCCACTTTCTGTTTGTGATCCTGACGGCTCTGATTGTGTGGCAGGGGATGAATGTCTCCTGCTCGGGGTCTCTGTCTGTGTGCTTCTCTGTATGTTTCAGGTAACAAGCCCCCAGGATTGGTCCCCAATAATCCCCTGTACATGATAAAGGACCTGCAGAGACACACCTCCTACTGCAAAGTGCCGATCCAGGCTCCCAGCAACCCCTTCGAAGCCATGTTTGAGAACGGTCTGTCTGTCTGTGTGCACCTGCAGACATTAAATGGACCAAGTGGTCCACACAGTTATTACAGTAAGAAAAGCTAGTCATGTGGAGCAGGTGTAATGGCTTGGCTTCTCAGCCCCATTGAATTGAATGGAGATTCAAGAAGCTGGACATGAACCGCTAACTTCATGGTTAAACAATGAATGCCTTGTGCAAAGAGGCCAAACTTTGCTGGGGACCCCAAGGGGGTCTCACTGGCTCTGACACTCCCGGGATGAGAGATGGGAAACCTGCAGGGATTGCTTCTCCTCATTGGGCAACAGCGAACCCTACTAGCCAGACACTGAGCCATTCAGGTAGGGCTGGTCTCTGAACTCTGGGATCGGCAGCCAGCCCACCTCTGCTCTGGATTGCTCAGCGTAAAAGCAATTTTGTCAGTGAGGTCACTTCTAAAACCACCCACTCCCTCATTGTGAAATGAATTCAGCTTGTATTAAGAGTGGTTAAAAAAGAAAAGGGCTTTAGTTTAGTAACCTTGTAAATAATGATCAAAGTGGAAACAGCAATAGAGAACACATTGAGGACACACATTCTAGGATATTAAACATGGAAGTAATTCAATATGTTGAAGTTAGGAGATGGAAAGCTTTTTAAAGTAACAGATTTGTTAAAGCGAGTGTTCCATGCCTCGCACAGTCCTGGAGCTGACCGTGGTAAGTGGAGACAGTGTCGCTTACCAGCGCTGACCTCACTTCCTGTGCCAGCAGGAAGCCTGTCTGAGATGCGGCTTGTGACAGCAGTGGAGAAGAATCTGTACCAGGACATCACCACCCCAGAGTCCCTGCAAGAGTTGAGGGGCGTCTGGCTCACCACCACCTAGTGTCTGGGCTGAGCTACTGCGCTGCATTCTCAAGGACTTGCATGTTTTCTGTGTTTTAGTGTTATATGAATAATTATACAGAATGGCTTAAATTGCGTAGTGTTTGATGTAATATTTGAATCAAATAAAATAGACATAATAAATTCAGTGGCAAATGTTTCAACTAGAGTATTTCCAGTGTGTTCAATTAAAGACATCAAAATAGGCATCTAGTCTGTAAGCTTTTGTTATTTAACTTAAGTTTCTTTTAGTATTTTTAGCAGGTAGATAAATGTCTCGGTTTTACATGAGTATCGGTGATTGAGTATTTTTGGCTGGGTTGTACTGAATTGTGAATAGCATTCTAGTGCCATCTAGTGTTGTGGTATGATATTGCACTGTATTTTCTAATGGTTCTCGTGCCATGTAATAGTGGATTGTAGTATTCTTTGGTGTGTGTGTGTGTGTGTGTGTGTGTGTGTGTGTGTGTGTGTTGACTGTCTGTTGACTGTCTGTCTTCGTGTCTTCCATTGGAGAGCACACAGCACAGCCAGGCTGACTGCAGGGACAGCACCCATTGGAGAGCACACAGCACAGCCAGGCTGACTGCAGGGACAGCACCCATTGGAGAGCACACAGCACAGCCAGGCTGACTGCAGGGACAGCACCCATTGGAGAGCACACAGCACAGCCAGGCTGACTGCAGGGGCAGCACCCATTGGAGAGCACACAGCACAGCCAGGCTGACTGCAGGGACAGCACCCATTGGAGAGCACACAGCACAGCCAGGCTGACTGCAGGGACAGCACCCATTGGAGAGCACACAGCACAGCCAGGCTGACTGCAGGGGATTTTGTTAAACACATGATTACATCATCCATAATCTGCAAATACAGGTGTGTGTTAAAAATAGACTAAGTGGAGTGATCTCTCCTGTACTATTAGAGCCCTCTGCAGTGTTGATTGGAGTTCTCTTTCCTATAGACCTCTATATAGACCTGCAGTGAGTGGAGTTCTCTGTCCTATATATAGAGGCTGAGTGGTCCAGTGGTTAAAGAAATGGGCTTATAACCAAGAGGTCCCTGGTTCAAATCCCACCTCAGCCACTGACTCATTGTGTGACCCTGAGCAAGTCATTTAACCTCCTTGTGTTCCGTATTTCGGGTGAGACGTAATTGAAAGTGACTCTGCAATTGTAAGTGATGCACAGTTCACACACCCTAGTCTCTGTAAGTCGCCTTGGATAAAGGTGTCTGCTAAATAAACAAATAATAATAATATAGACCTCGATACAGCTCTGCAGTATTGAGTGAGGTTCTCTTGGCTTTATAAGTCTAGATCAGCAATGTTAACAGTTAAATACAAATAAAATAAAAACATATTTCACTATAAATGTTTATTAATTAACTCAATATACAAACTTGAATAGTCCCTCCAGAATCCCTACCAAATACAGTGCAGAGCAGTCTACAGAGTTAAATAAAAATACAAATTGAATAAAAAATAACTCATATAACTCATAAACTCATATAATATACAAAGCAATAGTTTAATCAACCTGCTGAAGGATATTGTACTGGTATTGTACTAGCATCTCATAATCTTGTTCAATTTGACTCTACAATCTGGCTGAATATTCATCACATTCTTCCAGAGTTTTGCCTTTTGTGTGTGCACTCTGCTTTATCAGTAACAATGCAAGCTTTCTGGCTTGTGAACTAAACAGACAGCCAGCCATTCACCTGCTGCTCCCTGCAGCTGCAGGGGGGTATGATAGGAACGCTGTATATACAGGGAGCTCTGTTTCAGCTCAGGGAAGAAAAACACAAATGGAAACAAAGGGAAGAGGAACAGGAGCTCTCCTTCTAATTTGTTTACATTGATAAAAACCCTATAATGCACATTTTATCAATACAGGCTTGTGAGGTAACAACCATAAATATGGGTAAAGACAGAAGGCTGCATATTCAATACAGTACCTACAGCTCCCATCATGCTCTGCACCAGCAGTACCAGTGAGGGATGATGGGAGCTGTAGTCAGAATGGAGTCACAATATTGAAGATCTATAAAAATGATCATTGTCTCCCTTGTAAAAGTGGGTGGTATACCAGGGTAAAAGCACAGCACAATATAAAGCATGTTTAAAGCACAGCACAATCATGGTAAAGCAAAGGCGAGCAGGTGAAGCACAGATATGTATTGTAAAGTGTTGTAAAAACAATGGCTAACCAGCACAAGCCTGCTAAAGCACAGGAAACTGCAGAATGACTGTACATTTACCAGGGTGAACTTTTATAATGAGTATCAGTGCAGTGCAGGGTTATAAAATGATAATACTAATCTGTTGAAGTAGTTGTTTCAGTGGGTTGCTCTATTGCAGCTCAGAGCAGAGCCCTCAGATACAGTTTCGAAATGTCTGGAACCTGTGTGACTAACTAGTCATCCCTCTGTGAACCACTAGAGGGAGCAAAACTCCAAAGACTCAGTTATACAATTAAACAAAACTTAATGATTTTGAGAAGGACTCCACTTGGTGAAATATCTTAATTTCATAAGTTATCTTCTTTTAGTTTTCTTCTCTGACTTAATTTACTTCACACAATCATAAACTCTGCACAGTCTGGTGCCTTCATCAGTGTGCTGATCCAGACTGTTTGTGGGGGTGTGCTTCTATGAGTTAGGTAGGGCTGGCCCCTCCCTGTGAGGAATCAGGTTGAATCTCCCCATGTGGTGGAGTGCCCCGCCCCTATTTATTGATTTATTATTATTTGTATTTTTGTTTGAGGCGCAGATAAAAGCGCCGCGTATTTATTGTTGATTTTATAATTTAAAAACCTTGTGAGGATGCGTGGCTGATCAGCTACTGATTATTTAACGAGCTGACAGTCACGCGTCCTTACTAAACTTGTGCAAACTGTGGCCGAGGGGTAATAAGATAATTAACAGCTAGTTAACCCCTCGGCCAGAGTATAAGAACCTGCAGCTGTCCGTGCTGCGGGGGAGAGTGTACAGAGGAGAGTACGCGGAGAACACGGGAGAGAGAAAGAAAAACAATTGCTATATTTAAAAAATACTTGTTTGTTTATTTGTTTGGCCATCACGCTCTTTTGTTTTGTGTTGTTTGTTTAAATATTTTGTATTGTTTATTTAGTTAATAAATACTCTGAGTGCCGTAGCATTCAGCTTCACCCGCCCATCCATTGTTTTGGCTCAGTTACTTCCTGGTCCGTGACATCACCACACCCCATCATTACGATTAAGCCTTTGATTCCCAATCTTATTGTTAGGGTCCTCATTTAAGATGTGGAGCTTTCTGCACTGATCTGTCTGTCCCACTGCATGGTGAACATGACAACCTGTTTTTTTTTTTGTTTGTTTGTGTTTTCCACAGGAGATCAGGGTTAGGGAGTCTCCTGGGTGCGTGTGTGCAGAGGTTTTAAATAAACACTAACCCTTCTGTTCAAGTTGCTAAACTACCTGAGATCAGTTTTATATCTCAGCTGCACTTTCATATTGTGAGATTCTTAATGTTTCAGTTTTGTTTCTGAACAAACAATGCAATTCTGTTCTCAAGGCCAGACTTCATTCAGTACAAACCACCACCAGCTCATTGTTATCTCTGCTTTTTCATAATGTGGAATCAAACGGTTAATATGGTAATGATGGGGGATGACCTGCATGCTTGTCTATCTAAACTGAGTTTCTTCTATTCTTTTAGTCTCTCTTTGTGCTTCAGTGACGTTAGTTTCCTTTTTTCCTGATTGTCCTGTGTGGCAGGGCAGAAGAGAAGCCCTGCACATTGTTAGAGGGGGCGGGGCAAAGCCCTGCCTGGAAATCATGTATTGTGTTGTGTTTATGTAGCACGGGTGAATGTGTTGTCAAAAGGGATTTTGTGTTTATTTAAAAGACGAGTGTTTTGTTTATTATTGGTTTGAATGTGGTCTGGCACAGGCGGTGTTAGCAGCTCGTCTCTGACAGACAGTTCGTGAGAATGCGTGGTCAGCAGTCAGTGATTATTGACAAATTACGGTGGCCCTGAAGTGCAAAACACAAGCAAATAAAAAATACAGACAAACAAAAAATGTGCATCTGCAATTAAAAAACGCTTACCTGCAATTAAAAAACGACTGCAAATACAAAACAAACCCTGCATCTTAAAATGTGTGTACTGCAAACACAAAAAGGCTTACATCTTAAAATGTGTGTACAAACACAAAAAGGCTTACATCTTAAAATGTGTACAAACACAAAAAGGCTTACATCTTAAAATGTGCGTACAAACACAAAAAAAACGCTTACATCTTAAAATGTGCGTACAAACACAAAAAAAACGCTTACATCTTAAAATGTGCGTACAAACACAAAAAAGCGTACATCTTAAAAAAGAACCACCAAACAAATCAAATCGTATAACGGAAATTAAGTGGGCGGGTGTTGGTTGTGGAAAGACATAAATCAGATCTCCGATTGGATGAACATTTACTCAGTCACTGTGATCCTGGAAGTTTACACAGAGGCATATTTAAATTCTTAAAAGGAATACAGTCAGAATCCCTCATAAAGTTACACCATGTAATCACTCATATCTATAAAATAGCTGCTGTACATAGACTGTAGTAGTGGTGTGGAAGCTCGGCGCTTTTTACAATGTTATAATACAGGCTACTATTTTGTATGCTCCATTGTTCAGTCCCACCTTTACTACGGTAATAATATATATTTTTTAAAATACGTGATTCTATATTTTTATAGAAAGAAAATGTGTGTGTATAGAGAGAGAGAGAGAGAGAGAGAGAGAGAGAGAGACCCAAAAGTGTACAAAAACGACAGCTTCCACGGTCCAGGATCACAGTAAGATGTAAGATTTTAAGATGTAAGCCTTTTTTTTGTGTTCGTACGCACATTTTAAGATGTAAGCGTTTTTTTGTGTTTGTACACACATTTTAAGATGCAGGCGTGTACACACATTTTAAGGTGCGGGGTTTGTTTTTGTATTTGCAGTCGTTTTTTTAATTGCAGATACACATGTTGTTGTTTGTTTGTATTTTTTTATTTGCTTGTGTTTTGCACTTCTGGGCCACCGTAACAAATTGACTGTCGGCCATGGAAACTAAAACTCTCATGCAGAATGTGTCTGTCTGCAAATTCATTAATTGGGTGCTGATTCGGAGATGGCCTCGAGTATATGAACCTGTCTGTTTCTGTGTTCAGGGTGGGTGTTTGAGAGGAGGAACGAGAGTGAGACGGGAGAAAATCTAAAACGAAAGTAAAAATAAAACGCGAGTACTACAGGATCAGTGAAGGCGACTGCCCAGCCTGACCTAGGTATCGTTTTGTTTTTACGTGTTCCTGATTGTTTTCTTTTAAATATTTATTTTGCTCTGTGAGTTGTTTGTGTTTAATTTTATGTTTAAATAAATACGCGCGCACCGGCGCTTTCACCCGAGTACCTGCCTGTGTGTGTCTATCACAGCTTTCTGCTCTGAGGACGTCGTCACTCGCCAACCTGTCACATCCTCTTTTTAGACTATCATTGCATTAGTTTCACAAATCCTTTTAGATTGTGTTTGCACGAGATATCGAACGAGGTCGCATGGGAATAAATTTTTGGTTGTAGTTGTGCACAGTCTTCACCAGACCGGTCCTCTCCCTTATAGTCATCAGGCTCTTTACCACCATCATGTGTCTTTGTGGCCCAGAATCTGAAAGAGATGAGCAGCAATGCCAGTCAGTATCACACGATGTCAGTAGAAAATGACGAGGTTGTTTGCTGCTGTATCCTTTTAATCCTCAGCAGTGATTTCAGAATGAGATTGAAGCTCTTACTGTTCCTTGTCATTGAGAGGAGTGCCGTACACCCAGAGCCAGACTCCTTCATTAACAGCATCAGTCAGGCCAAGCCAGTAAGAATCCCTTTTGGCCTTCTCTAATACGAATTTCTGAGCAGAAAACAACAGTTTACTATTAGTTCCAATGGAGCTGTAACATCTTGACGTAAAGAGGGGTGTCTTTTTAAAGAAAGAGACCCTTACTGTACTTAAAAGGAAAGGAAATTAAGAAATACATGAAAAGCATTTTTACCTGACTGTTTTCTGCAAAATTATTCTTAAACTTGAATGGTTTGCAATACTGTACCTGCTCTTCCTCGCGCTCTATAAATCACCAGGTCTGCTCCCATTGACACACAGCTAGCCCGGCTGGAGTTCCAGTCCATTGTATCAGTTGAGAAGTGGTAGCACTTTCCATTGGACTCCACCCAGTTCACTGGACAGGCTTTACAAACCCGCTCTGCACAATGAGAGAAAGAAGCAGTGCATGTTAAACAGAAACGCCTGGAGATCTGAAGAAGGGGGCTGCACCTACAACACAGGGCTAGATTCTCAGCATTAGCATGATTTTATCACAAGGATACTGCATCTCCACTCCAACTAGTATTGGGACAGATGATTAAATGGGGTGGGGTGGGGGCATTATTTGTCAGTGTGGGAATTCACTGACATGGGCGACAGAAGATTTTAATTGAAACACCTCTCTGGTGCCCAGTTTTATTATTCTTTCCTTTATTAACCACCAGGTGGCACTGGTTCGGCTATCCCCAATACCAATAATGGTAAAGCAGTTGCACTTGTATCAGGCAGCATGCACAGGTGCTGAGAAATAATAATGAAAACAAAAGGTGAAAGAAAAAGGGAAAATAAAACACAGCAATAAAAACTACAAAACAAAAAAGACACTGCAGCGTCCCCCACCACCGCTAAACCGGTCAGCTCAGGTCTCCAATCTACACTCTGCTATTCCCTCACTATACACTGGTATGATGGCTAAAGTAGTTTTAAGAAAAGCGACAGTAGTTGAGTTTGATATGAAAAAACAGATTTTGTTTGAAAAAGTTTGTGAGCACTGCTAGAAAAATGATTGGCAAAGCAAAAAGCTTTTAAATGGATCAAGTCACTTGTAAGCTTCTACCCTTGTTTTCTGTTATTTATTTTTGAGTTTTATTAGTCATCCTCCATGGAGAAGTTTACTTTAAGCTCTTTTAATGAAAGTGGCTGCTGTGATGTTAAGAGAGCCCAGTTATTTGATTTTATTGAGTCAAAAAAGGCAAATCGTATTTTACTGCAAGAAACTCACTCTGGCAGCAGTAATGAAGCACACTGGTTGTCAGAGTGGAAGGGGAAGGTGATTTTAAGTCACGGCTCTAACGTTGGTGCTGGGGTGGTAGTTTTATTTTCACCGGGGCTGGGAGCAGAGATTGTGTCTGTGGAGGAGGTCGTGCAAGGGAGGCTTTAAAAGTTGAAATGAAATTAAAACGGGGGTTTTATTGATCTTCGAAATATTTATGCTCCTAATTTGGGCAGAGAACAGATTTTATTTTTTAAAAGTCTTACTCAGATTTTAGGAAAGTGTGATCCAGAACATTTTATACTGGTGGGTGGGGATTTGATTTGTACTTTAGATTTTAATTTAGACAGAAATCATGATGAACCCAATCCCCAATCCGTCAGAGAGCTGGCTGGCATGCTGACAAAATTCAATCTAGTTGACGTCTGGAGGAACTTGCACAACACCTCTAAACAATACGCTTGGATTAAAATAGGTAATGGTCAAATATCTGGAGCACGGCTGGACCGTGTATACACTCAGAAGCACCGGCTCAATAGAATCATTAACAGCAGGATTCACCCCTGATCATCACTTCATCACCAGTTTTCTGCTTACCCACTGCACAGCACACAATCTTACTGGCACTTTTAAACTATTACAAGACACTCCGTTCACAGATTTTTTTACAATGTTCTGGAACAACTGGAGAAGAGAGAAGAAGTGTTTCTCCAGTTTGAGGCAGTGGTGGGATGTGTGGAAAACTCAAATTAAGATTTTCTGCCAGTAATATACCCAGAACGTCACTAGAAAAATGAATGCAGCGGTCAGCCAGTTAGAGATTGAGATTTTAGAGACAGAGCGCTGGGTGGCCAAAGCACGGAGGGAATATATTACAGCCTGAAAGAGAGGAAACCGCTCCTGATCAAGGGGTCGCTGGTAAGAGCAAGATTCATTGAACTAAGAGACATGGGATGCCCCCACAGCCTTCTTCGGCATGGAGAAGGTATCTGAACACAAGCAGATGCTGTTACTGGGGCTGCCCGGGGGGAAGAGTCTCCAGTCCTGCGGAGCTTCAGGGGTCATGGTGGACTTTTACTCCGATCTGTATCAGGCTGAGAAGTGCGACCACGAGTAGACAGAGTGGCTATTGAAGGGTCTCCCTAGCCTGAGTGAGGGGGAGTGCAGCGGCCTGGACACGCCTGTCTCATTTCGGGAGCTCATGACCACCGTCACACAGTTCTCCAACAACACAGAACCTGGGCTGGATGGGCTTCCGGCTGAGTTTTTTTAAACGCTTTTTAAAATGTCTGGGAAGTGATCTGCACAGGTGCTGAAGGAGTGTGTGGTGGAGGGGGGGCTACCCCTGAGCTGCCGCAGGGCAGTACTGACTTTTGTTACCAAAAAATCTTAGCTGAAGAACTGGTGCCCTGTGTCGCCGTTGTACTGCGATTATAGAATCCTCTCCAAAGCTCTGGCAGGCCGTCTTGGAGAATGCTTGAGCGCTGTGGTGCACAGAGACCAGATGTACTGTGTGCCTTGGCGCTCTATATTTGATCATTTGTTTTTAAACAGAGACCTTTTCAATGTTTTTAATTTTTTAAAACTAGATTTTGGGCTGGTGTCACTTGACCAGGAGAAGGCTTTCGACAGGGTGGACCATGGCTTTTTATTTTTTTGGTATCGGTCCTGTTTTTATGTCTTACATCAAAATTGTAGACTCTGATATTTTTAGCTTTGAGATTAATAGCAGTCTAAGCCAGCCTTTCCCAGTGGAGAGAGGGATCAGACAGGGCTACTCTCTGTCGGGATGCTCCACTCGCTAGCCATTGAACCGCTGCTACACCGGCTGAGGGCGTCTTGCTGGCTTGGCCATGCCTGCCCTCCACTCCCTCCCCTCCTCGGCCCAGCCCCTCCTTCTCTCAGCGTACGCCAACGACCTTAATGTTTCTGTGACCAGTGATAGAGACGCGATGGTGCTGGAGTCCAGCCTGCGGTGCTTTAAAAAAAGCTTCCTCGGCACAGGTGAACTGGGTCAAGAGTGGGGCGTTCCTGGCAGGGAGCTGGCTGGGAAGGAAGGCATCCATGCTGTGGCACAGACTGGTGTGTCTGAACCCTCCCTCAGGGCTGCTGGAGCAGGTCCAGAAGAAACTGGTCAATTTCTTTTGGAATGGAAACCATTGATTGAGGCCAGCAGTGCTGTACCTGCAGTGGTGCATCCTGCATGGCATCATGTCCATGAACCGCTAGCTGGGTCGAGTTGACCCAGGTGTGGGGGAGCAGTGCCTTCTGTCCCGCCGTGGAAACAGTGTTTCACAGACTGCCCATGACTCCGGCCTGCTGACGAACCTCGGGGTGCTTTTTAATAAAGCGCTGTTCATTTTTAGTATTAAGTATTCTTACATATGCCGCTATCGGTGTGCCCTGCTCAACTTTCAAGGTCAAGCGATGCTAACCATTTCCCACAAGAGCAGAATGTCCTGCACTGGTATAGATGATGCTTTGTGTGTGTTTAGAGTCCTGGTTGCAACCAGAATAAAAGCTGATTTATTTTATTACAGTATGGTTTAAGATGAGGTGGTGCATTGAGGAGGGCGTGTGTATGGGGTGGGTGACGATGGCAATTTCATTTTAATTTTTTTAAAAAGATCTGTCACTGTTGCTACTGTCTGTGTTTTAGTCATTGTTGCTTCTGTTTTATGGTGTCGAATGTATTGGTGTTGAATGTTTTTTTTCTGTTTCTCATAGACTTTTTTTAGTGATTTCAATAAAGGGATTTCTAAAATTCAATCTCTCTCTCTCATCTGTCTGTTGATGATGGGATTGTATAGAATTCACAACTCACCCTTTGAAGAGCATTCTTTGAGAGGACAGTATTTATCCAAGATTGATTTCACAAAAAGCTCAGTATTGTTCTTTTTCAATTCTTAATTTTCTTTTTGGAGTCTGCTATAGTTACTCTGCAGCTCAGAATGAGTTTCATTGAGCCAGCTATAGTTACTCTGCAGATTAGAATGAGATCCAGAGAGCTTGCTATAGTTACTCTGCAACTCAATGATTCTTGTTGAGGTTGCTGTAGTCACTCCTCAAGTCCTGGAGCAGGGTCTTCATTAGTTTTGAAATCTAAGAAAAACAAATAAACAAACATGAATTATAGTTTTGTTCAGTCGAATGCACTCAACCAGCTTGTTCTGCACATGTTTAAAGCTGATTAATCAGGTCAGTAAACCTGACTCATGCTTCACATACTGGGCATGGGAAACTGGTATCTGAATGCTCTTTTCACAAGTCCATTTATGTGAATACAAGTTTGATAATCATGACACTTTCCTTGAGTTTCACTGAAGAAGCCAACATCAGTTTAGAACAGTTTCATGGACTTTAAAATGTATTGAATCAACCAAAGGAGAATAAAACTGAACACCAAGCTTTATTGAATTAATCAACTTAGACTTTTAAAAAACAAAACTTTAATCAGTTGTTTGAAATGGTCCCATTGTGAGGTGAGGATTAAGTTAGAGAATATCACACAAGCGATTTGAAACCCTGCTAACAAACAGCAGTGTGTGAATTCTCACGATAGACAGCGAGGGAGATGATGGCAGCCAGTAAGAGACAACACAGGATGAGGAGGACCAGTGCAGGCTGTCTGTATGAAGAGGCTTTGCCAGCAGCACTCACAGGCAGGGTGGGGTCTGAGGAGAGAGAACACAGCTCAGGATACAGTACACAGTATACTAAAGAAACTTTCAGCAGTTATAACTTCAAACACTCAGTCACAAGATACACTGTAAGATATAGAAAAGACTTCATGAAATCCTTGCCAGTCTCACAGAAGAAATCCATGTTTGTTTCTGTAGGACAAATATATTTCTTCAAAGAGTGAGGTGCTCATACAGTTGTCACTAAACAAGTGTGATGACATGGGCAGCATTGCTATTTTAATAACATTGTCCCACATTGACAGGATGACATCACTGGCAGCTGTTTCTATCAGGAAGAGACTCAAACTTAAGAAAGCTGCAGGTTTAAATGTGCCAATACCCTCATTTAATCAAAATTACCACAAATACCATGGGTTAAAACACACAATACACAGCTTCATAAACGCCCCCTAAACCCCAGCAATAATATGTATGTATATATGTATGATAGAGATTATATATATATATATATATATATATATATATATATATATATATATATATATATATACACACACACACACAGTACTGTGCAAAAGTTTTAGGCAGGTGTGAAAAAATGCTGTAAAGTAAGAATGCTTTCAAAAATAAACATGTTAATAGATTATATTTATCAATTAACTAAATGCAAAGTGAGTGAACAGAAGAAAAATCTAAATCAAATCCATATTTGGTGTGACCACCCTTTGAACCACCCTAAAGAAGAACAAGGAGTCCTGGAAGTGATGGTATGGCCCCCACAGAGCCCTGATCTCAACATCATCGAGTCTGTCTGGGATTACATGAGGAGAGAGAAGCAACTGAGGCTGCCTAAATCCACAGAAGAACTGTGGTTAGTTCTCCAAGATGTTTGGGCCAACCTACCTGCCAGTACCTTCAAAAACTGTGTGCAAGTGTACCTAGAAGAATTGATGCTTGATGCTGTTTTGAAGGCAAGGGTGGTCACACCAAATATGGATTTGATTTAGATTTTCTTCTGTTCACTCACTTTGCATTTAGTTAATTGATAAATATAATCTATTAACATGTCTATTTTGAAAGCATTCTTACACAGCATTTTCACACTACACTTTTGCACAACTACTATGTATAATTATATATAATTATACATATACATACATACATACACACACACACCCGTTCAAAAGTTTGGGGTAACTTAGAAATTTCCTTGTTTTCGAAAGAAAAGCAAATTTTTTCAGAAATACAGTGTAGACATTGTTAATGTTGTAAATGACTAGTGTAGCTGGAAACGGCTGATTTGTAATGGAATATCTACATAGGCGTACAGAGGCCCATTATCAGCAACCATCAGTCCTGTGTTCCAATGGCACGTTGTGTTTGCTAATCCAAGTTTATCATTTTAAAAGGCTAATTGATCATTAGAAAACCCTTTTGCAATTATGTTAGCACAGCTGAAAACTGTTGTGCTGATTAAAGAAGCAATAAAACTGGCCTTCTTTAGACTAGTTGAGTATCTGGAGCATCAGTAATTGTGGGTTCGATTACAGGCTCAAAATGGCCAGAAACAAAGAACTTTCTTCTGAAACTCGTCAGTCTATTCTTGTTCTGAAAATGAAGGCTATTCCATGCGAGAAATTGCCAAGAAACTGAAGATCTCATACAGCGCTGTGTACTACTCCCTTCACAGAACAGCGCAAACTGGCTCTAACCAGAATAGAAAGAGGAGTGGGAGGCCCGGTACACAACTGAGCAAGAGGACAAATACATTAGAGTGTCTAGTTTGAGAAACAGACGCCTCACAGGGTCCTCAACTGGCAGCTTCATTAAATAGTACCATGAAAACACCAGTCTCAACGTCAACAGTGAAGAGGCGACTCCGGGATGCTGGCCTTCTAGGCAGAGTTGCAAAGAAAAAGCCATCTCAGACTGGCCAATAAAAAGAAAAGATTAAGATGGGCAAAAGAACACAGACACTGGACAGAGGAAGATTGGAAAAAAGTGTTATGGACAGACGAACCTAAGTTTGAGGTGTTCGGATCACAAAGAAGATGGGTAAAAGGGATCTTGAAGAAGGAAGGCTATCACTCCATTTTGCAACGCCATGCCATACCCTGTGGATGGCGCTTGATTGGAGCCAATTTCATCCTACAAGAGGACAATGACCCAAAGCACAGCTCCAAACTATGCAAGAACTATTTAGGGAAGAAGCAGTCAGCTGGTATTCTGTCTATAATAGAGTGGCCAGCACAGTCACCGGATCTCAACCCTATTGAGCTGTTGTGGGAGCAGCTTGACTGTATGGTACGTAAGAAGTGCCCATCAAGCCAATCCAACTTGTGGGAGGTGCTTCAGGAAGCATGGGGTGAAATCTTTTCAGATTACCTCAACAAATTGACAACCAGAATGCCAAAGGTCTGCAAGGCTGTAATTGCTGCAAATGGAGGATTCTTTGACGAAAGCAAAGTTTGAAGGACACAATTATTATTTCAATTAAAAATCATTATTTCTAAACTTATCAATGACTATTTCCTATTCATTTTGCTATATTTCCTATTCAAACTCATTTCATGTATGTTTTCATGGGAAACAAGGAAATTTCTAAGTGACCCCAAACTTTTGAACGGTAGTGTGTGTGTAATATATATATATATATATATATATATATATATATATATATATATATATATATATATATATATATATATAAATAAATAAATAAAATAAAAACACTTTGGATTCTACATAATTCAGAAAAACTAAAAAAGTAGTATTTAAGGCCCCATTTGTAGCATTCAAAGAGAGCTAATTTAGGTGATATTTTAGTTCACAGTAAACATAAAAGAATAATTGACAAAATAGGTTCTACGAACATGTGCACCAGTAGATGTAAAGTGTGTAAATACATAGATAAAAGTAACAATATAATTAAACATAAGAACACCACATATCCACTAAAAACTAATACCTACTGTAAAAATAGCAATGTTGTTTATGGAATAGCCTGTGAAAAATGTGATGAAATCAAATATGTTGGAGAGACTGGAACTACTTTATATAAACGAATTCAGAACCACCTTTCATTAATTAGAAATAAAAAATGAATGAACCAATAGTACAGCACTTCACCAGTCAAGGACATGACATAAATGATGTAAAGTTTGTAGTATTAGAACAGCTAAAATTAGACAATGCAACATATAGAAGAATAAAAGAAAGTAAATGGATAAATAGACTGAATACGATTATGCCAGCGGACTCAACAGAAAAGAATGAACTAATTAACTTCAATAGATATATAACATTTAAATAAATAAACAAAGTTTGTTCAAAAGTTGTGCATGCTGATGCACTGGGGAGGCCAAATCTAGACTGATCCTCAGAGCCAGCATTGCATGATATAATAAAAATATAAATTTATATAAAGTAATGTTAATTAGAATTAATACAGATTCAAAGATAGAAGTAAAAATGATGTCACAATATATAGAACAGCATTACATCATTTAAGAATAAATCATAGATTTGAATGTAAACAATAACAAGTGGTTGTCATGCCGTCAAAAACCTATAAATACCTCCAATGTTTTGATTCAAACACACGCTCCCTTGAGAAAGATATGTGCAACATATCGAAACGTTGGGCAGCTGGCTCTTTGAGCTAAAATATATATTATATATATATATATATATATATAGCAGGTGAGGTCACTTAATTGCTACCAATAATTTAACTGCTGTAACAGTCCTAGCAATCTGCCACACCCTATATAACACCTGGTGGTTTCAAGTGAAGTAAAACTGCTGCTGCTGGTAAGAACGTGCTCTCTGTCGCTTTATTTAGTATTAAGTACTAAGGGTAGAAATCTGAACTAAGGCGTGGGCGCCGGTGTTCAGCCCTTCCTCTCTAGGTCACACTGCTTCCTTGTGTTTTTGCTGAGTTATGAGTTGCGCACACTTAAGATTTGTTGGCACTTGGTTATATTTTTTTTTTTATTGTAATTCATTTTGTTTGGTTACTTATTTTAAGCACTTATTTGGTATTTGTTCTTTTTTTGAGCACCTTTTTCTTCCCAGGTGCAGTGCCGTTTGAGAGGGGCTGTTGTCGTGGCTTGTCCATTTTATTCTCGCCTTTTATGAGACTTACATTGTAGCATAGAAATTGTTGTTAGTTAGAAAAGACACTTGTATTATCAAGCAAATATTTTATTTCTCTTAATTTGTTTCTTTAATAAATGTGCTTGCCTGCCTATTTGGGGCAAGGTTTTAAACTACATGTGCGTTGCCATTCCTTTTTATTCTTTCATTCATTTGGATGGGACTTATGCAGGGGTGTGATAACATTAGACCCGTTAATTCAGAGTTTCCCTTATTCCTGGGATAATTAGTGGGTGGCGTAGTGTAATCATTAGGCTAGGTGCTACATACATACACATATATATATACACACATATATACACACATATGTATATATGTGTGTATATCATACAGTCAGAAGTTTTAGAACACCCCATTTTTCCAGTTTTTATTGAAATTTAAGCAGTTCAAGTCCAGTGAATAACCTGAAATGGTACAAAGGTAAGCGGTAAACTGCCAGAGGTTAAAAAAAAAGTTTAGGTTACTAAAAACTGAAAAATAATGTACATTTCAGAGTTATACAAAAAGGCCTTTTTCAAGGAACAAGTAATGGGTTAACAACTTACAGCTGTTCTGCAGCAATGGAAGTAAATTAAGCCTTGAAAGTTGATGCTAACAATTCCTACAGGTGTCCCAACTTTTGTTGATTACTTACAAACCCTGTCTGTATAAAAGCAGTGTTGGAACAGACTGTGTTACTACACCCTCTTAAGCATTATTTGGACAGTATTGTACTGCAGGAAGTAGTATATTGCTATCATAATGGTGAGAAAAAGGCAATTAACAAAGGGAAGACAGACAGACCATTATAACCCTTAAAAGTGTAGGTCTTTCCTTTAGAGAAATTGCAAAGAAAGCCAAGGTGTCAGTGAGTACAGTTTCCTACACCATCAAAAGGCACTTGGAAACTGGAGGAAACTCTCACAGGAAGAGGTCTGGCAGACCCAAAGCCACAACAGAATCAGAAGACAAGTTTCTGAGAGTCAACAGCTTGCGTGATAGGCGGCTCACAGGACAACAGCTTCAAGCACAGCTTAACGCTGGTCGAAATAAGCAAGTCTCAGTTTCAACTGTGAAGAGAAGACTTCGAGCTGCAGGTTTGACAGGTCGAGTGGCAGTAAGAAAGCCATTGCTAAGATGGCAAAATAAGAAAAAAAGAGGCTTGCCTGGGCCATGAAGCACCGCCAGTGGACTACTGAAGACTGGAAGGTGGTCTTATGGACCGATGAATCAAAATTTGAAATCTTCGGTTCATCACGCAGGGTTTTTCTACGCCATCGAGTAGGCGAAAGGATGGTTCCTCGGTGTGCGACACCAACTGTCAAACATGGAGGAGGAAGCGTGATGGTCTGGGGCTCTTTGCTGGATCCAGAGTCGCGACTTGCACAGAGTGAGTGGCACCCTGAACCAAAACGGCTACCACAGCATTTTGCAGCGCCATGCAATACCCTCTGGTATCGCCCTAGTTGGTCAGGGATTCATCCTACAGCAAGATAATGACCCAAAACATACCTCCAGGCTATGTCAGAACTACCTTAGAAGAAAACAACAAGACGGTAGGCTTCAAATCACGGAATGGCCAGCACAGTCTCCAGACTTAAACCCCATCGAGCTGGTTTGGGATGAACTGGACAGAAGGGTGAAAGCAAAGCAACCTACAAGTGCAACACATTTGTGGGAACTTCTGCAACAGTGTTGGGAAGAACTTTCTGAACAATATTTGATATCCATTGTAGAAAGAATGCCACGAGTGTGTTTGGCTGTTATATCTGCAAACGGTGGCTACTTTGAGGAGTCAAATTTAGATTAAATTTTGTTAAACAAAACGATTCCATGATTTATTTTTTTATCTCCAATTGTTTATTTGTTCTATGCTTTAATTTCAGAGTACATTGAGACATTAAACTGCGTAAATTTCAATAAAAACTGGAAAAATGGAGGTGTTCTAAAACTTTTGACCGGTAGTGTATATATATAGATACAGTCTATATATATCCATATATAAAAATGAATACGGTAGATTAATTTTATTAATTTGTGCTGAACCAGCTGGCAACAATGCCTGTGACACTTGTGGGACATTCATTGAATATGATATTAATACCTGAATGTGTATTAATGATACAACTGGACTCATTAATGAAACTGCTGTGTCTTAAGAAAGAGCAAACTGCTGTGTCTTAAGAAAAGGGCCCCTTGGTTCCTGGCAGACGCTTCGGAGGACAGCGTGTATTCGTCTTCGCCGCTCTCAAGTCAGCGCAGGGGAGGTAGCGGTGAGCTGAGCTTAAATAATAATAATTGGATATCCTAAATTGGGAGAAAAAAAAAAAAAAAAAGCCATGGTTGTGGTGTATGAGAATTTGAAAGAGCATCTTGTGTGGCTATTTATGGTAGTAATGTTTTGACGCAGCCTGTGGTGTTCTTTTAAATCACGCAGTGTTGGATTATTAGGAAAGGAAGTAAATGAGATATGATTAATTGAGAGCGATTGTTTCTTTATTTATTTACATTTTAACTGGAAATCTGAATACTCTACCCTGAAGTTACTTTCAATAGCGTATATTTGGAATATATTTGTGGAGATGGTCGGGTATGCAAATATTTCAAAGGTCTTGGGTCGGGTTTTAAATTTAGGCCCAAGCAGACCTCCAATGACAATGCCTTGCAATGTACTTGCAAGTTTAGCCACTAGGTGGCAGTGCAGGGCACTCTCTAGACAGGCATGCGGATCTCCTGCAGTAGTGGATTATGAATGATCTCTTCAAGCTCCGTTACAGCTCACTACACAAAACAGCATAGCCATTTATTTATTTTTTCTCAATTTCTGTTTAGTTGATAGACACAGGAAACACCTGGGTCAGGGTACGCTAGTTTCAAAACTGTTAAATAAGGCACAGTCCTAACCTAAAGTACTGTACACAGTCAGTTACAAGAGATTAGAATATGCTATGTTAGTTAGGTTTCATTATGTAATAATTGTAAATATATTACAATCTATTACCCCTTAGTAGCTTTACTAACATTTCCCCCCCCCCCCTCTTTTTAAATGTTAAATCAGATAATGTAATTATTTCAAATGCAACACTACAGATAAACTGCTGCTTCCTGCGCTGTAGAGGGAAGCAGAGCTACAGCTAGAGGGAGGTGTTGCTGCAGAGAGAAGCAGAGCTACAGCTAGAGGGAGGTGTTGCTGCAGAGGGAAGCAGAGCTACAGCTAGAGGGAGGTGTTGCTGCAGAGGGAAGCAGAGCTACAGCTAGAGGGATGTGTTGCTGCAGAGAGAAGCAGAGCTACAGCTAGAGGGAGGTGTTGCTGCAGAGGGAAGCAGAGCTACAGCTAGAGGGAGGTGTTGCTGCAGAGGGAAGCAGAGCTACAGCTAGAGGGAGGTGTTGCTGCAGAGGGAAGCAGAGCTACAGCTAGAGGGATGTGTTGCTGCAGAGGGAAGCAGAGCTACAGCTAGAGGGAGGTGTTGCTGCAGAGGGAAGCAGAGCTACAGCTAGAGGGAGGTGTTGCTGCAGAGGGAAGCAGAGCTACAGCTAGATGGAGGTGACTGGTTTACACAATTGAACCAAGAGCTGGAATATACGGTTTAAAACACTAAATACTGAAACAAAATAAATCTAGTCATACTATTAGAGTTAACAAAAGTAAAATGTTGTGATCACATTTGGGTTTGTGATCACTGCTCTAGATACAGACTGTTGGATGGACAGACAGACTCCATATATCCCATATTATGATATCCTCAATCACTTCTGTTGAAGAAAGTCTTAACCAAGTTTCAATAAAAATGTAAACAACATAAAAATAACTCACCATTCAAAGGGAGAGGACAATATTTATCCAAGATTGAGGATTTCAGGGACAGTCTGCTGTAGTTGCTCTGCAGTTCTGAATGGGTTGCATTGAGTCTGCTGTGCCCTATTGGAAATTTACATGTTTTAAATACAATTTTTAATGTGATTTTCATGTAATATACAATTACTTCAGTAATACAATTGAAACAAAATGGCAACACATTTGTAATACAATATTCTTAGCATGCTAATGCATTTTAAATATGTACAATCATGAATATAACATATTGTAAATATATCTTAATGACAATTCATCACAATATGAATAGATTTCTAAAGGCATTATAAATAAAATGTTAATACAGTACCACATTAATATTGGTATTATATCAGCCTGTAAATGTATTTGTATGTCAGTGTAATCACAATAATATACTCCTACTTATATTTAAAATAAAATGTCACTACAATATAAACATATTGGCATGAGATTGATATTACAATATTAATCTATCAAAGTATTTTGATTTAAGTAAACTATCCATTTTAATAGTTCTACGTGTATTTAAAACACATGGCAATACATTTTAAACGCAATGGAATCACATGTAAATTGCCATTGTAAGAGCCTATCAATGTACTAGGATTTAAATAAGATTCCAATATTAATAGTTCTAAATGTATTGTAAATCATGTGTCAATGCAATGTAAATGTAATGTAATACAATTAAAATTGCTATTGTATCAACCTGTATGCATTTTGATTTCAGTGAGATCACAATATAAATATACATTTAAACCAGGGACGTCGCTAGGCCTATTTTAGGGGGGCTTTAGCCCCCCCTAAATAAATCAATATATCAGTCAGTATATTTTCTCTGTGATTTCTTTTTTTTTCGTCAACCGTTCCATCGCATCTTAAACTTCTTACCGGGCGGGCACTAGGACCTGGGGGAGGCTGCTGCTGCAGAGGCTGCTGCACGCGCTGGTGACTGTTAGGCCTACTTGGTAACATTTTCGTTAACGTTAGCTGCTTCTGTGGCTTGAGACTGCTAGCTAACAGTAAACGGACAGGAAAAGGCTGACAGGACGGATTCATGCAAAAGAGAGAAGCAGGAGGAGCAGTTCTGTAATATAGGTTGTAATATTTGTTTGGGATCTTACTGTTTTATCAGATTTTATTCCTAATTATTTTTCAGTTTTTTTTATTTTATTTAGCTCATTAGTTGAATTTAGTTTTGCCCCATTGTGGATGATACTGTTTAAGATGTCCATGTGTCTGAATTATTGGATTAATTTTGAGCAACAATTAACAAAAGGGTGAAACTTAAATAAAGATTTTTTTCTAATGGTATAATATGACCTGCATGTCTTCTCATTTCTCTCTCTGTCTATCTCTCTCTCTCTCAAAATAAAATCCAAAAAGTATTTTGGCTACATAGTACAGCCATTTTTGTGCCTTTTGTTGGTGTTGGATGGATGGGGACAGAGTGGACTTTAATTTCTTTATTTGGATAGAATTTAAGTAAGTCATATTAGATCAGTGTCTAACACAAACTGTGAGACAGGTATACTTTTAGCCAACCTTGACCAAAAATAACCTTATTTTGATAGATTTTACACCGTTGTTACTCTAAAAATACATGATGAAAAGACGTTTTGGGGCTTTAAAAATCCTGGGGGAGTATGCCCAGACCCCCCTAAAAGAGGCTTAGCCCCCCTATCCATGAATCTCTAGTGACGTCCCTGATTTAAACATATTCAAAATTAAATGTCAATGTGATTTAAATAGAATGTAATCACATTAATGTTGCGAATGCATCAGATTGTAATGGTTGTTTGATAATATTAGTAATATAATTAAATGTATTCACACGACATGTTCATACAGTTAAAACAATATTTCATTGCGTAGACGTTTTACTAGGGATTGATAACATTAATATAATCCTCCACACATTAGAAACGACTTTCCAAAATATTTGTATTAAATTGATAAAATTATAAACATGGAACAATTGTATTTAAAATATTTTGAAATAATTGCACAGAAATGACACACATTTTATATAAGAATGTGTATCACTAATAACCACAACATACTTTATTCAACTTATCTTTACATTATCCAGCATTATTACCATATAGGCACACACACATTTTTATGTCATATCCTATTATTTTAATTAGTTATTAGTGTTGTTACCTGGTTTCGAACCTACAACTCCAGCAATTACGAGCAAACGTCTTACCTGTTACGCCACAAACCAAGATGCTGTCCTCGAAAAGGTTGTTCTGATGTTGATGAGAAGCTGACAACCCGCTTTAACAAAGGACAACGTCACAGGTAATATTTTTAAAGTAAGTTTCATAACCCATTTTCACTTACACCTTTGAAAGCATATGAGAAAGGTTAAGCGTAATATTCATCTACTTATATCTATTTTATTTTAGTACATTGTTTAATATTAGCCTACATTTTTGTCATGCTAAAATCTATTAACAGTTGACCCAGTAAGAAATAGTAAATTTCCTTGTTGTGTCAGTAGTCCAACCTACTTATAAACCACTTAAGATTTTTTTTAATGTAATTAACCCTTTTGGACTTTTCACATTGTGAATTAACTACCAAAATGTTCAAAGGGGAAAGCGTACAACACTGGTTCACACGGATAACAAATCAATATATTCAAAGTGCTGTATTTAAATTTAGCAGCAGACATTCAGTGCTGCACGTGTTTGTCTTCCTCTATATCCAGCTGGTATAAATACGTATAATTTTAAAACTATTTTGATTAGAGCACATATATAGGCTCATACACAAATGGGCCGACCCTAAATCATATATATATATATATATATATATATATATATATATATATATATATATATATATATATATATATATATATATATATATATATATATATATATATATATATATATATATATATATATATATATATATAAAACACAAGTGAACGACCTACTTAAAGTATATATGGGTCCAAATAGTAGCCTATGGTTACTAAAGCATATACCAGCATACTACTTTTTAAATTTCTAGTATTACGGAATCACCATTTTTACAAGAGTCAATTCCTTCACACTTTTTTTTGTAGCTTATATAAATAATCAGGACAAAGTATTAAGTCACTGACACTTAAGAACTACATAAGCAAATACAGCCTACATATTAAATAAATAATGGGAAAGTAGGTAGGTTATCGGTTTGTAAATAGTTTTTTTTTTGTTTTGTTTTTTTAAATGGTCGGTAAAGGATAAGGAAAGATACTGAAACTTATTGAACTACAAAAAAATGGCTAGTCAGATTGAGGGATGGCAGAATAATAAATACATTCACTTTTACACGTTCAAGCTGTTTGGCATTAAAAAAAAAAAAACCCTTTCATACAAAAAAGCACATTTTTCAATCAAATATCACCCCCCCCACAAAAAAAAAGTTACATGTACAAATTACAACCCATCCAATGTTACTGTTTCTGCAGCCTTTATTTGAAACAAATTTATGCACATTGTCATTGCAAGATTTCACACACAAAAAAAAAAAAAAAAAAAAAAAGTAGCCTAAAACACTGAAAATAGTTTCTATCTGCAAAAGATTAATTTGCAGATCAAAATGTTGAACTGTCTGCATAGTGTTTTAATATTTTTGGAGCTAACGGATAGTGTGCGGTTAGACCCATTACATTTTCTGACATCGTCCTGGACCAAATCAAAACTTTGACCCATCAGCTAATTGTAAAATTAGAAAACCAGTATTAATGGCGGGTTCCCTCTTGGGCAGAAGAAAGCCATCAACACCAGGCTTCTAATTTGCAATAAGCAGGTGGGTCAAAGTTTTGATTTAGAGTGAATTCACACACACAGTACTCTAGCCTACCAGAAACAAGTCTGAAAAGCTATATACCTACAAGAAATGGCTTTGAGGATATCCTGATTTAGAGCAGGTTTAGGCGTTTTCCCCACGCCAACCCGAGATCCTGTCATCGAATGGGTTGCCTGCAGCTCCTTTGAGAAGGTATCCATTAAATCGTTGGTCAGCTTCCTGTAGTCTGCGTGGGTGCACCAGTCTCAGTTTGTTCTTTGAAATTGAGATTCCAGAGTCTGCATCCAGCAACACCCAATGCAGATAGGTAGTAGGTTACTCTGAGTTTTCCGAACTAACCCCCAGACACTACTCCCCAGCTATTACCATTACAGACATTTAGCAGAATACTTTATCCAAGGCAATTTACAAGGCTTATCAAGCAATACAATAAGTTACAACGCAACTTCTTCACTAAATGCAGCCCCACAGTGAAGATATGCATGCACATTAAAGAGGACAGTACATACCACATCTTCGGACAGGGTAGGTCGCTCATCCACGAAATAGTTGAAGCAGGCACACATGCCCGAGTCTATAAAACAAGTTACAATATAACTGCTACGGAGTGTGACATTTCTAAAGTAGTTTTGTAATATCCCAATTATAGGCCTTATACTTACAGCGAAACCCTGGAGTTTTTCAATAGCCTTCTCAAGTCTTGCAATATACATGGGAAGATCTGGAATGAAACACGGAAACATTTTCATTACTGAAACAAACTGACCACAACAATGCCCTATACAATAGCTATGAAAGCTACTTTACCTTTTACAGATTGTAGAAACTGGTGAAGGTGCGCAATATCCCTTTTCAAAGACTTGTTCTCTTCAAGCAGTACACAGTGTTGATCTAAACACTTTACATTAGGTAGGCAATTTTGAGTGCAACTGCAGAGCAAATATATCTGTTCTTGCAATGTATTTACAGTGCAATTACATAGTTACAATGTAGGTAATGTGTAACTACTTAAATTATTACACATCTTTGTGTATTAATACAATACCATACATAATTACACATTACCAACATTGTAACATAATGTAATTATAGTAAACACACCATAAGTACTTAAATAATTACTCAGTAGTTAAAATCAAAATTGCCTACTTAAATGTACCTTTGCGTTCAACATTTTAAACTATAGGCCTAATGATTTTTGTTTGTACCTGGTTTCTCAGTTTTTTGCGATAGCAATTGGACTGTTTTTTGCAGAAGACAAGACCACCTTTTTTTAGCATACTTCTAGAGAAAACAAGAAAAGACATGGTAAATCGTGACACGCCTTACATAATCTGAGTCTTGGCGCAATTAAAACAATAAAAACTAGCTAGATATATGTTTGATCAAGGCAGCATGCATAAACTAGAACAAACCCGTACACGATTTTGGTGTTCAGCTAGGCTGCTCAGGTAAAGGACTTCTGACTAGAACGTCGCAGCCTTTCTCCGCCATCTCATTCCTTTTCTTTAGTCGACACATTTTAGTATCTGCACAACCAAAGGGGAGGTGGAAATGAAACATCAAAACAAAATAAACAATCCAGCCCTTCGATAGGAAATAAATTTAAAATAAAAATAATATCAGTGTTACTCACCGGATATTTCCAAGAGTTTCGCTGGGCATCTTTTGGTAACGCCTTTTGCGCTCCATAAAATGATTACATTCTCGTCAATAAATTCAGACAAGTTCTTGATTTCAACACTGCCGTCTGCAATGCATTCCACATTTTTGGCTGCAGTAACTTCAACTTTAATAGGGTTTCCTGTATAGAAATCACACCGCACCCACATTCTTTGTATGTATGTTGATGTGTTTGAAATAGGCTACAAAAATCCATACACCCATAAGCCTCAAACGATGAAACTAAAATCAGTTCTAAACAAAAACGTAGGTCTATATACTAACGATGCAATTGCATTTCAATTTGATTTTAGGGTTACCATATTTGAACTTACAAAAAAGAGGACACTCTGGAGAGGGGGGGTTGGTGTATCTACCAACTCAAGTTGTATTAATATGTGTTATATATATACTGTGTACTACACGTCTACACATCTAAAACAAGTGTTATAGCCTCAAAAATCAATGTCATTCAAATTTAAATGTACCTTTTTACATGTGGTGAGTCATTTTCTTCTGTGCTTCCTCCTGATGTGCTCATCAAGTAGCCATAAAAGAAAGTCTTTGCCTGAAATGTGATCCCTTTCAGTGTCTATTTATTTAAAAAAAGTGTAATGGCCTAAAAAACAAAAAAAACCCGAATTTAAATGTTTTTTCAGTCCTCTTCCTCCTGATGTGCCCATGCATACTTCTCTGTAGATCGCATCTTTCTCAGCAGTGGTTGATTGCTCATCAAGTAGGCATGAAAGTCTTTGCAAGGCGTTTGTCTGAAATTGTACTGTACAAGTAGAATCCCTTTCAGCGACTCAACAGTCAAGTGGTTCCTTTCCTTTGTCCACTGGCTTTGCATCAGTGAGAAAACTTCGCTCTACATTTGCATTGTGAGAGGGACAGCAAAGAAGAACTGTACAATCTTTAACAGTTCTGAGTGACACTCAATATTTTTGGACTTCTCGAAATATTTGGTCCACTTTTGGTGTGCTAGCAAATTACTGAACTCTTCATCACTGTTGCAACTTTCCGTGAATTTCTTCAGATTGCTGAACTGATCAAAACACTTCACGTCATCAATTGACACCCCTTCTCTGCCAGGTATACGACACAAGATTCCACATCATTCCAATTAGGTGTCTCACTCAGGGCAAGCCACATGAAACAAGAGAATTCTTCCAGGGGTGTCATCCACCTCTCCAAATATTCTAAGCATGTGCTGTACAGACATTGTACTTCAGCACAGAATTTGTCACACTCTCCATCAAGTCCCTCCTTGCGCTTTTGTGCCAGTAGTCCCTTAACTTTCAGGGACATGAAGTTGTGGGTCTTACGTTCAAGAAGGATGGTGTGAACTGAGTTCAAGCTTTTCAGCACTTCCACGACAGAGTTGTTTTCCCTTTCAATTTCTTGAATGTGTGATTGGAATACAGTCATGAGTGAGTGCATGTGCCAGAGGTAAATCTCACTGAACTGATGTTCGAAAAATGTCTTAATCACCGTGGGTAGTTTGTCCTGTGACAGAAAGAACGACTTCAAGGCCGTAAACATCTGTAGCAGCCTTGTAATGCCTGGGAATAAGGACAGCCATCGTGTCTTGCTGTGAGAAAGCAGCTTTCTGTATTCGATATCAACAAACTCACAGTACTCTTTCAGATGCTCAGTTCGGACAGTATAGATATGAAAGTATTGGTAAATTTTAAAAATAATGTTCTCAATGTCAACATCCAGTGTGTCTGCCCCATGATGGACACAATTGTTCAAAATGTGTGCTGGGCAACCCACACCGATTAAAGCCCTCTTCTGCAACAAATTCTTTAAGTTTGCAAACACGTTCTTTCCTTCTTCATCACGCGGAGTCCTCGAAATTTGTATTGCAGTTGTCCCCGTAAACGCGATACACTTCTCAAACAAACCGTTCTTTTCCAGAGTTTCCTTGACGTATTGCAATCGTATCGGCAGTCTCATTAGGTGTGTTCTGGACCTCGATTAATTTTGACTGCAAACCGCCGTTCTTCCAGTCAAAATACTGAATTATTACTGGGAATATTTTCACTGAACCGTGATTGCTTCCATCTGTAGCAATTCCACAGTAAGCTATGTCATTTTCTTCAAGCGCTTTTAGAGCAGTGTCAACAGAATGCGGTGCAAGCACAGAGTTAACAATCGCTTCTGTCTTGGTTCGAGCACTTGAACATTTTCGGGCTATCTCAGAATCAGGGAATGTCTTCTTCAACAAGACAGAAGTGCAATCCATTGACTTGAAACTATTGTGATGCTTAACGGTGTGAAATGCTAGAGCACCCTCAGCTGCAGTAACAGCATCCTCTGATTTGCTGCCTGGTTTTACAAAATAATCTGTTAATTTTGCTGATGAGCTCTCTCCTCGAACTGCCTTCTTATGCTTCTCAGAATCCACATGAGATTGTAAATCAATAGCACCTTTATTTGCCACAGAGGCGTAAGTACCAGCTCTACATACCAAGCACTTTCGGCTTCCCATTCTACTCGACCACTTGAAAACACGGAAATTTTGTTTTAATTCTGCAGTCAATTTACACTTTCGTTTTGGCACTGTGTTCGGTGGTAGGTGTCTTCATTTAAATAAAAGTGTTCAACAATTTCAAATCAAATTCTAGACTATTTCGCACCTGCTGCCACTTACCCGCTTCTAGCTCTGTCAGTTGGCTACGCTCGTGCCTGCACTATGGAGCGTATTGCTGCCACACATTAAAAAAAATTATGACGTAATTACGTGATAGGGAACTAACACCTCGTGGAAGCTCACAGGAGCTGCTGACAATCCTTAACAGCAAGTTCCAAAGAGTAGATATTATTAAAGTAAATAATACGATCAAGGCTGTATGCTAGTTCAGTTTGTTCTTATTACGTGTAACTCCATATCACGTAATTACGTGATATTTTTTTTTTTATGTGTGGCAGCAATACGCTTCCGTACTGCACAGACGTTAAAGGCCTCTTCTAAACACGCACGGCACACACCGTTCGTTATAGGGTATACGCACACTGGGAATTGTAGTTCAATGGAAAGAGCAGGGCAAAATCCCGGACATTTTTAGATATTTAAAAAACCCGGCCGGACGGAGATTTAAGGACCAAAAAGAGGACATGTCGGGAAAAAACGGACGTATGGTAACCTATTGATTTAATTACTTTAAAATCACAGCTGCTGTCTGTAATTTTAAGGTAATTAAATCAAATTGAAATGCAGTTGCATCGTTAGTGTATACCTACGTTTTTTAGGAGTGATTTTAGTTCAGTCGTTTGAGGCTTATGGGTTTGCGGATTTTTTTGAAGATTTTGTAAAATCTACCAGGCGCTGAGGCAGCCGAGGCGGCCGCCTCGGTAAAAATCGGCTTAATTCTTAATTGTGAAGACGAAAAATAAAACCGTACCCACTTTATTTTTTAAGAGTGTAAAATTGAGATATATAAAATATTGTTTTTAATTTCTTCACATTACTGTGATCTCGGACTGTACAGACACTGCGGTATGTCAAATTCGCGCCACAAAGACGTTTCTCATTAGTCAGTTTCCCAAGTTACTCTGTACTCTGGTTTACAGTGCAGCACTAACATGAAACGGAGAAAAAAACAACCAATTACACATTTCTTTCTAAAGAAGCCAACTGTTCGTAAGAATCAGTGTTAAGTGAATTTATCATTTATATTTGTTGTTTTTCCCCTGTGCAATGTGATGTTTAGCTGCAATACGTTTTGATAAATCCTTTTTTTTTCATGTAGAATGTTTTAACGCCAGCACAGCAAAAATCCATGAACCTGTTTTTTATGATGACATTAAATGTGTAGCTAAACCGGGATAGCTGGCTGTATGGTGTTTGTTTGTTTTTTCTCGTCACTTTAATTGGACAGTCACCTCGTCCAAGTATCACCCTACCTGCTATAGCATAGCGTTTTATTACAGCATAGTGGCTGTGTATTTGCATTTATAGCGACCCGGCCTGTGCGTTAGGCAGCACCAGGACCTCAGCGACCGGTTTCCCCCGCCTGAAGCACTGTACTACTTCCTATCGTCGATTTATACTGACAAAAGAATATTAGAATTGATTGAGAAACTGTGTAAACGTTCAAAGAAGATCTAGCGTTCAGAGGTGGGAACATCACATTATTATTATTATTATTATTATTATTATTATTATTATTATTATTATTATTATTATTATTATTGTTGTTATTTTTGGTGAATACCTTGTCAAAGTACTATAGAGTCATCCAAATATTGTACACGAACAGCACCAGTCCCAGCAGTGTCAGCACCAGTCTTACCGGTCAGCAGCAGTTACCAGTCCCAGCAGTGTAAGGCAACTTAAGTAGCAGTGAACCAAATGCAAGTCAATAAAGGTATGAACCCATCTACTTATTAATATTGAGGTTATATTCTTGTCCTTTTAAAATCACATATTTCTGACAGTGTGAATATTGTCATTTTAGGTTGCTATGGTTTTGCTGGGAGACAATTAATTTAAATCTTTGAAATAATATGGGTCATCAAATTTTAACATTAACATCATCATCCAAGGGACTTAATACTGCTTTGCAGTTTGCATGAACAGTCTCCAGACTTTATAAGGTGATAACTTTTACCTTTGTAACATGAACAGGATCTGCAAGAGGTTTGTTCAACTTTTTTTTTTTGCCTCAGTAAAAATCTAATCCTAGCTATGCTGCTGTTTACATATAAAATGGCAGAAGAATTCGTAAGTTCATCTAGGTTATTTATTGTTGAGCTTTACCGACATATAGTAATTTTAATAACAAACTCAGTTATATATTCAAAATACCTTACTTATTTGTTTATGTTGGTAGGGTTACAAAGTAACATTTGTAAGTGTTCTGTTATTCATTTTTTATGGTATGCAATGCGTGTCTTTTGGCTATTTTAACCCTAATATCAATAGGGCAAATCCCATTTAGAATAGGCAATAGCCGGCTGCACTAAGTGTTTTTCTTATTAGCCTATTGTTGTTAGCCTGTTATGTTGCAGCCTTTGAATGTCTTTCCTTAAAATATGTGTTGGTATTTATTTTACTGCGTTATACAGTCTAGCAAGACATTTAGTTTAAGACGTGAAACACCAGGGAACATGTCTGTGCACAGAGACTATATGCCCAATTTTAATAACAATGTTGCTTTTTTTAAAGATGAACTCGCTTGACAACGCAACAGTACATCATGCAGAAGAATTTGAAATGAAAGAGGTAAGATTATGACCTAGCCTAATCAAATGGCTGGACCGTATAGCCTACATATTTATTTGTTTAAATAACCTATATTTATAAACATTACAACAAAGTGTTTGGTTTCTTAACTGTCACACATGGAAATGGTTTTCTACCAACATTCACCTGAACCCAGTCCTGTCTCAAAACGTCTTGGAATTAGGAAAGACAGGTGAAGTATTTCTTGAATGGATTTTTGTTTATTTTTGTTTTAACTGCGCTGTTTGTATATTACACTATCCAGTGGTTTTCACCATGCACGATAATAACTTGGACTACCCTCATGTTAATGCATTATTATTATTATTATTATTATTATTATTATTATTATTATTATTATTATTATTATTACATACATTAAGTAGACTCCTTTTATCCAATTTAATTCAAACAACTAGGATTATTCCTAATTTTGGTCTTTAAAAGCAGCCCAATGTTTTGATTTTAGAGCCACATCTGGACAAAGTAGAATGATTATTGTTTATTATCGTAGTGGATGTAGATTATGTAATCATGAGTATATGCAAGTCATCGTTCTTTGTCCAGCACATTTTAACGTGGTATGTGTCTCACTAAAACTAAGCAAAATGAATTGTAATGGATAGGGTACACCTTGCAATTCTTTAATATATTCCTGCTTTTATTTTGTGTAAACCATGCTCTTTTTATATTATTTTTAGTAGTAGTCGCAGTCACAGTAGTAGTTATTAAAACACAGGTCTACAAGTAAACATTGGAGTTTGTCTAATACTTTTCTTACAACTTAACTGTTTCACTCTTTTTGCTTATAGTGTCACAAGTGACGAATTTTAATGGGTTCCTGGGTGTTTATTTTGTATATTTTAAATTGTGTGGAATCTGCTCCTCTTAAACCCCTGCTGTTTTTTTTTGCTGTGCTGATTCATGGACAGGGTGCTGTTCTGCCTAGCAACAGGAAGCCCCGCCTGGTTAGTGCCACGGCCAATGGCGCTCCAGGTGGGACTATATAAGGCAGGGAGTTGAGACAGGAAGGAAGAGACGTGGAGGCAGGAAACAGAAGACTGGACAGTGCAACAGGAGTGCGTGCAGGCAGAAGCGCGTAGCCTTGGAGGAATCATCTTGGGAAATCGACTGTTTGCTGGATTATTTTTCTTCTGGCTGGAACGCTGCTGAGGGAACTGGCCAGAGTACACTGAGGATCAGGCGAGGTCCGAGGGTGTGGTAGGAACGTGGGAGAGAGGAGAGAAACGCGAAGTGAAAGACTGGCCGAAGGGAAGTGACCAGAGCTTCTGGGTGGAAGTTGTGATTTACTTACCTGTGTTTCAGTTTCTGACGCTTCCTCCTGCTTCACTCCTCCTTCCCAGGTGCAATGGGGACAGTGGTGTACGGTGGATGGAGGGACGGCACGAGCACCAGGGACCGTGGAAAGAGGGAAACGCGAAGTGAAAGACTGGCCGAAGGTTCTTTGGGGTGGCGGTCGATCAGCCGGGAGAGGTCCAGCAGAGAGCGGCTGTCCTATCAGCGACGAGGAGTCCGATTACGGACCAAGCGAGTTGGAGGGGGAGACCCCGGGAGCGTGGGATTTACCCCCAGACTATTTCTTTCTGTTTCGTCCCATCTTTGTGTTCCGTCCGTGACTGTGGTGTTTTATGTGGACCTTATTTTTATTGTTTTCTCGGAGCCAGTGACCGACAGGAGGGATTGCCTTAGTGTGCTGTGGATTTTGCTTTTTTCTGTGTTGTTTTTGGCATTCCCTAGTGTGGTCCTTTTTTCGATTTTAGTCTAGAGATCTTTTTTTTGTACCGTGTTTTTAGTACCCTGTCGAGAACAATAAAATTTGTTTTGCCCGATACGGTTTCATTGTGTGTGTGTGTGGGAATCTGGGGATCAAAGAACCTGAACGGGAGAGTATAATTATCATTCGGTTACTAAGGTCCTTGCCTTATTAAAAACAAGGTGGTGTAGTTGTCAGCTACATAGGTATTATCGTCAAGGTTATCTCAGGTCACCCAGCCCGTGACAATAGTTCTGAGTAAGCATATCAGCAGGTCATCCGGAATAAGTCTGCGTTTCTGAATGATGTGTGGAACACAAACATGGATGCAAGTGACGAATCGGCATCTGACATGTCCTTCTCATCAAGTGATTCTAATTGTAGCCAATTGTAGTCTAATTGTGTGCCAGATATAAATATTGATGAAAGCGAAGAAGGAATTGATGTCCCGCCTTACTTTCATTTTGAAAATGGAGATGTTCCTCTTTTCCAAGGCAGCACCGGCACTGAGGCGCAATCTCTTATGTTAATATATGCTTTCATATTGCGACATAGTTTAACTAAAGAAGCAAAATCTGATCTATTAAAGTTATTTGATGTGCTATTCCCAGGTGTATTTCCTCCTAGTGTTTTCCAGTTATCAAGGCATTTTACTAATTATAAAGACATTTGTGTAATTCACTTTTATTGCAAAATCTGTCTTGCATATTGTGGAACAGATCCATCTTGTACCAGCTGCCCAGATTGTAATGAAGACTTACAACTTCATGACAATATGGAAGAGGGTAGCTTTTTCATGTATTTACCAAATGAAAACAACTTCAGGATTTCCTACATTTTACTGATGCAGCTGCACACATTATCGATTGGGGAAAATGCTGTTTGAAGTAATGTTATTTGTGATGTTTACGATGGATTATGTTATGAAAAGTTGGTTAACAAATTTAAGTTTAACAAGAATGACTTCTCGCTGACATTGAATTTTGATTCCGTACCAGTTTTTAAATCCTCATCGTATTCTATTTGGCCTCTTCAATTTCATGTAAATGAAATACCCCGTAGGAAACATACTTTTGGCATCTTTGTGGTTTGGTAATTCTAAGCCACGCATAGATACTTTCCTAAAACCATTTGTGGATGAAACTATCAAGTTAGGGAATGAGGGCTTTTTGTGGGAAAATCCTTGTATTCGCAATACTTTGAGCAGAGTTTTTCCTGTAATTTGTACATGTGACACTGTTGCACGGCCTATTTTACAGAATATGAACCAGTTTAATGGACAATATGGATGTTGCTGGTGTGAGCAAATTGGGGAAAGTTTATCCAAAGGGCGGGGGTTTTGTCGTGCCTATCCAAATGCTGTTTCTATAGTGCGAACTCATGACTCTGTTGTTCAGTGTTCATTAGCTGCTTTGCATTGCGATCAGCCAGTTAAGGGATTTAAAGGTCCCTCTCCTTTGATGCTTATTCCCTGTTTTGATGTGGTTGATGGCTATGTTCCAGATTATATGTAAGCAGTGTTATTAGGTGTTGTTAAACAAATGGCATCATTGTGGTTTGACTCCTGTTATCACGAGAAGTCTTGGTATATTGGTAGTAAGATTCCAGCCATAGATGTTCTGCTACAGAGCTTTACACCTCCAGAAGAACTGTCGAGGTACCCAAGAACTCTTACGGTTTGGAAATACTGGAAAGCGAATGAATGGAGAAATTTCATACTTTTTATTCCCTGCCTTTGTTGCGTGAAAATTTTGAATGGAAGTATTATTTTCATTGGTCATTGCTTGTTAGTTCAATTTATATACTACTTCAAAGAGAAATTTCCCTCCTAGAACTAGATGCAGTGCAAAAGAATGAACATTTATTCGTAGAATTGCTTCAGACCCTTTATGGAAAGGAACACAATTCCTTCAATGTTCACCTTTTGCTGCACATTTGTCAAAGTGTTTGAAATTGGGGACCTCTTTGGGCTTGGTCAACTTTTCCTTTTGAGTCATATATATCATCGCATACTCAGTTACTGTCATGGTGCCAGGGGTGTACCAATGCAGATATTTAAAAACATGTGCCTGATGTCACTTTTATTTTAAAAATGCTAGTGAGAAGTGTGAGCTTATGATGCATAAACTATTGAAGTGTTTCATTCCTATGAGTGTGTTGGCAGACTGTCCAACAATCAAATGCCTTGGTTCATATAACACTGTCCCCATTTCCCATCTGGTAGTACTTGAAGCATTTTATAACTACTCTGTCAGGTTGTACTTTAAAAGAATATCATAGATTTCAAATGCATAATGTACTGTTTTCATCAATTGGGTACACAAGACAGAGTAGGAGAGCAAATTACGCAGTACAATTTCATGACCTATTTGCTTTCATTACTGCTGTTGCTCAAGTCCACTTCCCAGAAAGAACAGATACTGTTATCCTAAAGCTATTACAGGTTGTTAGTAAAGTTAGTGTGAAATGGTAACATTATTCCATAAAATGCCCATTTTTTTGTGAAGTGTAAGATACAGATCAATAGATTGCGGTTTCACCATTAGATCTGGGTAGAAAATGTGTCATAATGTTAATGAAGGACACAATGTATATTTGTGCACTGCCAAATTCTTTGGAAAGTGATTAGGGACTCCATATATAGAATAGGCCTACTGCTGCTTGTTTTGGGACTGCAGAATACAGGGTGTAGGACTCTGAGGGGTTTTTTTTTCAAATTTTGTTTACACTTACGTTCTCTTTGATTTTACACAATCACATATCATACAGATTTCCTGTCTGAAAATCTTAACACAAGTTTTAATGTTTACACACCCTTGATCGGAGTGGTAAAAAATTGCATGATTTGTTCTATTGTTTGTCCAAAGTTACACCAGAAAAGTTGCACTACTTGGATAAACAGTGTATACAATTGTTTACATTTAAAAATTCAAACTTTGTGTTTAAAAAAAAAAAAAAAAATTTTGTCAGATGTTCAACAATGTCCAAAGTATACTCGTTTAATGATATTGTGCAAGCTACTTTCTCTAATTTAGTTTTGTTATTTAACATTTGGTGTTAACTCTTAATTGTGAACTTTCATTGGAAGATGTATGTTGAATTTTACAAATGCAGAGATGTGGGTGTCATCAATGTCTACACATTTACTGTATTTAATCCTGCTGTTTAATTGCCACAACTGTTAACCCAATCTGTAGTATTTTGTATTTCACCTGCACTCCTATCTAACCCTGATGTAACAATCAACACTTGAACTGCCCCAATATCAGATCGTACTGTGATTCTTGATATATATATTTTGTATACAACTGTAAGTTCCCATGGGTAAGGGGAGCGTCTGCTTAGAAATAAATACTAATAATAATAATGTGGGAACTGTCAATGGAAATTAGCCAATTGTCTAAATCAAACGTACAATGCCGCATATCCTAGTGTGTGGCACTTATTGTATGCATCTGTGAAAAACAAATAAACAAACAAATCAAACATTGAAAACCTGTTAAGTATTTTTTGTGCTTATGTTTGGGTGTGTCAATGTATTTAGTATTTGTGCACTGCAAAGTAATACGTGTGTTTATGAAAATACAGGTAAGCTCCTGAATGAAATTCAAATACTTTCATAAAGTATTTGATTCAACATAACATGAGTTTAATACATTTTTAACATACTTCATCATGTTTTAAATATATTTTTATTGTGACTGTTAGTGAATATGTGTTTTAAGCACAGTTTTATTTCAAATACATCAATGCATTAAAATGCATTAAAACACATTTAAATAGATTATTATAACAATTATTGCAAATATATCACAATTAATACATGTACATTTCCAATAGGGTATTGACTGGTCAAGTTGTGGTGCTTCGTCTCCAATTGACCATAAAATTAAGACATATTTCTCAGTTAGACAATATATATTTTTCTTGGTCCTTGAAATCTGAAATAAAAAATAGGAAAAATGTTTTTACATGGCAATCGATTCTTCAAGCAGGGAGTTCAAATCTGATTTGATGTTTATGGCATAAAAAAGTGTGCTGCTAAAATGAAGGACCTTGTCCTTCTCTCCTTCAATATGTGTTCTTTAGTGTCTTTCAGTTCCAATGGTGCAATAGATAGAACATTGTTTTTCGGGCAGGTGATGTGAGAATCCATTGTCAGGTGCCGAGTCAACTGACCCAGCTTTGAACTTGACCTTTGAACTGCGGTACAAGTACTAGGCTGTATAAACTGGAAAACTAACTGTATTAACTTTACTAAATAAATCATTATCTGGACACAATAGATTACCTATGAAGTTGATACGTTATCTATGTAAACGAGAAGTACCAAATAGTCCTGTTTGCTGCTGTCTTGTAAATCAATAACTGTTCAGATTCTCACTTCCTCTTTGATAACTCTGCTGCACTGAATATAATGAATTTATATGCTTATTAAAAAAGTAATAATATGTTGTTTCCATGTTCATGCATACTTTGCTTTTTTAGATATAAGATGTAGCAGGTGTTTAGGTGGGGCAATGTATTTTGCTTTTTACGGTAGAATCGCCATTTTAAATGTGCTGATGTCATAGATTTCTGCAATGCTGCTCCTTCTCTGGTCCAGTCTTGCAATCTGCTTCCGTGTTGTGTGCCTGTGCTTTATTAACCTGCATACCTGCTGCCTCGGCAACCGCTAATACTGCTCTGCTATTGGCTCAACTGCAGGAAGCCTACTGAAACTCAGCCTATCAACTTTGACCCGCTGCGTTTAAAACTGGAGAAAGAAAATGGGAAGGTGGGGAGAGGGGAGAGGGGAGAGGGGAGAGGGGATGTTTTGATGTTTAGTTGAATGACTGCTGATACAATATTGATACACAGATTAACTTTATACTGAATATTTGTATATCCAATAAGAACTCTTTAACTGGCTAACTCCTGAGTGTTTGATAGTATTGCTGTGTCTGAAACCTGTAAATCCATTCTAACTCTAGTAACCATGTATTGATTGTTATTGCTGAATTTGCACAATAATTATACTCCAGTATTTAATTCTTTTAAAATTAAACTTTTTTTTTGAAAATTTAATTTTGTCTCCGCCTCCTTGCATGGTGCGCTAATAGCAAGCAGTTCAGCTACAGTCTGTAAGTATCTGCATAAGAAAAACGTGAGCTGTTTTTGCTTCTTTGACATGGGCTATTAATCGTAGGTGAATAAGTACATATGAATGTGTATCTAAATAGTTTAGAAATTAATTATTCAAATAGGTTTACTGTATTTGAATCAAGATGAATACATGTCTTTGTTCATGGGTGACAAGTGAGGTTTTGTTAAAATACATTATAAAATTAGAAGGTTGTTTACAAGGTAAATTGTCAATGTGTGCTAGCTGAATTGAGACGAGGGCCCTTCTCATAGGACTTGTCCCAAGCCCCAAAATTCCTGGCTGCAGCCCTGCTTGCAACAGTAACAACTGTGAATTAGTAAACACAAAATCTACAAACACAAAACCGAGGGTGCGTTCATGACACTTTTTTGCCGGCTAGATTGCAGACGGGAGTCTGCGTGTAACGTCACAATCTGTGCAGACGGAGCGTGGACAGCTTTGGTAGATGAACAACAGTTCTGAGCAGAACCAAAATGGAGGTGGTTTTGAGAGAAATTCTAATCGCAGAAGTGGACGCAATCGAAGTTTCCGTTGTGCTCCACCAGCTTCATAATTTACAGCATGATCAGAAAATGTACGGTAGAAACAGTCCCTGCTATAAAGGAGAGAATATAACAATAGGTTGCGGATGCAACCCCGGTTCCCTGAAAGAGAAAATAACCATCAAGTATGGGATATTGTCGTCAGGCAGTAGGGATTGGCTGAGCTTTATAGCAAAGCTGCCGATAGGCCTCTGCGCGAGCTGCCACGTAAGCCCGCCCCCCTGGGAGCTTACTACACGCAGTGCGCAGAGACTCTCTTCCTCTTTTGCTCTTCAGGCCGTGAAGGCTTCCGGAGCGACCTCGTGGCTTGATGGTTATTTTCTCTATCAGGGAACCGGGGTTGCATCCGCAACCTATCGTTCCCTTTCAAGTCGAAAATAACCATCAAGTATGGGAACAGTGTATCCAAGCCGTCGCGAGGGAGAATTCTCGGCAGTAGGACAGACTTACGTCATAACTCAATTGCGTAGGCAACACATCTACGCATATGCGGAACCGCGCCTCAGCGTCTATGCTCGCAATGACACCTGTCCTAAGGTGGAACAGTCAACACCATATCATGACAATACTCAATATGACTGCCAACTAGGGCGTCATAGAGTGTAACACGGATGCTCCGAATGACTGAGCAGAGGATTCCAGTACATTTAAAAGGTAGAACCTCATAAAAGTATGCGGTGTAGCCCAACTGGCTGCAGCGCAAATGTCAGACACCGGCACCCCTCTAAAGAGGGCCCAGGATGTCGCCATACCCCTAGTGGAATGCGCCTTCAACTGCCCTGGTGGCGGAAGGCCTGCAGATTTATATGCTAATTTAATAGCATCCACTATCCAATGGGAAAGGCGTTGTTTAGACAACGGCTGACCCAAAGTCCTAGAATCATGGCATATGAACAACTGCTCTGTTTGCCTCACAGTCGTTGTACGGTCATTATAACACCTCAATGCCCGAACAGGGCAGAGCATGTGTAACCGTTCTTCCTCTGGGGAAGAAAAAGGAGGAGGATGGAACGCCATCAACTCGACTGGTTGGTTCATATGAAATGGGGATATGACCTTGGGTAAAAAGGCTGGATTTGGACGCATGGAGACCTTAGAACCGTCTCCTGCGAAACGAGTACATGATGAATGCACTGAAAGTGCATGTAACTCGCCCACGTGTTTTGCTGATACCACTGATAGCAAAAACGCAGTTTTCATAGACATGAGCTTCATATCCACGCTGTGGAGAGGCTCGAACGGTGCCTTGATAAGGGCTTCTAACACCACATCAAGGCTCCATGATGGTAAACTGGTCATCCTTGGAGGCCACAAGCGTCTTGCACCCTTCAAGAACTGAGATGCAACCTGGTGATAAACCGTTAATGCGTACATGGCAAGCCGATATGGCGGCTAAATACACCTTAAGTGTAGAGGGAGATTTCCCTTCATCTAACAATTTCTGTAGAAACTGTAATATCACTGCCATAGGGCAGGATATTGGGTCATGGCCCTCCGCCAGGCACCAGTCTTGAAACAACTGCCACTTGTACGTATACTGCGACCTAGTAGAGGGCGCTCTAGCACTCTGAATGGTCGAAATCACCACCGTCGAGAGCCCTAAGGCTGACATGCGCTCCTGTTCAGGGGCCTAGCTGCATGAGCTTGGGGTTCGGGTGCTAAAGCCCTCCTTGGGCCTGGGACAATAGGTCCGCTCGCAGGGGAAGCTCCCTCGGACGACCGAGCAGCAGCTGCACCAGGCTCGGGAACCACATCCTCCGAGGCCACCGAGGAGTAATCAGGATCACTGTCGCTTGCTCTACCCTGACCTTCTCTAAGAAGGCGGGGAGCATCGGAATCGGTGGAAACACATATAGGAGCCCTGGCGGCCATTCGTGAGCCAGTGCATCGACTCCTAGGGGGCTGTCGAGGTCCCTCACCGAGAACCATAGGGGGCAGTGCGTGGTCTCTCGCGAAGCAAAGAGATCTACTTGCGCTATGCCGAACCATTCCCAAACGCGCCCTACCACCTGAGGGTGAAGGAGCCATTCGCCCGCAAGAGGGCCTCCTCTGGATAGGAAATCCGCTGCATAATTGACTCTGCCCAGTAGGTGAACTGCACGCAGAGAGGTCAAACGCGGTTGTACCCATAGCAACATCCATATTACCATCCGGTGAAGGCGAGGGGACCGTAGGCCGCCCTGGCAGTTTATATACGCCACAACCGTGGTGTTTTCTGACCGCACTAACACGTGCTTGCCTAGAAGCACTGGCAAGAAGTGCCGGAGGGCGAGGTCCACCGCTCTGAGTTCCAGAGCATTGATGTGGGCTGACCTCCAGGGTCCTGACCACACTCCGCGGGTCCCTGAGCCGTTCCAGTCTGCTCCCCAACCTTGGTTGGAAGCGTCGGTCGTGATAACCTCCCTTTGGATGATGTGACCCAAGCGTACGCCCTGGCGGATGTTCGATGGAACTTTCCACCAGCGCAGCGCTTCCCAGCAAGTTTGGGATACCGTCAACCTGCGGTGTTTGCCTCTCCGTGGATGCAACACGAAGGCATTGAACCAGGCCTGTAGAGGTCTCTGGTGTAGTAAGCCCAAAGGAAGGGCTTGCGAAGCGGCAGCCATCAACCCCAGCATGCGGTGACACAGCTCCATGCTGACTGTTTCTCTCAACCTCAATAGGGAGAGACACCGCTGCATCGAGGCAACTCTTTGTGTCGACAAACATCCGCAGGTATTTTTTCAGGACTCGCAGATCTAAAATAGGACGGAGCCCGTCGTCCTTTTTGGGCACCAGGAAGTATTTGGAATAGATCCCCTGGTCGATCAGAGCAGGGTCTACTTGTTGAATGGCACGCTTCCTGAGCAATGCCTCTATTTCCACATTCAGAGCTGAGGACTGAACCGAGTCCTTCACTGCAGTTACCACCACTCCCCGGAAGGGTGTACCCTGTGAGTATAGTTTTGCGCACCCAAATGTCGTTGGTGCATTGTTGCCAGAACTGGAGCTGTGGGACAGTGTAGGAGTGGCTTAACAGCTGCCTGGAGTTTTCAGGGCTGTTTTGGCTGCGCTCGTTCGCGAGGAGCCTGGCCAGAGCCACTAGGGTGTGGCCTGCCACCTCCTCTAGGACGCCACCCTCCGTGCTGCGGTCTTACAAACACAGGTTGGCTGCACGCTGATGAACCTGAAGGGGAGGTCTTATTACCCCGTGGTTGCGCCTGCTGCTGTGGCGGTGTCCTGCGCCACTGGTGTTCCTGAGGCCGCTTTGGCTGGAACGGCTTATTTGGCCACATCTTCGCCATTTGCTGCAACGCCTCCGCGCCTTGGCGGGCGTTGCAGCATCAAATGTGTGCCCGGTGTGATTGGGGCATCCAGCAACGGGGCCTTGTCAGGTTCCTGCACTCTCGCCTGCGAGAGCCAGAGCTGCCTTCTGGCCACCACCAGAGATGCGATGCTCCTGCCCTGATCCAGCGTATTGAGCTGGGCCAGCTTTACCAGCAGCTGACTGACCGTCCCCAACTCGCTTCTGAGGGCCGCTGAAGTGCACTCAGGCAGGTCTCTAATGAGTGCCACTTGGTAGACTGTCAGCAAGCTGGCCACATTTGACAGTCTGACCGCCTCTGTGGCCGCAGCGTACCCCTTCTTTAAATGTACCTCTGTGATCCTGCACTGCTTATTGGGGCATGCAGGATCCTTTGTCAGCCCCGATAACGTTGGCGTCTTCACCAACGTGGTGAATGCAGCGTCCACCGGTGGGAAGAACGCCAACCCAGCTTCACTTGCCCCTTGCATACTAAAGGCCGAGGCTTTGCGAGAAGTCGCAGGGGCAGAGGCCGGAGCCCTCCAGGTGGACTGCAC
This sequence comes from Acipenser oxyrinchus oxyrinchus, assembly GCA_030684275.1. Lineage (NCBI taxonomy): Eukaryota > Metazoa > Chordata > Actinopteri > Acipenseriformes > Acipenseridae > Acipenser > Acipenser oxyrinchus. Next base: position 18,139,112 of record CM060261.1, on the reverse strand, counting down.
CTCCTTAACAAAGTCTGGGAATGCCGGAAGCATCCTGGACTGATGGGGCTGGGCTGAAGGCGACTCAAACAAGGAGCGCCGTGGTAGTTCCACCATAGGCCACTCGATGCCCAAGTGGCGGGTTGCTCTCTCCACCACAGACCAGGTCGGGTCATCGGTATCCAGCACCTCGAGCTCGATGTCCTGCTCAGAGTGCTGGGAGGCTACCTCAGCCTCTATACTCTCCCCTTCCAGGACGTCAGATGCGTCTCTGGAAACTGCATCGACATCCCATTGCCCTTGGGGTTGCACTGGAGGGGCGACAACTGGTGCAGGTTGTGGAGGGGCCACTGGCTGGCTGGCAAATAGGCCCAGCTGGTTGTTCTGGGATTCGGGGCACCACATTTGCTAGGGACATGAGGATGGACTGCTGCCCCATCATAACCTCCATGAATTGAGACATTTTGGAGGTTAGCTCCGCCACCCCCGACCTGTCTCTGTATCGCTTGTCCCGACGAGGGGAACGAGAGCGTCCCCTCCATCAAGGCGATCTGGAGTGCGACCTAGACTACCGACGGGGGCGTACCCTACGAGGGGAGGGGCTGCGTTCCCGAGCGCGTCTGGTGGGGGACCTCTGACCAGCTGTTAGCTGGGAGAACGGGCTCCTGGAGACCTGTAGCCACCCTGGCGGCATCGCCGTAGACGACGGCGGGGCAGAAATGCTGTGGGATGATCCCGAGGAGGGAGAGTGCCCACCCACTGCTTTCTTCGCCCTTTGGCGGAGGGTGCGTGTCTGGAAGCCAGCACAGAGATGACAAAACGCCCTATCCGCCAACGCAGATGCGGCGTGCTCTGGCCCCAGACACGCTACACAATCATCGTGTGGATCGCTGGCAGGCAATTTGGCCTGGCAGGTCACGCATCGGTGAAAGCCCGACATAGTGCCCTGTTTAGTGCAAACACTAATTGGCAGCAACGACGAAGCGACGAGCACTGACGTGCGTCCGTCGAACGCCGAAGTGTCGAGCACCAACGGTATGTGCACCAAGTGCGTGCGTCGAGCACCGAGCGTCGGGCACCGGTGTGTCGCGTTGAGTGCCGACGGCGTCAAGCACTGAGCGCCGACGCCGAGCACCGAGCATCGGCGTCGAGCACAGAAGTCCGTGCGACAAGCGGCGAACAAGCGCCGAAGCACAGAAGTGCGGCGTTGAGCACCGACGCGAGAGCACCGAGCGTTGAGCGCCGAAGCGTCGAGCACAGAAGTGCATGCGTCAGCGTCGGCGTCTAGCACCGAGCGTTGAGCGTCGACGGTGCGTGCACCAAGCCCCCAAGAGCAGATGCGCTAGCACCAAGCCCTGAAGCACTGCACAAAGCGCCGAAACGCTGCACCAAGCGACAAGCGCTGACACCAAAGCGCCGAAGCGCAGCACGCCAGAGCGTGAGTACCGAGCGTAGAACGCTAGCGCAGACGCATAAGCGTCAGCTGACCCGCAGAGCGGAGACGCTAAGTGCTGGTACAGTGTCTTGGGTGCTGTGCACTACTTACCTGTTGGTGCTGGGGAACAGCGCTTTGTGGTTGTCTTCCTCTGTGCAGTGAATGGGAATTTTTTTTTTTTTGGGGGACACTGCAGCAGCACTAATGTAGTGAGGTGTGATTGGGGCACAGTAGTTGTAGTTTTAACACACCACAGAGGCAATATATGGGAGACTGCAGTGCAGGCTCCACACACGCGGTCTAGCCAAGGTAAGACCGGGGCTGCAGGTCTTACCTTGCAAGCCTAAGCTTAGCGAGTACAATCAGTTACCAGCTCTATTACATACCGTTACCATGCTGAAGACAAAAGAGGAAGAGAGCCTCATGCACTGCGATAGTAAGCTCCCAGGGGGCGGGCTTATGTAGCAGCTCGCGCAGAGGCCTATCGGCAGCTTTGCTATAAAGCTCAGCCAATCCCTACTGCCTGACGGCAATATACCATACTTGATGGTTATTTTCGACATGAAAGGGAAACGTATGTTTTGTGATGCGAGACAAATGAATGAGTGTTATAACAGACAGGATTCCCCCCGCCCTCTCACAAAGGGGTTGTTAGACAGTACTGTATTTTGATCTGGGAGAAAAATAGTTCAAATACTTGCACATATGGTCACATATCTCACTTCAACTACCTGTTATTAAAGCTGATTTATTTTCCTTAATTCAAAGTAGGTTATTCTCTGTCCCTGATAGCCTTTCATCAATAATCAATTACACCTGCTGAAAATAACAGAGCGGTTTTAGGTTCATTTCAACCGTTTAGCATTATTTTATTTTTTTTTTATGTTTAAACCTTTAGAATAAATATCAGAATATTTGAAAAGTATAATAACTGTGTGGAAAAAAGAGTCAAATCATTTTAATTTGTATTACAAATCATTCATAAGATAATTAATGACATGACTCGAAGGCGATTCACACCCCCTGACTAGGTGGCAGTAGCACATGGAGTGACGATTGCACCTGCTTGCCTACACACTTCTCTGTCAGCCAACGCTCGTCTATTGTTTTGAGTCGCGGCTGCTCCAGCGCAGTACCTCTTGAGAAGTTGCGCGGCTGTGCAGACTTTTAAGCCCGTGGATGCGTGACCTGGTGACGTCTTTTCCGGCTGAGTTCACGCAGACGATGAATTTGGACAGGTTTTCCGCAGAATCTGCGCAGACTTAACAAAGTCTGCGTATCGTGAACGCACCCATAGTTTCAGAGGTGACAGCAATTACAGCTGCACACCCCCTTGTGGTCATTTATCCTTACAAGGTACAGAGCCAGACAGACACACACACACACGTCCTATTCTAAACTCCAGAGGGGAATGGATGAGCACAATCATCAACACTGGGGATGAAGCTCATACTTCTGCATTCAAAGTGTTATTTAAACCATGTGAAACAGAACTGCTCCTAGTGCCTGATGAGTTAATAACAGTGACATCGTCATAAGATCATAAGACATGTACTTACCTCGAATGCAGAGATTGCTCTTTAGTTGAATGGTAAGGCGTTCTTTTTTTTTTTGTAATTGAGTGACCAATTATTATTTTTACCCCCCAATTTGGAATGTCCAATTATGTTTTTTTCTCCTCACCACAGCGAGTCTCCACACAGCACAGACGTACTGAGGGTGTACAAAAACACAACAATGTAAACAAAGGGGAATGTTTAGTTCACATGAGAGTGACAGAAAGAGTGACAGAAAGCTTCAAGGAGGGAGGAAGCTTGTGTGCCTGCCTGCAGCTAAAACTACCTGAGGAAATGCAAACAAACTGGAGAGCCAGCACTGTCTGCACTGTTTCTGATGAAGCAGAGTTTTGTATCTACATAGCTGTATAAGACACTGGAACCTTTAAATGAGTTATCAGGGTAGGTAATCTTTCAGTTGAAAGAGTTTAAAGAGTCGATAGAATCACAGGGCCCAACTCATAGGGCAGAGGGGGTACGTGTCCCCCACTTTGAATACAACAGACAAGAATGAATTTAAAAAAAAAACATCTTGACATTCTAAACAATCAGACACTTAACCCGTCCTCGGCACCATCGATTAAAAAGAAAAATTAAAATCTCAATTTTTACTTCCCCCTCCCTCCTCTAAAACATTACAATTAAAGAGAGCTGGTGTGAGCCCTCCCAACTCATAGAACACCAAAAAATAACTTCATATTTTAAAGGACTCACTTTGGCTAACTTCCAATTACATGCAAGCAAATATTTTCAAACTGTCAGATCACATGGAAGTAAATAGATTCTTATTAAACATTATCGGCCATTATTAAACATTTGCAACACATTGCATTATATTAATACCTTGCATTATGTGTAATTGCAATGAAAGACAACTTACCTAGTTTAATTCATTCTCATAAAATTCTTCATTAATGTGTCGTGACCAAGGCTTTACATGAACTCACCCTCCTGAGCACAACATTCTCCCAGGCCCCTTCTTGTTTTGCTGCTGTTTTTGTTTTGTTTTCTAGACTTATTTAATTTCAAGTTTCAATGTGACTTGAACACCTTATTGGGTCTACCCTGGAATCCAATTTAGATTTGAATTAAACACTAACTGCTGACTGTGGTTGTGGTTTGTTTAGGAGTTCATACAGAGCCAGGCGAGACAAATCAGAGATTTTTTTTGGATTGGACTCTCTGATGAGGTCACAGAGGGAGAGTTTCTCTGGGTAGACAACACAGAGTACAACGTGAGAACATGACACTCTATACTGTAGTGCACTGCATTCAAACCTGGTGACACTTATTGTTTTGTGGCACAGTGCAGAGCAATAAAATCCTGATGCACAATCTACACTCTATGTATACATTGTTTTTATTTATTCATTTAAATGTTAAACACACAGTGATAATCTGCAGCTCACCCTGGTTCACCACACAGATTTTTCCTCGTCACCTTCAGGCTTGTAGAAGAAAGCACCAAACAAAAGAAGAACCAAGGGTTCTTGGTCTCCAGCCCCTTTTTAAAGGCAGGAGACCAGGGTTAATTGATGATCAATTCTTCAATAGACACCTGACCACCTGCTGCACATTCCTTTCCATTAGGCAGGAATGGGAGTTTACCCTCCCGACCCTGCCATATCCAAAGCTAAACATTTATGTGCAAGTTAAACAAACCCATATTCTTTACAGGGGCAGGCCTGCCACATTCATTTAAATGTTTCAATGTGAATTCCTGTGCCACCTCGTTCTGAATTGAAGACTCCAGTCCCAGTGTTTAGAAAGTGAAAAGACTGGAACCCAGGCCTCCTCCAGAGGAAGGTGAAAGGCATGAATGAGAGGCTGCTGAACTAGCCCGCTGTCTGTCCATTTGAAAACAGTCAGAGGCACTGGTCCCAGTTCACTTGCTGTATGGTTTATCATGGGAAGGTATTCATTAAATATTCATCTATTTCAAGTACTGGAAAGACAATGAGCCAGACAACTAATTGTGTTCTCTTAATGGTAAATGGCATTCTAATGCAGACTGTGCTGTCATCGATTACAGAGCAGCTTCCCTGCAGAGCTGGGGTGATACACTGTGCTCTGTGCCAGTCAGAAGGGTTTGTGAAACTATCTCAGCGATCCCCACTGGTTAAATATTCTGGTTACCCTTGTGCTGCAGACAGGCTGCCACTGAAATACAAACAGACTCTGCTCGCTAGGCTGGCGTCGCTAGAACTCCAAACAGGACTAAAAAACCCCGGATTCAGAATATGAAACCTACAGTGCAGAGAAAGAATGCAGATCACCACGACCTTCATCCACCAAAGACACAGGGACTAATGGAACTGAGGCATATGAAGAGAAACAGCAACTCCACACACCCCCAGATTGTGATCATCTCAATAACTTGTGCTAAAGAATGTCCTGACCAAGTTTCATTACTGTGAGAGGAGTTGTTCCCACAATCCTGTTGACATACAGTATAATTTCCTGGTGTCTATTAGTAAATGTTTTCATACACACACACACTCAGGTCTCATACTCTGAACTTTACATTTTAATACAGAGCTTACCAGTGCTTTCCAATCCATCTGCTTACTTTGTATTAGCTTTTTATTTTTTGCTTTAATGCTTGTGAGACTGGAGTGATCTGGTATAAATGCTCTCTCTCATTGTAACTGCCATCAACATTGCTGTGTTTTATATAATAATAAAGCGTGGATCTCTTTAAAGGTCTCCTGCTTGTTTTATTGCAGTCCTTCCTCAATGTGTGAGTGTGTGGGTTGTTTCTCAATTATACCGGGTTCAAGCACTGTACAAGCAGCAAGACCACAATGTTATATCAATGGGACACCTTGTGATGTTTGTTTATCCAAACTGTACTGTGTCCTGTTAGAATCGCAGGATAAGAGGATTTGGACCCCCTATTGAAAGTGAATGGTAGAGAGATTCCACTTGCAATACCTTTTAAACCCCTATCTGAGTTCTCTGTAGCTCACTCCTTATACAGCACAATAGCTACAGAGATGGGCAGCAGTAACACTGCATCACACAGACTGAAGTGTGAATCCCCACTTCCTCTAGCCCCTGCCCAGCCCTGCAGAGTCTGTACTGCTAATATAACAGCCAGAACTTCCTCTCTAGCTCACTTCTCTACAGCACTAGCAATGGAGATGGACAGCATTTACACTGGGCTGCAGAAAACCTCGGAGGATGTCTACTCCACAGTAAACCAACCCCAGGGCAAGACAGCAAGAGCAGAACAGGATGTTAAATACCTAGGGGTCACATTTAAACGTGTCCCACTTCACTTTACTACTGCTAAAAATTTAGCCATTTACTGAAAGGTTTTTTTTTGTACAAGTAACAGAAGCTGATTTATTCCAGTACTTTTTTCAGCAAAGGGAAAATATAGCTTTGTTTAAGTAGGAGGGATTATTTATATCATCTACATTTTTATAATCTTTTACATTTACACTTTCACCCTTCCTTAAATATGCTTTACTTACTCTTATCTGCCCCCTATTTTACTGCATTTAATCCTGTACTGCAGAGTACTGTATTCTGCCAAGTGTTTAATCTGTAGTATTTGGTATTTAATCATATCTTGATGTAACTATCACTGTCACTTTTATCTGCTGTAAAATTGAATTGTATTTTGTCACACTTGTACTTGCTTGAACTAGTCATTGTATTTATCTTGCTCTTATTGTATTATTACTTGTACTGTAACACTTGAAATGTATTTGCTTACGATTGTAAGTCGCCCTGGATAAGGGCGTCTGCTAAGAAATAAATAATTATAATAATAATAATTTAGATATTTCTTATCTGATCAAAACATGACAAACCACAATTTGATTTGTTTATTTATTTTCAGTTTATTTTAAGAAGATTATTACCACTGCTGTTAGTACATATGATTATTATTGATTCCTGTTATACTTGATCTGTGTAATATAAAACCATTACAATACAGCAATTATGTTGCGTATTGTGTAACTGAATAAAAATATATATAATTATACCTTTGTCTCGTTATTCTGTTACTGTAAAAGTAACTACTAAGGTGACCTGTGCTACAAATGCATAGTATAACCATGGGAAAACTGCAAAATGACCCTGTAAATGCACCATGGTAAACTTTTATAAGGGGATATCCTATTATGTGTGTTCTCCATCATTCTCTGTTGTTTCTGTTTAGATCATTTAGAACAGGGGGGGTCTCCACCCAGTCGATCTCGGAGTCTTTGAAAGTCAATCTCACAAGGTTTACTGATTGTTTTGTATTCACCACAGTTTAAAGAATAATGTTTATATTTTTATTTCGAGATGCATGAAATACTTTGTGCATCTGGCTTTGTTTTCAATTGCACTAAATAACTCTGCAGTTCTATCACTGCGTCCTCTTGTCTTTATTGGTCATGCATGAGAGGGACACCAGCGTTTAGTCTTTAGTTTCTGCAGTAAGAGTCCAGGCTTGAAGAGTTGTGTTTGATTTCTGTTGGAAAGTGTCACGTGAGTAGCTTTGACTTTGACTGATTTTTGTTCATAGATATCATTAAAAATGAGCGATGCAGCTGGGACATCTAAAAAGAAACAAAAGACACATTATTTGCATGCAGAATGGGAAAGTGAATTTGTGTTCACTCCAGTGAAGGATAAGTGCCTATGTCTTATATGCCATTCAAATCTATCAAACAAGTAAAATGGGTCATTTGGAAAGACTTCACACTACAATGCACAGGGCATTTAAAGAGGATTTTCCATTAAATAGCTCTCTTCAAACAAAGAAAGTAGGTTGATTGAATGCCATACCCTGAAAAAACAAAACAAAAAATGTAATTCTTCCTGAATTTCTAAAGTGGGCCTTTCAGATTCATAAGGTAAAATGAGGTGAAGCTATATCAATTTACTGTCAGTTTTTGGTAAGGGGTTTATCTCTGCACTGGTCTCTTTCTTGTTGTCTTAACTGAAATATCTTTTCCTTAATTTCCACATGGAAATTTTAATTAGATTCAGGTGTTTTGCTAATTGCCTTGGCAAAGGGCTTATTGAGCTTGATTTATCATTATGTCTTTAAGTATCTTAATTGGGAGCTCTTTGAATATGGCTATTACTTCGTGGGAAGGGGATGGTTCCTTTTTCTGGGGTGATTCTTTTTTGGGTGTGGTTTTTGTGGATGCAGAGTTTTTGAGGAAGGCACAGGGTTTTTTTTGAAGAGGAAGGTTGCTGGTCTGTAAAGGAGAGACCGGGAAGCAATAATCTTGGTTGTTAGAAATGGTGTATTTTCTCTAATCTGCCATTTTCCAGTTTGAAAGTAACCAGTTATCTAATCTCCTGACAAATTGAAACTATCCACATCATTCAAATTGTTTTTTATCCTAAGAGCAACAATGGTGACTAATTCATTTATTATCCAAATCATCACTTTTTGTCTCCTTACCTGGTTGGAAAGTCCAAGCTCTACAGGACCAAGGAAGAACTGGGTGAGATCCCCTAATGGGGAGGAATCTTATTTTTTGCTGTTGGATTATCTGGGCTGTTCTGACTGTTTGGGATTTATTATCATTTTTGTTTATTTATCAGGGTTTAATGAGCACCCCGCTCAGAAGACTCATTTTGTTTTGTTTTTGTTTTGTGTTTTAAACTGTTCTGGCTCAACTGCATTCTCAATACGGACCTGATATAACTGCTTGGGACTTTAAAGTATTGGTTGTTTTTTCATGGACATTTTTTTCTATAAGGACTGCCTGATGGACTCATTGGTAATCACTTTAATCAACCTTGGCTATGTTAGGCTGTACACTACTGAAAGCTTTGATCTGTCCTATATGACTGGTATTAATGTGTGTTCTGGTAAACATTTTGACTGGTCCAAATGCTATCTGATTAAAACCCATGTACACCAAATGTTTGATACATCTGTCTACAAGTATAATATTCCACACATATTCAATAACATCTGCTATTTGAATTCTAGTGTTGCCTGCTTTAGAGAGTTATATTGTTCAGGGTAGTTTTATTTGTATTTCCATCACAAAATACTAGTTATTGGACGCTCCTTAAGGATTGGGTTAAGTCTGTTAGTCTGGTCAAGGCATCTGTAGGTGACTACAAGAGTCTTGAACTGGATGCGAGCGGTGATTGGGAGCCAGTAGAGTGAGCGGAGCAGTGGAGTTGCATGGGAGAAGCTGTGCTGTTTATATTGAGCTGTTAATTAAGTATACAGGACATTAATCATAAAAATTGATACATTTATTCAAATGAAGGCATTGAAAGGAAACCCAGACAGAAAAAGACCAATAAGCACACACTACTACCACACCACACTACACCCCCACAATACACCACCCCACACCACGCCACACGCCACTCACTTGATCCTAGCATGGGCTCTTTGGAAATCGGTACTTCTTTATATCAACAATTATACATTTGCATTTAATTTCTGACCTGTTTAGTATCTAATTGTATGATTCTCTATTGCTGTTCCTGCTAGATCAATATTTGCTGGGCATAATATCGATGCAAATGACTGTGGGGAAGATGGGGAAGCATATTAGTGTTGCACTGCCCTAAGGTGAAGGATTGTGCACTGCAGACTGCAACACTGATATAATGGAGCTGGTATAAGCATAGCAATTCATGGCCTGAGCAGAAACAATTACAATCACACAGAACATACATGATAGGATATTAATAAATATGAAATGCAGATGATATAAAGTGTCTCTTGAATAGGGACTGAGCTGCTGAAACTCTTTGAAATGATGCGTCTCTTATTGTCAGCACACAGCCTGACCCGACACACCACAAAGTACTGAACAGCAAGCCAGAACCGCTCTGAATCACTGCAAAAATCACAACCACATGAGGGGCAGTAAACACCAAAACTAGAACTGGAACTGGAAATCCTTCCTCTACCTGTTGATTGAGTGTGTGTATCCTGAGCTGTGTTCTCTCTCCTCAGACCCCACCCTGCCTGTGAGTGCTGCTGTCAAAACCTCTTCATACAGACAGCCTGCACTGGTCCTCCTCATCCTGTGCTGTCTCTTACTGGCTGCCATCATCTCCCTCGCTGTCTATCGTGAGTATTCACACACTGCTGTGTTGTCTGTGTTGAACCTGGGTTTGGATGTGTGTGCTGTTGTAATATTTTTCTCTTTTAATTGCCTCATCACATTGGAGTGGTACTGTGTAATTGCCTCATCACATTGGAGTGGTACTGTGTAATTGCCTCATCACATTGGAGTGGCACTGTGTAATTGCCTCATCACACTGGAGTGGTACTGTGTAATTGCCTCATCACACTGGAGTGGTACTGTGTAATTGCCTCTTCACATTGGAGTGGCACTTTGTAATCGCCTCATCACACTGGAGTGGTACTGTGTAATTGCCTCATCACACTGGAGTGGTACTGTGTAATTGCCTCATCACACTGGAGTGGCACTGTGTAATTGCCTCATCACATTGGAGTGGCACTGTGTAATTGCCTCATCACGTTGGAGTGGCACTGTGTAATTGCCTCATCACGTTGGAGTGGCACTGTGTAATTGCCTCACCACGTTGGAGTGGCACTGTGTAATTGCCTCATCACGTTGGAGTGGCACTGTGTAATTGCCTCATCACACTGGAGTGGTACTTTGTAATCGCCTCATCACACTGGAGTGGTATTGTGTAATTGCCTCATCACACTGGAGTGGCACTGTGTAATTGCCTCATCACACTGGAGTGGTACTGTGTAATTGCCTCATCACGTTGGAGTGGCACTGTGTAATTGCCTCATCACACTGGAGTGGTACTGTGTAATTGCCTCTTCACATTGGAGTGGCACTTTGTAATCGCCTCATCACACTGGAGTGGTACTGTGTAATTGCCTCATCACACTGGAGTGGTACTGTGTAATTGCCTCTTCACGTTGGAGTGGCACTGTGTAATTGCCTCATCACACTGGAGTGGTACTGTGTAATTGCCTCTTCACATTGGAGTGGCACTTTGTAATCGCCTCATCACACTGGAGTGGTACTGTGTAATTGCCTCATCACACTGGAGTGGTACTGTGTAATTGCCTCTTCACATTGGAGTGGCACTTTGTAATCGCCTCATCACACTGGAGTGGCACTTTGTAATCGCCTCATCACACTGGAGTGGTACTGTGTAATTGCCTCATCACACTGGAGTGGTACTGTGTAATTGCCTCTTCACATTGGAGTGGCACTTTGTAATCGCCTCATCACACTGGAGTGGTACTGTGTAATTGCCTCATCACACTGGAGTGGTACTGTGTAATTGCCTCATCACATTGGAGCGGTACTGTGTAATTGCCTCATCACATTGGAGTGGTACTGTGTAATTGCCTCATCACATTGGAGCGGTACTGTGTAATTGCCTCATCACATTGGAGTGGTACTGTGTAATTGCCTCATCACATTGGAGTGGTACTGTGTAATTGCCTCACCACATTGCTCATGAAAATCAGGCTACACAGAGGTACAGTGCATATAGAAAGTCTACACCCCCTTGAACTTTTTTCACATTTTGTTGTGTCAGTGCCTCAGTTTCATGCATTTAAATGAGGATTTTTTTCCACTTATCTACACACCATACTCCACGCTGTTAAGAGGAAAAAAGTTGGGAAAGGTCTCTACCAAATTTGCACACCTAGATCTGGCAATATTTGACCATTCTTCTTTACAAAACTGTTCAAGCTCTGTCAAGTTCCTTGGGGAGCGTTGATGGACAGCAATCTTCAAGTCGTGCCACAAATTTTTAATTGGATTTATGTCGGGGCTCTGACTGGGCCACTCAAGAACATTTAACTTTTTGTTCCTTAGTCACTCCAGTGTAGCTTTGGGTCATTGTCATGCTGAAAGGTGAACTTCCATCTCTGTTTCAGCTTTCTTGCAGAGGGCAGCAGGTTTTTCTCAAGGACTTCTCTGTACTTTGCTCCATTCATTTTCCCTTCTATCCTGACAAGTGCCCCAGTCCCTGCTGATGAAAAACATCCCCATAACATGATGCTGCCACCACCATGCTTCACAGTAGGGATGGTGTTCTTTGGGTGATGCGCTGTGTTGGGTTTGTGCCAAACATAACGCTTTGCATTTAGGCCAAAAAGTTCCATTTTAGTTTCCTCAGACGACAAAACTTTTTGCTACATGGCTACAGAATCTCCTGAGTTTTATTGCATACTTCAAACAGGATTCAAGGTAGGCATTCTTTAGTAATGGCTTCCTTCTTGCCTCCCTACCATACAGGCCAGATTTGTGGAGTGCTTGGGATATTGTTGTCACATGCACACTTTCACCAGTCTTGGCCATAAAAGCCTGTAGCAGAGGGAACCTACAGGAACTGAAAATTTATCCTGAAATCATGTGAATCATTACACACAGGTGGAGGCCACTTAATTTGGTGTGTGATTTTGAAGGCAATTGGTTACACCTGAGCTCATTTAGGATTGCAATTAGAAGGGGGGTGGACACTTATCCAACCAAGCTATTTCAGTTTTTATTTTTAATTAATTTCTACAAATTTTTAATTTAATCTACAAATTTCTAGAATATTTTTTTCACTTGGAAATGGTGGGGTAGGATGTGTAGATTAAATTTAAATATATATTTTAATGCATTTTAATTCCAGGCTATAAGGCAACAAACGGTTAAAATTTTGAAAGGGGATGTAGACTTTCTATAGGCACTGTATATAAGTATTCACCCCCTTGGACTTTTCCACATTTTGTAGCGTTACAACCTGGAATTTAAATGGATTTAATTAGGATTTTTTGTCACCGATCTACGCAAAATAGTCCATAATGTCCAAGTGGGGGGAAAAAAAATCTACATATTCAAAATTATTTACAAATAAAAAACTGAAAAGTCTTTATTGCATAAGTATTCACCCCCTTTGCTGTGACAATCCTAAATAAGCTCTGGTGCAACCAATTGCCTTCAGGTGTCACATAATTAGTTGAATGAAGTCCACCTGTGTGCAATTAAAGTGTCACGTGATCTCAGATTAAATACACCTGTTTCTGGAAGGCCCCAGAGTTTGTTAGAGAGCATATCTAAACAAACAGCATCATGAAGACCAAGGAGCTATCAAAACAAGTCCGGGATAAAGTTCTGGAGAAGCACCAACCAGGGTTGGGTTTTAAAAAAATATCCCAAACTTTGAACATCCCCCGGAGCACCGTTAAGTCCATTATTAGGATAGGAGACTGTGTGGTCCAGTGGTTAAAGAAAAGGGCTTGTAACCAGGAGGTCCCCGGTTCAAATCCCACCTCAGCCACTGACTCATTGTGTGACCCTGAGCAAGTCACTTAACCTCCTTGTGTTCCGTCTTTCGGGTGAGACGTAATTGTAAGTGACTCTGCAGCTGATGCATAGTTCACACACCCTAGTCTCTGTAAGTCGCCTTGGATAAAGGCATCTGCTAAATAACCAAATAATAATAATATTAAAAAATGGAAAGAATATGGCACAACCGCGACTCTGCCAAGAGAAGGCCGTCCACCAAAACTCAGTGACCAGGTAAGGAGGACATTAGTCAGAGAAGCAACCAAGATGCCAGTGGTAACTCTGAAGGAGCTGGAGAGATCCACAGCTGAGATGGGAGAAACCGTCCATGGGACAACTATAACCCGGACGCTCCACAAAGCTGGGCTTTATGGAAGACTCGCGAGAAGAACGCCATTGCTGAAATAACCCATATCAAATCCCATTTAGATTTTGCCAAAAGGCATATGGGAGACACAGCAAACGGTTTTCTGGTCTGATGAGACCAAAATTGAACTTTTTGGCCTTTAATGCAAAACGCTATGTGTCATCACCCTGAGAACACCATCCCCACGGTGAAGCATGGTGGTGGCAGCATCATGTTATGGGGATGCTTTTCATCGGCAAGGACTGGGAAACTGGTCAGGATTGAGGGCAAGATGGATGGAGCCAAATACAGGGAAATTCTAGAGGAAAACCTGTTTGTCTGCAAGAGACCTGGGACTGGGGTGGAGGTTCACCTTCCAGCAGGACAATGACCTTAAACACACAGCCAAAGCTACACTGGAGTGGTTTAAAAACAAGAACCTGAATGTCTTAGAATGGCCCAGTCAAAGCCCAGACCTCAATTCAATTTGAGAATCTGTGGCAAGACTTGAAAATTGCTGTTGCCCAACGGTCCCCATCCAACTTGACAGAGCTTGAGCAATTTTGCCAAGAAGAATGGGCAAAAATTGTAGGATCCAGATGTGCAAAGCTGGTAGAGACTTCCCCGAAAAGACTCACAGATGTAACTGCTGCCAAAGGTGCTTCTACCAAGTATTGACTCAGGGGGGTGAATACTTATGCAACCAACAAATGTGTTTTTTTTTTTTGTTTAATTAACTTTTGTGTCACAATAAATATTTTGCACCTTCAAAGTGTTAAGTATCCATTTTAATTCTAGTTTGTAACACTACAAAATGTAGAAAAGTCCAAGAGGTGTGAATACTTATGCAAGGCACTGTGTGTGTGTAAATATGTGTGTGTGTGTGTGTGTGTGTGTGTGTGTATATGTATGTGTGTATATATATGTGTGTATATATATATATATATATATATATATATATATATATATATATATATATATATATATATATATATATTACACACAGTGCCTTGTAAAAGTATTCAGACCCCTGACCAATTCTCTCATATTACTGTTTGATATTTTATTTTAAAACACTGAAACTCAAAATCAATTATTGTAAGGTGATATTGGTTTTATGTTGGGAAATATTTTTAAGAAAAATAAAAAACTGAAATATCTTGCTTGCATAAGTATTCAACCCCCACACATTAATATTTGGTAGAACCACCTTTCGCTGCAATAACAGCTTTAAGTCTTTTGGGGTAAGTATGTACCAGCTTTGCACACAGTGTCGGAGTGATTTTGGTCCATTCTTCTTGGCAGATTTGCTCCAGGTTGTTCAGGTTGGTTGGATGACGCTTGTGGACCGCAATTTTCAAATAGTGCCACAGATTCTCAATGGGATTGAGATCAGGACTTTGACTCGGCCACTGTAGAACATTCACCTTTTTGTTCTTGAGCCACTCCAATGTTGCTTTGTCCTTGTGCTTGGGATCATTGTCCTGCTGAAAAGGTGAATTTCCTCCCAAGCTTCAGTTTTTTAGCGGACTGAAGCAGGTTCTCTTGCAGTATTTCCCTGTATTTTGCTCCATCTATTCCTTCAATTTTAACAAGATGCCTAGTCCCTGCTGATGAGAAACATCCCCACAGCATGATGCTGCCAAAACCATACTTCACTGTAGGGATGGTGTGTCTTGAGGCATGGGCAGTGTTCGGTTTATGCCACACCTAGCGCTTTGAGTTTTGGCCAAAAAGCTCTATCTTGGTCTCATCTGACCACAAAACCTTTTCGCTGCTGGGTCACTCTCGTGCTTTCTGGCAAACACTGCTTGCTTTCAGATGGTACTTTGAGTAACGGCTTCTTTCTTGCCACCCTCCCATACAGGCCAGTGTTATGCAGAGCTCTTGATATGGTTGACTGGTGCACCATTACTCCACTCCCAGCCACTGAACTCTGTAGCTCCTTCAAAGTGATTGTTGGCCTCTCTGTGGCTTCTCTCACAAGTCTCCTTGTTTGAGTGCTGAGTTTTGAGGGATGGCCTTTTCTTGGCAGTACCTGGGTGGTGTGATGCAGCTTTCACTTCCTGATTTATTGATCCAACTGTGCTCACTGGGATATCCAAACACCTGGATATTATTTTGTACCCTTTCCCTAATCTATGCATTTGTATTACTTTATCTCTAACTTCTGTAGAATGCTCTTTGGTCTTCATTTTCCTTCAGATTCACTGCCTGACCAATGATCCTTTCATCGGTGTAAACTGGGAGCTTCCACAGCACAGGGGTTGAATACTTATGCAAGCAAGATATTTCAGTTTTGTTTTTTTTCTTAATATTTCCCAACATAAAACCAATGTCACCTTACAATAATTGATTTTGAGTTTCAGTGTTTTAAAATAAAATATCAAACAGAACGAAATTTCAATGTACCATTTGCAATTCAGTAATATGAGAATTGGTCAGGGGTCTGAATACTTTTTGCAAGGCACTGTGTGTGTGTGTGTGTGTCATATATATATATGTCAAACCTGTATTACATGCTGTAATTATGTGTGTCTTAAATACACTGTAAAAGTCAGAATATGAACAAAAGGAAGTATGTCATTTAATAACATTCATTTAGATCATGCATATACAAAACAAATTATTTTCTGAAAGTAATTAATGATTGCCTGTCTGAGGTCACACAATGTTTTAAATCCTTTGCAAAATTTCAATGTCTGTGTCTGCCTAAGATCGTTTTTGATTACCACACACTTTGTTTTCATACTCTTATAAGTATGTGTCACGGGCTGGGTGACCTGAGAGAACCTTGACGATAATACCTATGTAGCTGACGACTACGCCACCTTGTTTTTAATAAGGCAAGGACCTTAGTAACCGAATGATAATTATACTCTCCCGTTCAGGTTCTTTGATCCCCAGATTCCCACACACACACAATGGAACAGTATCAGGTAAAACAATTTTTATTGTTCTCAACAGGGTACTAAGAACACGGTGCAAAAACTACTAAACTAAAATTTATAAAAGACCACACCAGGGAATGCCGAAAAAAACAAAAATCCACAGCACACTAAGGCAATCCCCTCCTGTCAGTCACTGGCTCCGAAAAAAATAAAAACAAGGTCCACATAAACAATAGTCACGGACGTAACAACAAAATGAGACTAAACAGAAAGAAATAGTCTGGGGGTAAATCCCACGCTCCCGGGGTCTCCCCCTCCAACTCGCTTGTTCCGTGATCGGACTCCTCGTCGCTGATAGGACAGCCGCTCTCTGCTGGACCTCTCCCGGCTGATCGACCACCACCCCGAAGAACCTGCGACCAGAAAGCGGGGTAAAGAAAAAGGGGCCGTCAGGGACTGAACCACAGATAAGTAAACTGCACCCCGTCCGCCGAAGTTCTGGTCACTTCCCCTCGGCCAGTCTTTCACTTCGCGTTTCCCTCTTTCCGCACTCCCTGGCGCTCATCCCGTCCCACCGTCCACCACTGTCCCCGTCGGACCTGAGAGAGGAGTGAAGCGTCAGGAACTGAAACACAGGTAAGTAAATCACTACTTCCACCCAGAAGCTCTGGTCACTTCCCTTCTGCCAGTCTTTCACTTTGCATTTCTCTCCTCTCTCCCACGTTCCTGGCATGCCCTCGGACCTCGCCCAATCCTCTGTGCACTGCCACCACGCCCGACCTGGAAGCTGGACTGGAAGACCTGGGGGTAAAGTAAGCAGCACACCATAGGCCTCGAATACACCCAAAGGGTGGTACGGGGCCAACCAGCGTAGATATAAAAATAAACTAGGACTTTGTCCGGCTGTACAAAAAATAGCACAAAATAATCCTCTCTTATTTCTTTCAGCGCGGATATAACTCAAAATATAAACCCTTTCCTAGATCTGTGGGGAAAAAAGCTGGGTGTCCGGAAGCTGGGACACCAACCAAATACCCGTATTTGGTTCCAGAAAACAGTCCAGTAACAAATGCCAGTGAACCAAAAAAAGAAAAGCAACCAACAAAAATTAGCGTCCAAATTAAATCAACAAACGTGAATGTGAATCCCCCCCCCCCCTTTTTTTTAAAATAGCTATGTTGGTTATCACAATAATAACAGCCACAAACTGTCCCGCACAAGATAATAAGAATAAAAAAATATTTTTTTTTTCCAAACCCGTTTTAATCCAATGATTGAAACTCTGGCCAGTTCCCTCAGCAGCATTCCAGCCAGAAGAAAAATAATCCAGCAAACAGTCGATTTCCCAAGATGATTCCTCCAAGGCTACGCGCTACTGCCTGCACGCACTCCTGTTGCCCTGTCCAGTCTTCTGTTTCCTGCCTCCATCTCCCCTTCCTGTGTCAAGCCCCTGCCTTGTATGGTCCCACCTGGAGCACCATTGGCCGTGGCGCTAACCAGGTGGGGCTTCCTGTTGCTAGGCAGAACAGCACCCTGTCCATGAGTCATCACACAGCAAAAAACGGCAGGGGTTTAAGAGGAGCAGATTCTACACAAATTTTAAAATATACAAAATAAACCCACAAAAAACCCATTAAAATTTGTCACTTGTGACACATGGCTTGAATTTTTCAGTGTTTATTTTCCTTTTAACGGTTTGCCTTTAAGTCTTAATCCGCTACATCCTAATTATGAGAACATTCTGTTAAATTAACGGGAAAGAACAACACAACACAAAACGGACACATTGGAAGCTACCTTGTTCCCAGGCAAGTGCGAGAACGAAATGCAAGTTAAAGTAGCATCTGGAGGAAGTGATTAATGTCATTGCTTGCTCGTGTATGAATAATGAAGGTGAAATAGAATCAGCAAGCCAATCAGGACATCAAGGTAAAAATAAGCGACTTTGTTTAGTAATTAACAGTTTAAGATAATGAATCGTCTCAAAACACGGTCACGTGAACAAAAATAAAACCCTAAACTTAAAACCCTAGTTCTTTCCATTTCACAATGCGGTATCTGCATCTTTCTAATGCTGAATTTTTCAGCAGTTTTTCTGGCACTTACTGTCTTTACAAGTTTAATAACTTGTAAAGAGAGAGCTGTTTTATTGATTTATAGATAAAAGACCCTAAAATGGTTACCGTATTCCTTTGAATTTAGGACGTACCATTTAAAACCATCATTTTCTTAAACAATAGCCCTATGGAAGGGTGCTTAATACAGGTTTGAGTCCGTTGCTGGGTAAGAGAATTGTGGTCGCTGTTCGCGTTAGACAGGTGGTCGCTTAATACAGTTAAATAAAAGCACAGATATCATTGGGTGGAATTTAAAGTGGTCACTTAGACCAGGTGGTCGCTAAATAAAGGTGGTAGCATGAGCAGGTTCAACTATTTATTTCTTAGCAGGAGGATTGGAGAGGTCGAGTGGGGGTGTAGGGAGTGATGAGGGTCTGGAGGTAGCTGGGTGCTGTCTGGTCAAGGCATCTGTAGGCGAGTACAAGAGTCTTGAACTGGATGCGAGCGGTGATCGGGAGCCAGTGGAGTGAGCAGAGGAGTTGCGTGGGAGAAGCGAGGCAGAGAGAACACCATGCGAGCAGCGGGGTTCTGGATGAGCTGGAGCGGACGGGTGGCGGACGCTGGGAGGCCAGCCAGGAGGGAGTTGCAGTAGTCTAGGTGGGAGAGTACCAAGGCCTGTTAACTGTATAGATGTACCCAAAAGTTAATTTTTAGAACTTGTGTAATGGGTTGCTTCACGACTTAAAAGAGATCAAATTGTTCAAACGGTCCTATGACCAAAAGCCAACCATGCCACCTTGTGCTTAAAGAGGGCAAGGTCGTCTGGTGTACCTTTGAATTTACTTTAGAGTTCCCAATACTGAGGTTCTTGGGTAAGCAACAGTGTATAATGCACCATGCAAGGAGGTGGAGACCAGATTGAATTTAACAAAAAAAAAAGTTTAATTTTAAAAGAAACAATTAAATACTGGAGTATAATTATTCTGAAAATTCAGCAATAACAATCAATACATGGTTACTAGATTTAGAATGGATTTACAGGTTTCAGACACAGCAATATTAACAAACACTCAGCAGTTAGGCAGTTAGAGTACTTATTAGATTTACAAATATTCAGTATAAAGTTAATCTGTGTATCAATATTGTATTAGCAGTCATTCAACTAAACATCAAAAGTTGTACAGGAGTGGAGACTTTTTTTTAAGTGCAACTAAATAGAAATAAATCCACACAAAAACGAAAAATAAATGTGAAACTCAATGGTCAAAGTGGCCACTCTTGTACTAGCCTACAGATGCCTTGACAAGATTGCACCCAGCTACCTCCAGACCCTCATCTCTCCCTACACCCCCACTCCTCCTGCACTAGAAGACTGGCTCTACCTCCTCTACGCTCCCCTGCCTCCAGGGCCTGCTCCTTCTCCACCCTCGCTCGCAGTGGTGGAATGACCTTCCAACAGATGTCAGATATCAAATATCAATCCATATATATCAAACATTGATGTATATATGTGTGTGTGTGTAATTTTATATATATATATATATATATATATATATATATATACACACACACACACACAATACTGTACAAAAGTTTTAGGCAGGTGTGAAAAAATGCTGTAAAGTAAGAATGCTTTCAAAATAGACATGTTAATAGATTATATTTATCAATTAACTAAATACAAAGTGAGTGAACAGAAAAAAAATCTAAATCAAATCCATATTTGGTGTGACCACCCTTTGCCTTCAAAACAGCATCAATTCTTCTAGGTACACTTGCACAAAGTCAGGGATTTTGTAGGCATATAGTCAGGTGTATGATTAAACAATTATACCAAACAGGTGCTAATGATCATCAATTCAATATGTAGGTTGAAACACAATCATTAACTGAAACAGAAACAGCTGTGTAGGAGGAATAAAACTGGGTGAGGAACAGCCAAACTCAGCTAACAAGGTGAGGTTGCTGAAGACAGTTTACTGTCAAAAGTCATACACCATGGCAAGACTGAGCACAGCAACAAGACACAAGGTAGTTATACTGCATCAGCAAGGTCTCTCCCAGGCAGAAATTTCAAGGCAGACAGGGGTTTCCAGATGTGCTGTCCAAGCTCTTTTGAAGAAGCACAAAGAAACGGGCAGCGTTGAGGACCGTGAGCGCAGTGGTCGGCCAAGGAAACTTACTGCAGCAGATGAAAGACACATCATGCTTACTTCCCTTCGCAATCGGAAGATGTCCAGCATTGCCATCAGCTCAGAACTGGCAGAAAACAGTGGGACCCTGGTACACCCATCTACTGTCCGGAGAAGTCTGGTCAGAAGTGGCCTTCATGGAAGACTTGGGCCAAAAGCCATACCTCCGACGTGGAAACAAGGCCAAGCGACTCAACTATGCACGAAAACACAGGAACTGGGATGCAGAAAAATGGCAGCAGGTGCTCTGGACTGATGAGTCAAAATTTGAAATATTTGGCTGTAGCAGAAGGCAGTTTGTTCGCCGAAGGGCTGGACAGCATACACGAATGAGTGTCTGCAGGCAACAGTGAAGCATGGTGGAGGTTCCTTGCAAGTTTGGGGCTGCATTTCTGCAAATGGAGTTGGGGATTTGGTCAGAATTAATGGTCTCCTCAATGCTGAGAAGTACAGGCAGATACTTATCCATCATGCAATACCATCAGGGAGGCATCTGATTGGCCCCAAATTTATTCTGCAGCATGACAACGACCCCAAACATACAGCGAAAGTCATTAGAACTATCTTCAGTGTAAAGAAGAACAAGGAGTCCTGGAAGTGATGGTATGGCCCCCACAGAGCCCTGATCTCAACATCATCAAGTCTGTCTAGGATTACATGAAGAGAGAAGCAACTGAGGCTGCCTAAATCCACAGAAGAACTGTGGTTAGTTCTCCAAGATGTTTGGGCCAACCTACCTGCCGAGTTCCTTCAAAAACTGTGTGCAAGTGTCCCTAGAAGAATTGATGCTTGATGCTGTTTTGAAGGCAAAGGGTGGTCACACCAAATATGGATTTGATTTAGATTTTTCTTCTGTTCACTCACTTTGCATTTAGTTAATTGATAAATATAATCTATTAACATGTCTAGTTTTGAAAGCATTCTTACTTTACAGCATTTTTTCACACCTGCCTAAAACTTTTGCACAGTACTGTAAATTCTTAAAAGCAATAAATTTAAAGGACCTCCAAAAACTGTAGGGGATAAAGAGATACCTTCGATTGTCAAGATCTCGGTGGGACCTCTACAATAAACAGTGTCTTATTATAATGTACAAATCCATTTTTAATATCGCTCTCTGAAAATGATGGCGGATTAACACATTACAACAAGCCAAAAATAGACCACATTCCAGACTGTTCAATGTTCATAAATTGTGTTTGTTCAACATGAGCGAATGATTCAATACTGGGAATCTCTTCTTGGAAAGATGGCATTTATTAAGCATGCAACAAAATAAGTTTGAAAATCACACAAAACGGTTCCACAATTAATGTCACATTAAAAGCATTACAATGAGAATTAAGGTTTAAAACAACAATTTACCAAAGAAATACTAGTACATACTGACACAACAACAAGGGGTCACACAATACCTGAATAGATATTTAAAAGTATTGTTACCTAGCCTGGAAAGCAGTCACTTTCAGCGTTCTGTTACCTTGTGTTTCTCCGAGTGTCAGGGCCCCGACCTTGATGGATAAATACTGAGAGCTGAGGGCTTCAGGTGCAGTCTTGTAGTTTCTTTGAATCTGAGCGAGCAGGGATCAGAGGAGCGGGTAGGGCTCAGCACAGGGGCTAGAGCAAGGGTTCTCACAGGGGGATAGAGCAGGGGCAAGGAGCTAATGTTTACAGTCAGCTTTTATACTTTTCAAACAAAGAGATTGTTTGAATTTCCCGCTGCATGCTCCGATTGGCTATTTTGTAGCTGAATGGGCTTGAAACCTTGATTGATTGCTCCCCCTTCCTCTGTCTGATTAGTTCATTATCATAATCTGGAAAGGGGAAACTTTTAAAACGTGCATAACTTTTGCTTAATAATTCAGATTTATTCTGAATTCCCGTTATTTTTACCATATGAAATTACATTTCTTTAGACACCAAATATATCGGGTTGCGACTTTGGTTAGACATTGCAAACAGTTTAATTCTCTTAGGGATTTGATGTGGTATTTGTCTTAAATCACTAAATCCTTAAGCTATTTTTCTCTCTTTCGGACTCCTATGCTAAACCACCTTTCTCTCACTAGATGGGGTAATTACATTGCACAGATGGGTTTGATTAGCCTTTTGTTTCCTGAGTGCCTGATGCATTCAAGGTGTTAGGTTGATCGTTATCGCTAGGCAAAGCTAGACAAATTAGATTAAAGTTCATTCAATGTAGATTCCTGTTAATATACAATATCATAAGAACATAAAGTCCACGACATTTGCAATATATTTGTGATGACGATGTCTATAACCTACAACATGATTAACGATAGAAAGTCTAATTAGAATTCACCTGTATACATGCATTGAAGTTTTCAGAAAATGCAGGATATTTTCGCATGCAAAGTACTGTAGTACCCTAAGAACGATTTGAACAGAGCGGACATTTCTGCGATAGAACAGAGACCGATCCAATATAACTCAAGTGCTTTATCGAAGTGTCAGGTCTTAAATTCAAAGATTACTATCTGTGAGGAAAGGGCGGCGTCGCCTTTAAGAAATGGCGGTGCCAGTGATGAAACTACACAACCCAGAAGCTCGAGTACCAATTGGTAGGGAGGGGTTACTGGGTTTATAAGGAAGCAGGACAGAACAATCAGGGAATGTGTGAGTGTGGGGAACACTGCCTGGTTGTACTGCCTGGAGAAGCCTGCAAAAACTGTGTGTTGGTTCCTGAAAGGATCGGAAGGTAAAGTGAATGTGTTGCATTCAGATAGTAAACTTTTGTTTCAGTTTAAAACGAGTGCATTTTTTCTCTTGGTGAGATTGTCTTTTGTTTTGCACAGCTTAATTATTTTCAAATGTGTTTCCAGCTATAATTCTTTTTTGGTTGCATTTTGTTTGATTAAAAAGTCCCGCGGTATTCTGTTGTGTGCCGTCACAACAGCTGTTTTATTGGAAGACAAGGGTTGTGCCTACGAGTATTGTATATTTATTCTCTGTAGGAGC
The DNA here is from genome assembly GCA_030684275.1 of Acipenser oxyrinchus oxyrinchus. Taxonomy (NCBI): domain Eukaryota; kingdom Metazoa; phylum Chordata; class Actinopteri; order Acipenseriformes; family Acipenseridae; genus Acipenser; species Acipenser oxyrinchus. Next base: position 18,115,409 of record CM060261.1, on the reverse strand, counting down.
AGCGAGCTACACTCGGCTCAGGGCTGGAAGAAATAATGGAAACAACAGACTGTGGTTGCAGGACAGTGTTTATTATTTAACTGGACAAAACTTGTGTTGCATCTGTTATACAGCAGAAGCGCTAGCATTGCGCCTTCTGTAAAGAGACCTAACTTCCTTCCATAGACATCAGGGGACTTGGCTGCAGGGGTCCCTCCCCACAGCCCGGATACAAATACGGGCGTTCGTGGCTCACTGTTTCAGAAGGAGTCGTTGGTATATGTTGGGACGTTGTAGGTGGGAACCAGAGGGAGCCTGTCCTGTGCTTGCTGTTACAGGATCACTCCACCAGAGGGAGCCTGTCCTGTGCTTATTTGTGTTACAGGATCACTCCACCAGAGGGAGCCTGTCCTGTGCTTACCTGTGTTACAGGATCACTCCACCAGAGGGAGCCTGTCCAGTGCTTACCTGTGTTACAGGATCACTCCACCAGAGGGAGCCTGTCCTGTGCTTACCTGTGTTACAGGATCACTCCACCAGAGGGAGCCTGTCCTGTGCTTACCTGGGTTACAGGATCTCTCCACCAAAGGGGGCCTGTCTTGTGCTTACCTGGGTTACAGGATCTCTCCACCAAAGGGGGCCTGTCCTGTGCTTACCTGGGTTACAGGATCTCTCCACCAAAGGGGGCCTGTCCTGTGCTTACCTGTGTTGCAGGATCACTCAACCAGAGAGAACGTTTCTGCACTTACCTGTGGACTGACTCACTCCAGCAGAGGGAACCTCTACACTACTTACCTGTATCCACATCTACGTCGGCCAGTGAAGCTCGCTCCTGTGGACTTGGTGCCATCTTGATGGAACTTGTACAGGCCAAAGCCTGTAATTCTGTGGTAGTCTTGCAGTAGCTAAGAGAGGGACGAAGAAGTGTCAGTCAGTGGCCCGTACAGGGCAATAATCTAGGGAAGAAACTGTTCTATGATGTAAATAAAATATAATTACCTGAAAACTCAGTGAGTCCGTGCCAGTCGGTGGGAGCGAAAAATCGGTGACTAGTAGTGTCACATTACTAGTTTGTTACATATCCTATACCTCTATTCAGATTCCTCACAATGTGCAGTCAGCCTTTCCAACAGCTCATCCTGTTCTATATTACCAGTTTCTTTTGCAGACATTATTTTAAATTGTCATTTTAAAGCTGGAAAACATTTGCTGCTTCAGTATGGGCTATTAACAAATACATACAGACTTTAACAAATGTATTACTTTATCCCTAACTAGACAAATGGATGCATGCAGACTGACTGCAGATTATTATTATTATTTTCTCTGTTTTCTAAAACCACATGCAGGAATGAAGGTCAAAGTTTGCAGTACACTATCGGAATAAGTTTTCTGAAAAGTGCGTTTATACATTTGGTTAGTTTTCAGAATTAAATTGGAAATTTCTAGGTGCTGTTTTCCAAAAACTGATTTTCAGAATATTCCGTTACATTTTCCGAAAACTGTGTTTCCATGACTTTTGATATAGGAATTAGTTTTCATGTAAACACACTGATGTGTGTGTGTGTGTGTGTTATTTATATATATATATATATATATATATATATATAATATATATATATATATATATATAAACATTACACACACACTACCGTTCAAAAGTTTGGGGTCACTTAGAAATTTCCTTGTTTTCCATGAAAACATACATAAAATGAGTCTGAATAGGAAATATAGCAATGAATAGGAAATATAGTCATTGACAAGGTTAGAAATAATGATTTTTAATTGAAATAATAATTGTGTCCTTCAAACTTTGCTTTCGTCGAAGAATCCTCCATTTGCAGCAATTACAGCCTTGCAGACCTTTGGCATTCTAGTTGTCAATTTGTTGAGGTAATCTGAAAAGATTTCACCCCATGCTTCCTGAAGCACCTCCCACAAGTTGGATTGGCTTGATGGGCACTTCTTACGTACCATACAGTCAAGCTGCTCCCACAACAGCTCAATCGGGTTGAGATCTAGTGACTGTGCTGGCCACTCCATTATAGACAGAATACCAGCTGACTGCTTCTTCCCTAAATAGCTCTTGCATAGTTTGGAGCTGTGCTTTGGGTCATTGTCCTGTTGTAGGATGAAATTGGCTCCAATCAAGCGCCGTCCACAGGGTATGGCATGGCGTTGCAAAATGGAGTGATAGCCTTCCTTCTTCAAGATCCCTTTTACCCTGTACAAATCTCCCACTTTACCACCACCAAAGCACCCCCAGACCATCACATTGCCTCCACCATGCTTGACAGATGGCGTCAAGCACTCCTCAACATCTTTTCATTTGGTCTGCGTCTCACGAATGTTCTTCTTTGTGATCCGACACCTCAAACTTAGACTCGTCTGTCCATAACACTTTTTTCCAATCTTCCTCTGTCCAGTGTCTGTGTTCTTTTGCCCATCTTAATCTTTTCTTTTTATTGGCCAGTCTGAGATATGGCTTTTTCTTTGCAACTCTGCCTAGAAGGCCAGCATCCCGGAGTCGCCTCTTCACTGCTGACGTTGTAACTGGTGTTTTGCGGGTACTATTTAATGAAGCTGCCAGTTGACCTTCATTTCTTAAAGTAATTACAGACTGTCTTTTTTCTTTGCTTAACTGAGCATATTTTGCCATTTTCTGCTCCCTTACATTCAGGAATGACAAACTTGTGCCTATGCTACCTATATTTATAGTAATCATGGACCCTCACCTGTTAATAATTGGTGACAAAAGGTTAATTAGGTAACATGCTAGTTAACTCGGAGAACATCTAACAAAGACACTTTTATACTTAGGCCAGTGTTCTAACACCGTGTTAAACACATTTCAGACTTTTAACTGACTTGGGCTTCAGACTGAAATCCCCTTGCTTTGGGTGACCATTTCATTGAAATTGACAAGATTTACATTTTCATTTAAAAATAAATTTTTTGAATGCAATTCACTTATAATTATCAGCTTAGATAAGTACACATATCATATAATGAAACATTAAGTGTTTATAGACAAGTTTATACAGTTAAAAGCATAGATAATCATGAAAAACCTAATTTCAAGCAGGTGTACTCAAACTTTTGACTGGTACTGTATATATAGAAATAGCATTTATCTAGAAAACATATTTTTAGTGTTTATCTGTTATTAAGTCTATTGCACAATACCCACAATAAATACACAGCGTCTGGTATATCACAGTTTAAAATACAAAGGACAGTCACACATAGTATACCAAGTGGGTGGTGTTTTATAGACCGTCTACCGTACAGACTGAAACAATTTAAAGCCAAACCATACAGTACAATTCAGTGCAATTCAGTGTAACCCTGCAGCAGCTAGTAAGTGCTCAGCAGAGCGGAGAGCGAGCAGTACTGCAAAAAACAAACTAACATTAATACTCGTCTCGCAAGACAGGGCTACCGGTAACCAAACAGCACTGGGGTGCGGTGCTGCGGCTCACAAGACGATACTCTGCTGGATGCCGGCTTAGTTAGAGTAGCATTCGTTCAGCACGAAAAACAAACAGAAAGTAAAAAATACTATGCTCGCTGTCACATCTGCCAAGCACTTTCACAATCCCTCATCCCTCATCCCTCATCCCTCTCCCCACCTTGCTATTTTCTTTCTCCAGTTTTAAATGTAGCGGATCAAAGTTGATAGGCCGAGCTTCAGTAGGCTTCCTGCAGTTGAGCCAATAGCAGAGCAGTATTAGCGGTTGCCGAGGCAGCAGGTATGCAGGTTAATAAAGCACAGGCACACAACACGGAAGCAGATTGCAAGACTGGACCAGAGAAGGAGCAGCATTGCAGAAATCTATGACATCAGCACATTTAAAACGGCGATTCTACCGTAAAAAGCAAAATACATTGCCCCACCTAAACACCTGCTACATCTTATATCTAAAAAAGCAAAGTATGCATGAACATGGAAACAACATATTATTACTTTTTAATAAGCATATAAATTCATTATATTCAGTGCAGCAGAGTTATCAAAGAGGAAGTGAGAATCTGAACAGTTATTGATTTACAAGACAGCAGCAAACAGGACTATTTGGTACTTCTCGTTTACATAGATAACGTATCAACTTCATAGGTAATCTATTGTGTCCAGATAATGATTTATTTAGTAAAGTTAATACAGTTAGTTTTCCAGTTTATACAGCCTAGTACTTGTACCGCAGTTCAAAGGTCAAGTTCAAAGCTGGGTCAGTTGACTCGGCACCTGACAATGGATTCTTATATCACCTGCCTGAAAAACAATGTTCTATCTATTGCACCATTGGAACTGAAAGACACTAAAGAACACATATTGAAGGAGAGAAGGACAAGGTCCTTCATTTTAGCAGCACACTTTTTTATGCCATAAACATCAAATCAGATTTGAACTCCCTGCTTGAAGAATCGATTGCCATGTAAAAACATTTTTCCTATTTTTTATTTCAGATTTCAAGGACCAAGAAAAATATGTATTGTCTAACTGAGAAATATGTCTTAATTTTATGGTCAATTGGAGCGAAGCACCACAACTTGACCAGTCAATACCCTATTGGAAATGTACATGTATTAATTGTGATATATTTGCAATAATTGTTATAATAATCTATTTAAATGTGTTTTAATGCATTTTAATGCATTGATGTATTTGAAATAAAACTGTGCTTAAAACACATATTCACTAACAGTCACAATAAAATATATTTAAAACATGATGAAGTATGTTAAAATGTATTAAACTCATGTTATGTTGAATCAAATACTTTATGAAAGTATTTGAATTTCATTCAGGAGCTTACCTGTATTTTCATAAACACACGTATTACTTTGCAGTGCACAAATACTAAATACATTGACACACCCAAACATAAGCACAAAAAATACTTAACAGGTTTTCAATGTTTGATTTGTTTGTTTATTTGTTTTTCACAGATGCATACAATAAGTGCCACACACTAGGATATGCGGCATTGTACGTTTGATTTAGACAATTGGCTAATTTCCATTAACAGTTCCCACATTATTATTATTAGTATTTATTTCTAAGCAGACGCTCCCCTTACCCATGGGAACTTACAGTTGTATACAAAATATATATATCAAGAATCACAGTACGATCTGATATTGGGGCAGTTCAAGTGTTGATTGTTACATCAGGGTTAGATAGGAGTGCAGGTGAAATACAAAATACTACAGATTGGGTTAACAGTTGTGGCAATTAAACAGCAGGATTAAATACAGTAAATGTGTAGACATTGATGACACCCACATCTCTGCATTTGTAAAATTCAACATACATCTTCCAATGAAAGTTCACAATTAAGAGTTAACACCAAATGTTAAATAACAAAACTAAATTAGAGAAAGTAGCTTGCACAATATCATTAAACGAGTATACTTTGGACATTGTTGAACATCTGACAAAATTTTTTTTTTTTTTTTTAAACACAAAGTTTGAATTTTAAATGTAAACAATTGTATACACTGTTTATCCAAGTAGTGCAACTTTTCTGGTGTAACTTTGGACAAACAATAGAACAAATCATGCAATTTTTACCACTCCGATCAAGGGTGTGTAAACATTAAAACTTGTGTTAAGATTTTCAGACAGGAAATCTGTATGATATGTGATTGTGTAAAATCAAAGAGAACGTAAGTGTAAACAAAATTTGAAAAAAAAACCCCTCAGAGTCCTACACCCTGTATTCTGCAGTCCCAAAACAAGCAGCAGTAGGCCTATTCTATATATGGAGTCCCTAATCACTTTCTAAAGAATTTGGCAGTGCACAAATATACATTGTGTCCTTCATTAACATTATGACACATTTTCTACCCAGATCTAATGGTGAAACCGCAATCTATTGATCTGTATCTTACACTTCACAAAAAAATGGGCATTTTATGGAATAATGTTACCATTTCACACTAACTTTACTAACAACCTGTAATAGCTTTAGGATAACAGTATCTGTTCTTTCTGGGAAGTGGACTTGAGCAACAGCAGTAATGAAAGCAAATAGGTCATGAAATTGTACTGCGTAATTTGCTCTCCTACTCTGTCTTGTGTACCCAATTGATGAAAACAGTACATTATGCATTTGAAATCTATGATATTCTTTTAAAGTACAACCTGACAGAGTAGTTATAAAATGCTTCAAGTACTACCAGATGGGAAATGGGGACAGTGTTATATGAACCAAGGCATTTGATTGTTGGACAGTCTGCCAACACACTCATAGGAATGAAACACTTCAATAGTTTATGCATCATAAGCTCACACTTCTCACTAGCATTTTTAAAATAAAAGTGACATCAGGCACATGTTTTTAAATATCTGCATTGGTACACCCCTGGCACCATGACAGTAACTGAGTATGCGATGATATATATGACTCAAAAGGAAAAGTTGACCAAGCCCAAAGAGGTCCCCAATTTCAAACACTTTGACAAATGTGCAGCAAAAGGTGAACATTGAAGGAATTGTGTTCCTTTCCATAAAGGGTCTGAAGCAATTCTACGAATAAATGTTCATTCTTTTGCACTGCATCTAGTTCTAGGAGGGAAATTTCTCTTTGAAGTAGTATATAAATTGAACTAACAAGCAATGACCAATGAAAATAATACTTCCATTCAAAATTTTCACGCAACAAAGGCAGGGAATAAAAAGTATGAAATTTCTCCATTCATTCGCTTTCCAGTATTTCCAAACCGTAAGAGTTCTTGGGTACCTCGACAGTTCTTCTGGAGGTGTAAAGCTCTGTAGCAGAACATCTATGGCTGGAATCTTACTACCAATATACCAAGACTTCTCGTGATAACAGGAGTCAAACCACAATGATGCCATTTGTTTAACAACACCTAATAACACTGCTTACATATAATCTGGAACATAGCCATCAACCACATCAAAACAGGGAATAAGCATCAAAGGAGAGGGACCTTTAAATCCCTTAACTGGCTGATCGCAATGCAAAGCAGCTAATGAACACTGAACAACAGAGTCATGAGTTCGCACTATAGAAACAGCATTTGGATAGGCACGACAAAACCCCCGCCCTTTGGATAAACTTTCCCCAATTTGCTCACACCAGCAACATCCATATTGTCCATTAAACTGGTTCATATTCTGTAAAATAGGCCGTGCAACAGTGTCACATGTACAAATTACAGGAAAAACTCTGCTCAAAGTATTGCGAATACAAGGATTTTCCCACAAAAAGCCCTCATTCCCTAACTTGATAGTTTCATCCACAAATGGTTTTAGGAAAGTATCTATGCGTGGCTTAGAATTACCAAACCACAAAGATGCCAAAAAAGTATGTTTCCTACGGGGGGTATTTCATTTACATGAAATTGAAGAGGCCAAATAGAATACGATGAGGATTTAAAAACTGGTACGGAATCAAAATTCAATGTCAGCGAGAAGTCATTCTTGTTAAACTTAAATTTGTTAACCAACTTTTCATAACATAATCCATCGTAAACATCACAAATAACATTACTTCAAACAGCATTTTCCCCAATCGATAATGTGTGCAGCTGCATCAGTAAAATGTAGGAAATCCTGAAGTTGTTTTTCATTTGGTAAATACATGAAAAAGCTACCCTCTTCCATATTGTCATGAAGTTGTAAGTCTTCATTACAATCTGGGCAGCTGGTACAAGATGGATCTGTTCCACAATATGCAAGACAGATTTTGCAATAAAAGTGAATTACACAAATGTCTTTATAATTAGTAAAATGCCTTGATAACTGGAAAACACTAGGAGGAAATACACCTGGGAATAGCACATCAAATAACTTTAATAGATCAGATTTTGCTTCTTTAGTTAAACTATGTCGCAATATGAAAGCATATATTAACATAAGAGATTAGCCTCAGTGCGGTGCTGCCTTGGAAAAGAGGAACATCTCCATTTTCAAAATGAAAGTAAGAAGGACATCAATTCCTTCTTCGCTTTCATCAATATTTATATCTGGCACACAATTAGACTACAATTGGCTACAATTAGAATCACTTGATGAGAAGGACATGTCAGATGCCGATTCGTCACTTGCATCCATGTTTGTGTTCACACATCATTCAGAAACGCAGACTTATTCCGGATGACCTGCTGATATGCTTACTCAGAACTATTGTCACGGGCTGGGTGACCTGAGATAACCTTGACGATAATACCTATGTAGCTGACAACTACACCACCTTGTTTTTAATAAGGCAAGGACCTTAGTAACCGAATGATAATTATACTCTCCCGTTCAGGTTCTTTGACCCCCAGATTCCCACACACACACACACAATGAAACCGTATCGGGCAAAACAAATTTTATTGTTCTCGACAGGGTACTAAAAACACGGTACAAAAAAAAGATCTCTAGACTAAAATCGAAAAAAGGACCACACTAGGGAATGCCAAAACAACACAGAAAAAAGCAAAATCCACAGCACACTAAGGCAATCCCTCCTGTCGGTCACTGGCTCCGAGAAAACAATAAAAACAAGGTCCACATAAAACACCACAGTCACGGACGGAACACAAAGATGGGACGAAACAGAAAGAAATAGTCTGGGGTAAATCCCACGCTCCCGGGTCTCCCCTCCAACTCGCTTGGTCCGTAATTGGACTCCTCGTCGCTGATAGGACAGTCGCTCTCTGCTGGACCTCTCCCGGCTGATCGACCGCCACCCCAAAGAACCTTCGGCCAGTCTTTCACTTCGCGTTTCCCTCTTTCCACGGTCCCTGGTGCTCGTGCCGTCCCTCCATCCACCGTACACCGCTGTCCCCATTGCACCTGGGAAGGAGGAGTGAAGCAGGAGGAAGCGTCAGAAACTGAAACACAGGTAAGTAAATCACAACTTCCACCCAGAAGCTCTGGTCACTTCCCTTCGCCAGTCTTTCACTTGCGTTTCTCTCCTCTCTCCCACGTTCCTACCACACCCTCGGACCTCGCCTGATCCTCAGTGTACTCTGGCCAGTTCCCTCAGCAGCGTTCCAGCCAGAAGAAAAATAATCCAGCAAACAGTCGATTTCCCAAGATGATTCCTCCAAGGCTACGCGCTTCTGCCTGCACGCACTCCTGTTGCACTGTCCAGTCTTCTGTTTCCTGCCTCCACGTCTCTTCCTTCCTGTCTCAACTCCCTGCCTTATATAGTCCCACCTGGAGCGCCATTGGCCGTGGCACTAACCAGGCGGGGCTTCCTGGTGCTAGGCAGAACAGCACCCTGTCCATGAATCAGCACAGCAAAAAAAAACAGCAGGGGTTTAAGAGGAGCAGATTCCACACAATTTAAAATATACAAAATAAACACCCAGGAACCCATTAAAATTCGTCACTTGTGACACTATAAGCAAAAAGAGTGAAACAGTTAAGTTGTAAGAAAAGTATTAGACAAACTCCAATGTTTACTTGTAGACCTGTGTTTTAATAACTACTACTGTGACTGCGACTACTACTAAAAATAATATAAAAAGAGCATGGTTTACACAAAATAAAAGCAGGAATATATTAATGAATTGCAAGGTGTACCCTATCCATTACAATTCATTTTGCTTAGTTTTAGTGAGACACATACCACGTTAAAATGTGCTGGACAAAGAACGATGACTTGCATATACTCATGATTACATAATCTACATCCACTACGATAATAAACGATAATCATTCTACTTTGTCCAGATGTGGCTCTAAAATCAAAACATTGGGCTGCTTTTAAAGACCAAAATTAGGAATAATCCTAGTTGTTTGAATTAAATTGGATAAAAGGAGTCTACTTAATGTATGTAATAATAATAATTATAATAATAATAATAATAATAATGCATTAACATGAGGGTAGTCCAAGTGATTATCGTGCATGGTGAAAACCACTGGATAGTGTAATATACAAACAGCGCAGTTAAAACAAAAATAAACAAAAATCCATTCAAGAAATACTTCACCTGTCTTTCCTAATTCCAAGACGTTTTGAGACAGGACTGGGTTCAGGTGAATGTTGGTAGAAAACCATTTCCATGTGTGACAGTTAAGAAACCAAACACTTTGTTGTAATGTTTATAAATATAGGTTATTTAAACAAATAAATATGTAGGCTATACGGTCCAGCCATTTGATTAGGCTAGGTCATAATCTTACCTCTTTCATTTCAAATTCTTCTGCATGATGTACTGTTGCGTTGTCAAGCGAGTTCATCTTTAAAAAAAGCAACATTGTTATTAAAATTGGGCATATAGTCTCTGTGCACAGACATGTTCCCTGGTGTTTCACGTCTTAAACTAAATGTCTTGCTAGACTGTATAACGCAGTAAAATAAATACCAACACATATTTTAAGGAAAGACATTCAAAGGCGCTGCAACATAACAGGCTAACAACAATAGGCTAATAAGAAAAACACTTAGTGCAGCCGGCTATTGCCTATTCTAAATGGGATTTGCCCTATTGATATTAGGGTTAAAAATAGCCAAAAGACACGCATTGCATACCATAAAAAAATGAATAACAGAACACTTACAAATGTTACTTTGTAACCCTACCAACATAAACAAATAAGTAAGGTATTTTGAATATATAACTGAGTTTGTTATTAAAATTACTATATGTCGGTAAAGCTCAACAATAAATAACCTAGATGAACTTACGAATTCTTCTGCCATTTTATATGTAAACAGCAGCATAGCTAGGATTAGATTTTTACTGAGGCAAAAAAAAAAAAAGTTGAACAAACCTCTTGCAGATCCTGTTCATGTTACAAAGGTAAAAGTTATCACCTTATAAAGTCTGGAGACTGTTCATGCAAACTGCAAAGCAGTATTAAGTCCCTTGGATGATGATGTTAATGTTAAAATTTGATGACCCATATTATTTCAAAGATTTAAATTAATTGTCTCCCAGCAAAACCATAGCAACCTAAAATGACAATATTCACACTGTCAGAAATATGTGATTTTAAAAGGACAAGAATATAACCTCAATATTAATAAGTAGATGGGTTCATACCTTTATTGACTTGCATTTGGTTCACTGCTACTTAAGTTGCCTTACACTGCTGGGACTGGTAACTGCTGCTGACCGGTAAGACTGGTGCTGACACTGCTGGGACTGGTGCTGTTCGTGTACAATATTTGGATGACTCTATAGTACTTTGACAAGGTATTCACCAAAAATAACAATAATAATAATAATAATAATAATAATAATAATAATAATAATAATAATAATAATAATAATAATGTGATGTTCCCACCTCTGAACGCTAGATCTTCTTTGAACGTTTACACAGTTTCTCAATCAATTCTAATATTCTTTTGTCAGTATAAATCGACGATAGGAAGTAGTACAGTGCTTCAGGCGGGGAAACCGGTCGCTGAGGTCCTGGTGCTGCCTAACGCACAGGCCGGTCGCTATAGATGCAAATACACAGCCACTATGCTAGAATAAAACGCTATGCTGTGGCAGGTAGGGTGATACTTGGACGAGCTGACTGTCCAATTAAAGTGACGAGAAAAAAAAAACCATACAGCCAGCTATCCCGGTTTAGCTACACATTTAATGTCATCATAAAAAACAGGTTCTTGGATTTTTGCTGTGCTGGCGTTAAAACATTCTACATGAAAAAAAAAGGATTTATCAAAACGTATTGCAGCTAAACATCACATTGCACAGGGGAAAAACAACAAATATAAATGATAAATTCACTTAACACTGATTCTTACCAACAGTTGGCTTCTTTAGAAAGAAATGTGTAATTGGTTGTTTTTTTCTCCGTTTCATGTTAGTGTTGCACTGTAAACCAGAGTACAGAGTAACTTGGGAAACTGACTAATGAGAAACGTCTTTGTGGCGCGAATTTGACATACCGCAGTGTCTGTACAGTCCGAGATCACAGTAATGTGAAGAAATTAAAAACAATATTTTATATATCTCAATTTTACACTCTTAAAAATAAAGTGGGTGCGGTTTTTTTCGTCTTCACAATTAAGAATTAAGCCGATTTTTACCGAGGCGACGCCTCGGCTGCCTCAGCGCCTGGTAGATTTTACAAAATCTTCAAAAAAATCCGCAAACCCATAAGCCTCAAACGACTGAACTAAAATCACTCCTAAAAAACGTAGGTATACACTAACGATGCAACTGCATTTCAATTTGATTTAATTACCTTAAAATTACAGACAGCAGCTGTGATTTTAAAGTAATTAAATCAAATTGAAATGCAATTGCATCGTTAGTATATAGACCTACGTTTTTGTTTAGAACTGATTTTAGTTTCATCGTTTGAGGCTTATAGTAATATGAATTTTGTAGCCTATTTCAAACACATCAACATACATACAAAGAATGTGGGTGCGGTGTGATTTCTATACAGGAAACCCTATTAAAGTTGAAGTTACTGCAGCCAAAAATGTGGAATGCATTGCAGACGGCAGTGTTGAAATCAAGAACTTGTCTGAATTTATTGACGAGAATGTAATCATTTTATGGAGCGCAAAAGGCGTTACCAAAAGATGCCCAGCGAAACTCTTGGAAATATCCGGTGAGTAACACTGATATTATTTTTATTTTAAATTTATTTCCTATCGAAGGGCTGGATTGTTTATTTTGTTTTGATGTTTCATTTCCACCTCCCCTTTGGTTGTGCAGATACTAAAATGTGTCGACTAAAGAAAAGGAATGAGATGGCGGAGAAAGGCTGCGACGTTCTAGTCAGAAGTCCTTTACCTGAGCAGCCTAGCGAACACCAAAATCGTGTACGGGTTTGTTCTAGTTTATGCATGCTGCCTTGATCAAACATATATCTAGCTAGTTTTTATTGTTTTAATTGCGCCAAGACTCAGATTATGTAAGGCGTGTCACGATTTACCATGTCTTTTCTTGTTTTCTCTAGAAGTATGCTAAAAAAAGGTGGTCTTGTCTTCTGCAAAAAACAGTCCAATTGCTATCGCAAAAAACTGAGAAACCAGGTACAAACAAAAATCATTAGGCCTATAGTTTAAAATGTTGAGCATAAAGGTACATTTAAGTAGGCAATTTTGATTTTAACTACTGAGTAATTATTTAAGTACTTATGGTGTGTTTACTATAATTACATTATGTTACAATGTTGGTAATGTGTAATTATGTATGGTATTGTATTAATACACAAAGATGTGTAATAATTTAAGTAGTTACACATTACCTACATTGTAACTATGTAATTGCACTGTAAATACATTGCAAGAACAGATATATTTGCTCTGCAGTTGCACTCAAAATTGCCTACCTAATGTAAAGTGTTTAGATCAACACTGTGTACTGCTTGAAGAGAACAAGTCTTTGAAAAGGGATATTGCGCACCTTCACCAGTTTCTACAATCTGTAAAAGGTAAAGTAGCTTTCATAGCTATTGTATAGGGCATTGTTGTGGTCAGTTTGTTTCAGTAATGAAAATGTTTCCGTGTTTCATTCCAGATCTTCCCATGTATATTGCAAGACTTGAGAAGGCTATTGAAAAACTCCAGGGTTTCGCTGTAAGTATAAGGCCTATAATTGGGATATTACAAAACTACTTTAGAAATGTCACACTCCGTAGCAGTTATATTGTAACTTGTTTTATAGACTCGGGCATGTGTGCCTGCTTCAACTATTTCGGTGGATGAGCGACCTACCCTGTCCGAAGATGTGGTATGTACTGTCCTCTTTAATGTGCATGCATATCTTCACTGTGGGGCTGCATTTAGTGAAGAAGTTGCGTTGTAACTTATTGTATTGCTTGATAAGCCTTGTAAATTGCCTTGGATAAAGTATTCTGCTAAATGTCTGTAATGGTAATAGCTGGGGAGTAGTGTCTGGGGGTTAGTTCGGAAAACTCAGAGTAACCTACTACCTATCTGCATTGGGTGTTGCTGGATGCAGACTCTGGAATCTCAATTTCAAAGAACAAACTGAGACTGGTGCACCCACGCAGACTACAGGAAGCTGACCAACGATTTAATGGATACCTTCTCAAAGGAGCTGCAGGCAACCCATTCGATGACAGGATCTCGGGTTGGGCGTGGGAAAACGCCTAAACCTGCTCTAAATCAGGATATCCTCAAAGCCATTTCTTGTAGGTATATAGCTTTTCAGACTTGTTTCTGGTAGGCTAGAGTACTGTGTGTGTGAATTCACTCTAAATCAAAACTTTGACCCACCTGCTTATTGCAAATTAGAAGCCTGGTGTTGATGGCTTTCTTCTGCCCAGAGGAACCCGCCATTAATACTGGTTTTCTAATTTTACAATTAGCTGATGGGTCAAAGTTTTGATTTGGTCCAGGACGATGTCAGAAAATGTAATGGGTCTAACCGCACACTATCCGTTAGCTCAAAAATATTAAAACACTATGCAGACAGTTCAACATTTTGATCTGCAAATTAATCTTTTGCAGATAGAAACTATTTTCAGTGTTTTAGGCTACTTTTTTTTTTTTTTTTTTTTTTTGTGTGTGAAATCTTGCAATGACAATGTGCATAAATTTGTTTCAAATAAAGGCTGCAGAAACAGTAACATTGGATGGGTTGTAATTTGTACATGTAACTTTTTTTTGTGGGGGTGATATTTGATTGAAAAATGTGCTTTTTGTATGAAAGGGTTTTTTTTTTAATGCCAAACAGCTTGAACGTGTAAAAGTGAATGTATTTATTATTCTGCCATCCCTCAATCTGACTAGCCATTTTTGTAGTTCAATAAGTTTCAGTATCTTTCCTTATCCTTTACCGACCATTTAAAAAACAAAACAAAAAACTATTTACAAACCGATAACCTACCTACTTTCCCATTATTTATTTAATATGTAGGCTGTATTTGCTTATGTAGTTCTTAAGTGTCAGTGACTTAATACTTTGTCCTGATTATTTATATAAGCTACAAAAAAAAGTGTGAAGGAATTGACTCTTGTAAAAATGGTGATTCCGTAATACTAGAAATTTAAAAAGTAGTATGCTGGTATATGCTTTAGTAACCATAGGCTACTATTTGGACCCATATATACTTTAAGTAGGTCGTTCACTTGTGTTTTATATATATATATATATATATATATATATATATATATATATATATATATATATATATATATATATATATATATATATATATATATATATATATATATATATATATATATATATATATATATATATATATTTAGTCGGCCCATTTGTGTATGAGCCTATATATGTGCTCTAATCAAAATAGTTTTAAAATTATACGTATTTATACCAGCTGGATATAGAGGAAGACAAACACGTGCAGCACTGAATGTCTGCTGCTAAATTTAAATACAGCACTTTGAATATATTGATTTGTTATCCGTGTGAACCAGTGTTGTACGCTTTCCCCTTTGAACATTTTGGTAGTTAATTCACAATGTGAAAAGTCCAAAAGGGTTAATTACATTAAAAAAAATCTTAAGTGGTTTATAAGTAGGTTGGACTACTGACACAACAAGGAAATTTACTATTTCTTACTGGGTCAACTGTTAATAGATTTTAGCATGACAAAAATGTAGGCTAATATTAAACAATGTACTAAAATAAAATAGATATAAGTAGATGAATATTACGCTTAACCTTTCTCATATGCTTTCAAAGGTGTAAGTGAAAATGGGTTATGAAACTTACTTTAAAAATATTACCTGTGACGTTGTCCTTTGTTAAAGCGGGTTGTCAGCTTCTCATCAACATCAGAACAACCTTTTCGAGGACAGCATCTTGGTTTGTGGCGTAACAGGTAAGACGTTTGCTCGTAATTGCTGGAGTTGTAGGTTCGAAACCAGGTAACAACACTAATAACTAATTAAAATAATAGGATATGACATAAAAATGTGTGTGTGCCTATATGGTAATAATGCTGGATAATGTAAAGATAAGTTGAATAAAGTATGTTGTGGTTATTAGTGATACACATTCTTATATAAAATGTGTGTCATTTCTGTGCAATTATTTCAAAATATTTTAAATACAATTGTTCCATGTTTATAATTTTATCAATTTAATACAAATATTTTGGAAAGTCGTTTCTAATGTGTGGAGGATTATATTAATGTTATCAATCCCTAGTAAAACGTCTACGCAATGAAATATTGTTTTAACTGTATGAACATGTCGTGTGAATACATTTAATTATATTACTAATATTATCAAACAACCATTACAATCTGATGCATTCGCAACATTAATGTGATTACATTCTATTTAAATCACATTGACATTTTAATTTTGAATATGTTTAAATCAGGGACGTCACTAGAGATTCATGGATAGGGGGGCTAAGCCTCTTTTAGGGGGTCTGGGCATACTCCCCAGGATTTTTTAAAGCCCCAAAACGTCTTTTTCATCATGTATTTTTAGAGTAACAACGGTGTAAAATCTATCAAAATAAGGTTATTTTTGGTCAAGGTTGGCTAAAAGTATACCTGTCTCATAGTTTGTGTTAGACACTGATCTAATATGACTTACTTAAATTCTATCCAAATAAAGAAATTAAAGTCCACTCTGTCCCCATCCATCCAACACCAACAAAAGGCACAAAAATGGCTGTACTATGTAGCCAAAATACTTTTTGGATTTTATTTTGAGAGCTAGAGACAGAGAGAGAAATGAGAAGACATGCAGGTCATATTATACCATTAGAAAAAAAATCTTTAAGTTTCACCCTTTTGTTAATTGTTGCTCAAAATTAATCCAATAATTCAGACACATGGAACATCTTAAACAGTATCATCCACAATGGGGCAAAACTAAATTCAACTAATGAGCTAAATAAAATAAAAAAAACTGAAAAATAATTAGGAATAAAATCTGATAAAGTAAGATCCCAAACAAATATTACAACCTATATTACAGAACTGCTCCCCCTGCTTCTCTCTTTTGCATGAATCCGTCCTGTCAGCCTTTTCCTGTCCGTTTACTGTTAGCTAGCAGTCTCAAGCCACAGAAGCAGCTAACGTTAACGAAAATGTTACCAAGTAGGCCTAACAGTCACCAGCGCGTGCAGCAGCCTCTGCAGCAGCAGCCTCCCCAGGTCCTAGTGCCCGCCCGGTAAGAAGTTTAAGATGCGATGGAACGGTTGACGAAAAAAAAGAAATCACAGAGAAAATATACTGACTGATATATTGATTTATTTAGGGGCTAAAGCCCCTAAAATAGGCCTAGCGACGTCCCTGGTTTAAATGTATATTTATATTGTGATCTCACTGAAATCAAAATGCATACAGGTTGATACAATAGCAATTTTAATTGTATTACATTACATTTACATTGCATTGACACATGATTTACAATACATTTAGAACTATTAATATTGGAATCTTATTTAAATCCTAGTACATTGATAGGCTCTTACAATGGCAATTTACATGTGATTCCATTGCGTTTAAAATGTATTGCCATGTGTTTTAAATACATGTAGAACTATTAAAATGGATAGTTTACTTAAATCAAAATACTTTGATAGATTAATATTGTAATATCAATCTCATGCCAATATGTTTATATTGTAGTGACATTTTATTTTAAATATAAGTAGGAGTATATTATTGTGATTACACTGACATACAAATACATTTACAGGCTGATATAATACCAATATTAATGTGGTACTGTATTAACATTTTATTTATAATGCCTTTAGAAATCTATTCATATTGTGATGAATTGTCATTTTAATTGTCATTAAGATATATTTACAATATGTTATATTCATGATTGTACATATTTAAAATGCATTAGCATGCTAAGAATATTGTATTACAAATGTGTTGCCATTTTGTTTCAATTGTATTACTGAAGTAATTGTATATTACATGAAAATCACATTAAAAATTGTATTTAAAACATGTAAATTTCCAATAGGGCACAGCAGACTCAATGCAACCCATTCAGAACTGCAGAGCAACTACAGCAGACTGTCCCTGAAATCCTCAATCTTGGATAAATATTGTCCTCTCCCTTTGAATGGTGAGTTATTTTTATGTTTACATTTTTATTGAAACTTGGTTAAGACTTTCTTCAGCAGAAGTGATTGAGGGTATCATAATATGGGATATATGGAGTCTGTCTGTCCATCCAACAGTCTGTATCTAGAGCAGTGATCACAAACCCAAATGTGATCACAACATTTTACTTTTGTTAACTCTAATAGTATGACTAGATTTATTTTGTTTCAGTATTTAGTGTTTTAAACCGTATATTCCAGCTCTTGGTTCAATTGTGTAAAACAGTCACCTCCATCTAGCTGTAGCTCTGCTTCCCTCTGCAGCAACACCTCCCTCTAGCTGTAGCTCTGCTTCCCTCTGCAGCAGCACCTCCCTCCAGCTGTAGCTCTGCAGCAATAACTTCCTCCAGCTGTAGCTCTGCTTCCCTCTGCAGCAACACCTCCCTCTAGCTGTAGCTCTGCTTCCCTCTGCAGCAACACCTCCCTCTAGCTGTAGCTCTGCTTCCCTCTGCAGCAGCACCTCCCTCCAGCTGTAGCTCTGCAGCAACACCTCCCTCTAGCTGTAGCTCTGCTTCCCTCTGCAGCAACACCTCCCTCTAGCTGTAGCTCTGCTTCCCTCTGCAGCAACACCTCCCTCTAGCTGTAGCTCTGCTTCCCTCTGCAGCAACACCTCCCTCTTGCTGTAGCTCTGCTTCCCTCTGCAGCAACACCTCTCTAGCTGTAGCTCTGCTTCTCTCTGCAGCAACACCTCCCTCTAGCTGTAGCTCTGCTTCTCTCTGCAGCAACACCGCCCTCTAGCTGTAGCTCTGCTTCCCTCTACAGCAACACCTCCCTCTAGCTGTAGCTCTGCTTCCCTCTACAGCGCAGGAAGCAGCAGTTTATCTATAGTGTTGCATTTGAAATAATTGTATTAACTGATTTAACATTAGAAAAGAGGGGTGTAGGGAAATAATGTTAATAAAGCTACTAAGAGGTAATATATTGATTAAGCTCAGTGTTACTGTATTTCACAATTATTACACAATGAAACCTAACTAACATAGCACATTCTAATCTCCAGTAACTGACTGTGTACAGTACTTTAGGTTAGGACTGTGCCTTATTTAACAGTTTTGAAACTAGCGTACCCTGACCCAGGTGTTTCCTGTGTCTATCAACTAAACAGAAATTGAGAAAAAAAAGAATACATGGCTATGCTGTTTTGTGTAGTGAGCTGTAACAGGGCTTGAAGAGATTATTCATAATCCACAACTGCAGGAGATCAGCATGCCTGCCTACAGAGTGCCCTGCACTGCCACCTAGTGGCTAAACATGCAATTACAGCGCAAGGTATTGTCATTAGAGGTCTGCTTGGGCCTAAATTTAAAACCTGATCCAAACCCGACCCGAGCCCGAACTAGAATATACAAACTACACCTGACCCGACCCGAGCCTGAACTAGAATATACAAACTACACCTGACCCGACCCGATCCCGAACTAGAATATACAAACTACATCTGACCCGACCCGATCCCGAACTAGAATATACAAACTACACCTGACCCGATTCGGGCCCGAACTAGAATATACAAACTACACCCGACCCGACCCGAGCCTGAACTAGAATATACAAACTACACCTGACCCGAGCCCGAACTAGAATATACAAACTACACCTGACCCGACCCGAGCCCGAACGAGAATATACAAACTACACCTGACCCGAGCCCGAACTAGAATATACAGACTACACCTGACTTGACCCGAGCCCGAACGAGAATATACAAACTACACCTGACCCGAGCCCGAACTAGAATATACAGACTACACCTGACTTGACCCGAGCCCGAACGAGAATATACAAACTACACCTGACCCGATTCGGGCCCGAACTAGAATATACAAACTACACCCGACCCGACCCGAGCCTGAACTTGAATATACAAACTACACCCGACTAGACCCGAGCATGAACTAGAATATACAAAATCATAGATGAAGAAAAAAAAAATAGCAAATTTATTAAATGATTACTTTTCACAGGTTTTTACAAAGGAGGACACGGACAACATGCCCCACATGTCGACCTGTTCCTATCCAATTTTAAATAACATTAGCCTAACAGAGGCAGAAGTGTTGAAGGGACTAGGAGCTCTTAAAATAAACAAATCCCCTGGGCCGGATGAGATTCTCCCAATAGTACTCAAAGAAATGAAAGAAGTTATTTACAAACCGCTAACCAAGATCATGCAACAGTCTCTTGACACAGGGGTTGTACCGACAGACTGGAAAATAGCAAACATAATACCGATCCACAAAAAGGGAGACAAAACCGAACCAGGTAACTACAGACCAATAAGCCTGACTTCTATTATATGTGAACTTATGGAAACTATAATAAGATCTAAAATGGAAAATTACCTATATGGTAACAATATCCTGTGAGACAGTCAGCATGGTTTTAGGAAAGGGAGATTGTGTCTAACTAACCTGCTTGACTTTTTTTTGAGGATGCAACATTTACAATGGATAATTGCAAAGCATATGACATTGTTTATTTAGATTTCCAGAAAGCTTTTGACAAAGTACCGCATAAAAGATTAATTCTCAAACTGAACGCCGTAGGGATTCAAGGATATGCATGCACATGGATTAGGGAGTGGTTAACATGTAGAAAACAGACAGTACTGATTAGAGGAGAAACCTCAAAATGGAGCGAGGTAACCAGTGGTGTACCACAGGGATCAGTATTAGGTCCTCTGCTATTCCTAATCTACATTAAGGATTTAGATTCTGGTATAGTAAGCAAACTTGTTAAGTTTGCAGACGACACAAAAATAGGAGGAGTGGCAAACACTGTTGCAGCAGCAAAGGTCATTCAAAATGATCTTGACAGCATTCAGTACTGGGCAGACACATGGCAAATGAAATTTAATAGAGAAAAGTGTAAAGTATTGCATTCAGGTAATAAAAATGTACATTATAAATATCATATGGGAGATACTGAAATTGAAGGGAACTATGAAAAAGATCTAGGAGTTTATGTTGACTCAGAAATGTCTTCATCTAGACAATGTGGGGAAGCTATAAAAAAGGCCAACAAGATGCTCAGATATATTGTGAGAAGTGATGAATTTAAATCAAGGGAAGTAATGTTAAAACTTTAAAATGCATTAGTAAGACCTCACCTAGAACATTGTGTTCAGTTCTGGTCACCTCGTTACAAAAAGGATATTGCTGCTCTAGAAAGAGTGCAAAGAAGCGCAACCAGAATTATCCTGGGTTTCGTATGCAGACAGGTTAAAAGAATTGAATCTATTCAGCCTTGAACAAAGAAGACTACGCAGCGATCTCATTCAAACATTCAAAATCCTAAAAGGTATAGACAATGTCGACCCAGGGACTTTTGACCTGAAAGAAACAAGGACCAGGGGTCACGAATGGAGATTAGATAAAGTGGCATTCAGAACAGAAAATAGGAGGCACTTTTTTACACAGAGAATTGTGAGGGTCTGGAACCAGTTCCCCAGTAACGTTGTTGAAGCGGACACCCTGGGATCCTTCGAGAAGCTGCTTGATGAGATTCTGGGATCAATAAGCTACTAACAACCAAACGAGCAAGATGGGTTGAATGGCCTCCTCTCGTTTGTAAACTTTCTTATGTTATGTTCTAGAATATACAAACTACACCTGACCCGAGCCCAAACTAAAATATAATAACAACGCCAGACCCGACCCGAGCCCGAATTAGAATATACAAACTACACCCGACCCGAGCCCGAAGTAGAATATACAAACTACACCTGACCCAACACTTATTGTTGGGTCCTGTCGGGCTCGGGTCGGGTAGCAAGCTCTAATTGTCATATCAGAGGAATGCTAACTTACACTTTAAAACCCATTCTCTTACTATCAATAAGCTTTATGAATATTATAACTGTCCCTCTTAGTGTTACCTTATAGCTCTGTTAACATTATCACTGGCTTCTCTTTTACTGTGAAGATTTTTTTTTTTAAAAACATTGATTCAGGAAATGCAGAAATTTATAAATCAACACTGTAGATGGAAAATTGCTGCTGCTTCCTGGTACCCAATCACTTCCTGTTGAAATTCTCCAATGGAGTAGCTGCAACCAGCCCATGTGAGCTGCAGCACAGGGACCAGGATGAAGCAGTTTATCCGCAGTGCTGTATTTAAAGACTGGTACAGACCCAGCTTATTCAGATTAAAAATACCAGGGAGTTTGTCCACACTGTCCCTTGAGACCTTTCCTCTCTCCTGTGCAGTGCTACTCAACTCTGACCCTCGACGTCCATTCCAGTCCAGGTCTTTATTCCAAGCAGGTCCTCAGTTAGTGAACTGCCTCTTCGCAGGTTCAATCTCAGCAGATCCAACTTACTGTTTTAGAACCTGCTTGGAGTAAAACCCATGACTGGACTGGATCTCGAGAGCCAGAATTGAGTGCCACTGCTCTAGTGTAGCACAGGAATGTGTGAAACAGGCATTTCCATTTAGAGCACCGTGTGATTGGAGAGGTCTGCCAGAAAGCATAACTAATGAGCTCAGCAAAACAGACTTGAGATCACTAGAAACCTGTGCTGGTAATGTGTGTTGTAATTGTACATGATGATTCTGCAATAGAAAGGATTTGACACTTTTTAAAATGCAATTAGAAGTGCATTTGCAATGTGTAACATGAAGCTGTAACTGGATTATGTGTGGGGCTGCCAGCCCCCCTGAACCCCTACCCCCTGGGACCCCCTTGTGAATAAGATGCATCTCACAGGTTACATCCTGGAGAGCTAAAGGGATGAATACATTAATGCATACATGTTCTTTCTCATTCTACAGGCAGCAACTGTAATCTGTGTCCAGAGAAGTGGATGCAGTTCAATGGAAAGTGCTACTACTTCTCAACTGATAAAATGGACTGGAACTCCAGCCAGGCTAGCTGTGTGTCAATGGGGGGGCACCTGGTGATTTATAGAGAGCGAGGCAGAGCAGGTTCAGAATAGCAATCAACTTCACAAAGATCCTAATGGTGCTGCACAGTCTGACATCACAGTGTGTGGGAACAATTCAATAATTGATAATTCAGAGTTTATCTGGGTTGTTTCTCTTATTAATAATATTTAATTGACGTGTTACAAAGATCGAGGATTTACTATGAACACACATACACACACTAGACACAAGGAATGTTTAATCAATAGTAGTAATTTGTTAAGTACACAAATATTAAACAGAAATCAGAAAAGTCAGAAAGTAAATCTCTTTGTCTCTAAGCACAAAACACAAGTCAAAAGCTTTCACTGCATTCATGCGGCTAGCAGGGCAATTGAAATATGACACCGCCTATCTCCTCACACACAGGGCAGCAACCTCATCAGCCCAAGCAAGCTGTGACATAGCTAATAACTTGCTCACAGACATACACGCCCACATACACAAACATAATGGTATATAGATTAAAGATATGGCAAGTTTACTTTTAAATAAATTCTTCATACAACAATATGAGGTAGATTACTTATAGTTACTTCATCAAGTTTCACTAAATGTTATTTCACAGGCAAAGTGTGTAAAGTAAATAATTAACAGGGAAAGAGAATTCAAAAACAGCAAACAGTTCTCTATCCAAGGAGAATCAGGATCTAACAGGGTACTCATCAATCATTAGAAATACTCCATGAAGAATATATACAGACAGGGTTAACACTGTTGGCGAGTCAAAGGTGTGTTTTGTGTTTAGGGTTTCTTATCGAACCAGACCAGCAGTAAGGAGTACTGGATTGGACTGAATGATCAGGCTATAGAAGCACAGTGGCGCTGGGTGGACAACACAACTCTAAATACTAATGAAGCGTGAGTCATTCTCTTTCTGAAATCATTCAGGAAGGTCTACTGTAAAACAGGAAATGACCTACCTTGCAGATAGTATAGCCTAAAGTTTACATAAATTGTATATAAACTAATTGCAGTCAGTATGCTATCTCTGAGGCTTAAAGTAGTGAAAATGTCTTGATCACAAACATGTCATGTTCTACAGTATTTTAATGATCTATTCTGTATTAATCCTGCTGGGGCTTTCCCCTCAAAGTGATTTATAGGCTTGTTTATTAATACAGTGAAATGAGGTCCATATGTTTTAGATCCGCCACTGTTTAGCTCATTAAAATAGACCCCTTCAGTTATTACACCCAAGGATGTGCTTCATATCATCTCATTATCTCATGCCACACACAGCCTTTTAATGCACAAACTGCAATGCAAAGACCATACGCGACTTCAACTTTAAAAAGTGAAATGGTCAGTCCTCCTAAAGCGTGCCTGTCTCTTGAGGATTGTTCAGTGCAAACTGCTGGGTTACATTCTGAGCTCATTTGTTGTCCCTTATTGGGCTTGTAAAGCACTTAATCCAAGGAAAAGTAATGAAGAAAATGATACCTGGAACTGGAGTCCAATTCATGTGTGTTTCATGCAAAAGTATTTTGAAACTTTACATTTTCATGCAATTAGTAACCGATATAACGATATTGCATTTTTAAAGCAAGCTTCAATCACACTTTGTGTTCATTTAATATTTCAGACACTGGGGCAAAAGGCCGGACGGTGGTCAAGAACCCGACAATTATGACAAAGTTGATCCACTGAGGGAAGACTGTGTTCGTCTTGCTAAGTATTCAACTCTTACACCCGGCTGGTACGATGCTTCCTGTACTAAGGGTTCATATCAAAGGATTTGTGAAACAGTGGCAGCGATTATAAAACCATGATATCTGTAATCCCTCCCTCCCTCAAAATAACTGTAACATCTAATGCTTTTAATCATTTTCATATTCTTATAATAATAATTGAATTGAACTGTTTCTTGCTGAGAACTGAACTTTTTGATGGATGTAACGTCTGAGCACTTTCAAGAGAGGTTGCACCTGTTCTTGTAAAATAAAGGAGTTACTGACTGCTTGCCCAGTCAAGATAATCCAGAACATATTCAAGGTAATGTTGATGTAATAGGCATCTTGATTTTTATTTCTATAAACACTTGCTTGAATTATTATTGGTTTAAGTTTTACCTGATTTGATTGCACTCGCTGACGCCTGTGTTTCCTTTTTTCAGTTTTCGGTTCCGCTTCCCCTCCCGAAAGTGCATTGATTGGCCAGCAAGAATGACTTCTGTCTCCACCCCTAGTTGTCATAGCGAACCAAAGCCAAGTGATGTCATTGGCTGGTTTACTACCTTCTCCTCCAATGGTCTGCCCTTTCTAATTTCAACACGCCGTTTAAATGTCCTGTGATTGCTGAAAAGTGTAGTGGAAAGAGGCCCCCTTGACCCGAGGTAAACGACCAGACCAGACCAGACCAGACCAGACCAGACCAGACCAGACCAGACCAGACCAGACCAGACCAGAGATTTTAATAGCGTGAAAATTTTAAGGAGAAGCATAGTTATTACCGACCGGAATAAGAGACCTGTTGGAAGGTGTTCAGAGGGTGTTTGGTGCGGTGAGTTTGTTGATTTGACACATTTTGGACGTTGTGTAAATTTATATTGGACGTTGTGCATTGTAATTTGTGATTGGTGTGAACGCTGCTGCTTATTGTTTTATTATTGTATGTATTTGTGTTAAGATATTTGGGTTTGTCTCTGATTTATTTATTTTTTTAAGGGGAAACTGGGTTGCATAACTTGGTGTATTGTATTAAATTCATTTTTTTTTAATCTTCCCCAGATGTACAGATACTGTAGTTGTGGGTAATTAGTTTTGATTTTGCTTGTCTGTAGTGTTTATAAATTTGGCTATTTGCACAGAAGGTATTTTGAGTTTTCACTGCTGTTTGAAATTGTTTGTATATTTATGTTATTTCTATTTAATTTATATGTTTCTTTTGCTTTAGGACTGCTCTTTTGGGATTTGATATAACTGGAAATTGACTTCAATTTAAGATTTTAGGCAAGATCTAGCAATAGCCTGGTGATAACCATTTGTATAAATGTACTCTCGTATCTGTTTTATCCTTGTGTGTAATAAACTTGCTGAACGTGATACCTGCCTTGTTTCTCTTCATCTCTCACTGCCTACCACTGCCTCTCTCCTGAATCAAAGAACCTTGTTTTAATTGAAATTCGTTTTTATTGGTGGTGTTGTGTGCCCCTCCTCGATTAGCGAGCAGGGGCTTACAGCTCGCCCGCTTACCACTCCTTTTGGCGGGTGAATCTCAATTTTGTTTTAAACAACTATTTCTGGGGGTGCAATTCCCTCACTGGTGTAATCAGCTATAACAATATCTATGCTATTTCTGTAGTACTAGCCTTATGATTTAAAGGGTGTTACATTCATATTATAGCAATGTGAATCCAGAGACATAATTGAAAGGAGTGCAACCTGCTGCTGCTGCTTCTCAGACAATTCATCATTTTAGTGAGATAGTGCCTGAGAAGAACGCATGTAAGACAGAAAGTAAGGGAGATAAAAAGGTGGGTTAGCGAGCAAGACTGAGACACAGACTTGGAGGATAAAATACAGAGCCAGCTGATCTTCCCCGAAGCTACCTGCTGTTGAAGGACAGACGCCTGTCGCCTGTGCTCCCTCTAGAATCTGGGTAATATCCATGGTCAGTGTTATACTTGCTGCTTATACTGTATAATTGAATGCATTTCTATAGAGACTCATGATAAAGTGTTGTGATTCAGACACACTTTCGTTGTTGTGCTTTCCTCCTTCTCCTACACCTTCGGCACCTATTCTGACATCATTAAAAGGTACAGGCACCCTTGCCGCCCCACAATCTTGCACAACTGAATGCAAAAGGCTGATTTTTCAAAACTAGTCTAACATTAATCAGTTTTCAAAGCAAGTCCAAGTCCTGTTTAAGTTAGACTGGGCAACCTTCAAGCCCTGGTCATTATAAGGTGTGAGTCCTCTTATTAACAAAAGAGAATTACTTACAAAACCACAATGTAATTAATGGTATTGCTGATCAAACAAACCAGCAGCAGTGTCCAGTGACATCCTGACTTAATGAACAGTGTGGCTCTGAGTGAAAGGACGAAGGCAGATTCTCTCACACCTCGATCCGGAGTAATGTCTTGGCTTTGCCCTCGCACTCACGTCTGTATATTAAATATATATTTAATGCTATTTCATACATTTGTAGATTCTCAATCTTAAAAAGACAAATCTGCTGCTATTTGTAATGAATTAGGACCCCCTTTCTATTTTGTAACAAGGGCTGTGTATTGGAAAAAGACATCCCATCTAGTTCAACACTGCTTGCTGTTGCCTACATGTTGTTAATGTTGCATTATGTGCGTTTACTGCAGTTGTAGTATAAATCTATAAAGTTTATGCATGTTTGTAGCAGGGGGAGACATGTACTGACTCTTCTGATGTGTTCGACGGGCTGCAGGAAGAGGGCAGCAGCCCGTCAATATTCGCCTGTCAGTCATGGCAGTGACACGGAGAGGTGGGAGAGTGGGTGTGCGGGCTTTCTTTCTCTCTGAATGGCTGAGCGGCGGGTCTTGGGGGATTGCTGGCCCTATAAAATAATATTCTGCTGTTCCCTCAGGTCTGCCCTTTTGAGAGAAAACAGACGTGCTGGCGCACTGGTCCCGATCCAGAACACGGCCGGGGAGGAAAACCCCAAAAGAAATAAAACAGAAAAGAAAGGGAACAGGGTTAGCGGGGAAACCGTGGGCAGACCCCATCAGTATTTGTGTTAGCAGTCTGCGGGAGCGGCGAGGGTAGGACGGAGACCCGGACCGTGGGGGTAGCGACGGTCGGGGTGAAGCTGCCGAGTGCAGCACCTTTTGTTTGTAGTTTTGATTACTGTGTTTTATTTTCCTTGTTCTTTTCTCCTTTTGCTTATTTTTGTTTGAGCACCTGTGAGTTCGCCTATAATTTAGAACGGTACCACCCCTGGTATCTCTGTGGTTCTGTCTATCATTGTTGATAGGCAGACCACAGACAACAGCGCCCTCTGCGGGCCAGAACGTGGAACTGCCCCACTAAAATAAAACTGGCACCTGTGCTGTGCTGTCAAAATCACCTGCGTCTCCCGTGTGTCAGTGAATTACCCACCACCCTTCCACAATGTTTTATATGTGTGGTAAAAAAACAATCACATAAAGATAATAAGCGTGTGATACTGCGTTTATTTAAAAAAATAAAAAAAAAATCTGTAAACCTGCTGACCACTAACCTTGCAAAATATAATTGAACAAACTTTGATGACTCTCCCCAGCTTTGAGAAATCAGCCCGTTTGCAGAGAGGGAGGCATGTGGGCGCCAGTCTGTGAAACTGCACCACAGTGGATAACGTGAGGCTTTTAGTTTTCAATCCATTTTTGTCTTCCCTTTTTGCTATTTTATGTATTGTGTCATGCATGTGGAAGGGAGTCTGGCTCAAATGACCCTGGCCAGTCCTGGTGCCTCTTAACCCTGTAGTTGCTGCTGTCACCCTCGGACACCTTTGGAAATGAGCTCCTGAAACTCAAGCAGCCTCAGGGTTTGGGTTCCCGGTTCGTTGTTGTTGTTTCCTGGTGAGACCAGTACTAGGCCAGGGGCTGGGAGATTATTATAGGCTGGACTTAATATTTTGCACTGTCAATATTTAAATTGTGTATTTAATAAAGTATTTACCTTTTTACCAAGTACTGCATTGTGTGTGGTTGTGTATGGTGGGTCAGTGCTGGGTTACATTGGGATCCTTGGAGCAGTGGTCGGGTGGGCATCCCGATGTTGTGGCCATGGAGCCACTGTTCTGAAGGTAGAAGAATCCGGGGCAGCTTACAGATACGATTTTGTCACGGAGGTCATGAATTTGAACAAAAGTCTGTGAAATCTTGGAAATGGATGTAAACGATTTGGTTTGGCATTTCCCATAAAACATGCAGTACATCATGTAGTGGAAATACAAATATGATTTGGTTGTGTATGCACACAGCATTTACGTGTAGCTATGTAGGTCAGCGAATGAGATTTGTATTTTGTAGCTGAGCGAGCATGTAAATGAACACAGATCGTATGTTACTGTAAACTCTGGGTTGTGATCTTCACATACATACAGCACTTGTCTGCTTGACTCAGTCTCTTCTAGTTTCAATAACACTGATGAAGGCACTAGCCTTGCAACACTACATACTGTGATTGTGGAAAAATAAAATCAAAGCACCCCGGGTAGCTTACTCTAAGGGGTTATTTTTTCTTGTGCGACACCCAGAATCAAACCTGACCTAGAGAATCACAGAACACAGCTGTGTAGCAAGTATGAAGGCAGAATCTCAAAGCGTTTTTATTTCCTGGGAACTAAAAAGTCACCTGACACCAATGTGGCAGCTATCTTTAGTCACAGGTCAAAGTGGCTGCACAGTTTCCACAACACTGGAAATATGAAGTTGCAGTTGCAATGGTTTATGAGATATTAGCTGTAGTAGGTGCAGAGAGGACGGATTCACTAACTCATACTATAATTAGGGCTTCTGATTTTCGGTTTTAACCGATAAAACACCCCCGATACAAAAAAAGAAAGAAATCGGTGGATCGCCAATAAGGAAAACACCGGAAAAACTGTGCAAATGGTTCATCAATTCACGTTGACTTTACCCTTTTTCCCATTAAAAAATAAAACCTATTACAAAAATAATAATAAATACAGTTCTCAGTGCTGCTGGGCAATGTCCCACCTTCCTGACTTGTATCTATCATTGATTCGTTCTGAATACTTTAAACCCGCCCCAACTACTTACTGAGTGACAGCACATTCCTACATTTCTATTGGAGACTCAGCATAAGAGATTTAAAACGAGATTACAATCAGGAGGGAGGCTTGTTAGTGGGATTTAAAGATGTATTATAGTTAAGATACGGAGGATTTAAAACAGAATTGTGGCGAAATGTACAAAAATGCCGACACACAAAAACCCCTGAAAAATCTGCCCGTGACCATCAGGATTTTGAAAGGAAGACAGAAAAGGAAAGAAGGTACAACTTAGGTGTGCAAGTTCTGTCGTAATACTATACATATTCTGACAAAAAAAAAAAAAAAAACTAAATGCTGAAGCATTTTGGAAAGTAATCGAAAACACTAATTTCATACAGTGTATCAAAAACAAAAGCCCCCCCCCCCAAAAAAAACGATTTACA
The DNA here is from genome assembly GCA_030684275.1 of Acipenser oxyrinchus oxyrinchus. Taxonomy (NCBI): domain Eukaryota; kingdom Metazoa; phylum Chordata; class Actinopteri; order Acipenseriformes; family Acipenseridae; genus Acipenser; species Acipenser oxyrinchus. The sequence continues at coordinate 18,085,334 of CM060261.1, read as the reverse complement.
TAAAAATCGAAACTAGCTAAAAATAAGCACCAAAAAATACAATTAATAAAATCCGAAAAACAGCAGCCCTAGCTATAATACAGACTGCCCTTAGAGGGTTGCTTCAAAAGATATTAAATCACAGAGGGGTACAGCTGATAGAAATGAAACTCAGACCCTGAAAAACACATTTCAGTTGTTTTAAAAAAAGTATCGGTGCTGAATTTGATAATTTTGCTGTTTTTTATAGCTGCTTCTTTACAGAAATAACTGATGACACGGGTTGTTGATTTTGGTGAACTGTGTGTTCATTACCATATAATTAAGAATACAGGAAGACTACATCGCCACTTAGATTCAAATAGCTGCTCAAGATCTTGTAGGTTCTTCCTGTGTTAGCTTCATGCTGGTCTCCCTCCATTCTGCTACAATCTTACAACAATATAACAAGATGTCTGGTGAAGTTCTCTACTCCAATGTGAAGTTCACTTGGAAACCAGGCGACCACGCAGCTGCTAAACTGTGTGCAGGTGAGCATTGTCTCTGTAAACTTGGTGCTTTATTACATGAAGAACGGGCTCCCTTTACAATTGTTGCGTACATTTTTCTGTGCTTTGCTGACACACTTGACTGGGTCTCAGACTCCGCTGTGTAACTCTCTTTGCCAGTTTGCTGTGGTAAAGAGCTGCTTTGCTGTAACCAGACTCGGGTTTCTAGTGTTAAATTTAGAAATACCAATAGAGCTGATACCTTTTGTTGGACTAACTAAACAATAATTAATCACAAGCTTTCAAGACATCAAAGTTGTCTTCTTCAGGTGTAAGTAGGATAGTGAGATTGATGTTTTTCCTACTATCACATCTCCTCTTTGTCTATCATCTCGAGACTAATAAGGCTACCATTTCATGGTATGGGTAGGGCTAGGTACAGAAAATAAACATAAACCAGACAGCACCGTGCAATAGATTACCTTTTCATCTACTTTAAAAATACTCTGAGACGGTCTTGAACTGTCTGCAATCCTGATGTGCTTGTACTGTGTGCGTGTGTGTAGGTCTGTGTGTGTGAATGTGTGTGTGGGTGTCTGTGTGTGTGAATGTGTGCGTGTGTGAATGTGTGTGTGTCTGTGTGTGAATGTGTGCGTGTGTGTGTGAATGTGTGTGTGTGTGTGTGTGTGCGTGAGTATTTGTGTGTGTGTCTGTGTGTGTGAATGTGTGCGTGTGTGCATGAACTGCTGCTCTGTTAATGAGATGGCATCCTCTTAAGCCCCATTCATACTGGCATGCGCGACCCAGGTCAGAACCTACCCGGGTCAGGACCCGGTGTCATGTGGGTCGGCTACGTGATTTCACACGGCTTTTGATAAAGCAGGATCCACCTGGGTGACAGAAGCAAACACACAACACATGTATCAATGCCCAGGGAGCAGCTTGTTACAGACGCTTCCATGCAAGCTTCTCTGGATTGAACTGTCGGTGTTGATTAGAGCAAATGTTTCTACATCCCTGCTGCAATCTGGCTCATGGTGTGTCTCAATCAATAAAAATATGGCTCAACAGAATAAACAGAAATGTTCCTTGCAGTAGAAACCTTCATGCAGGCATGGCTGTTTGTTATTTCGTTTGTTTACGAATGACCGTCATGCATTTTATCTCGCTTGGGTCAAAGCGTGTCGTCCCCACATCCTGAGGTGGGTCGCTGGGACCCGGGTCAACCCGGGAAGAACCCAGGTACGTGTATTGTGACCCGGGTAGCCAGAACCCGAGTAGGAGTGCCAGTGTGAAAGGGGCTTAAGAAAGAAACACCACACAAAACAATCCACTGTGAGCAGAGTGTTGCAGAGTGATTACACTCTGGTGTACCATCTGCACTCTGATTCTGAGAGCTCTACTGAGGCCAGAGGGGTGCTTTATGTTACGACTGAAACATAAACTGGATCTAAACAACAAGACCCTTTAGAGGGTCCCTTTAAAGCAAGTGCAGAGGCAATGGCAATTTTCCAGAGATGAATGCAGTTTCTGTAACTGTACAAAATGAGTCAGAAACTGAACTTCTCCTTCCACAGAGTTCTCAAGCAACCTCAAGTTGTTAGTTTCTCCTCATGAACATTGTAATGCTTACAGGCTGGATGAAAGGCATTTAGAAGATGTGCATTATTGCAAGATGCTCCTCTTTTTTTTCTTTCTGTTTTGAAACTGCCTGCACACTCTAAAGCATAACTAGCGATTGAGTAACAGCTTGGATTTTGAGGTTTTCATTTTTAAACATGGATCTTTAAGGAACAGGTTTTTTGTGATTTTGTTTTTGCACACCAAGAATATTGGTGAAAGAATTGTCCCAGTTTCTATCAGCATTTCACACAGACACAAGGAGAATGGGATATCCAGGGGAACGATACAATGAGGCTCTAATTACAATAGAAATAGCCCTCTGTGGCAGGCTGGCTTGCAGTGGTGACGTCACGGACCAGGAAGTAACTGAAACCACAACAATGGATGGGCGGGCGAAACTGAACGCAACGGCGTTCAGTTAATTTTATTAATCAAAATAAACAAAACAAAAGATTTAAACAAAACAGAAAACAAAAAGGCGCGTTGGCCAAACAAATAAACAGACAAACAAGTAAGTGACGTGCTGGCTAAACCAGCACGTTTTAGCAATTGTTTTCTTGTACCTCTCTATCTCCCGTACTTCCTCTCTGCATCCAACACTCAACACCGCAGCACAGACAGCTGTCGGTTCTTATACTCTGGCCGAGGGGTTAACTAGCTGTTTATCTTATTACCCCTCGGCCACAGTCTGCAGCGTTTGGTAAGGATGCATGACTGTCAGCTAGTTAAATAATCAGTAGCTGATCAGTCATGCATCCTCACGGGTTTTAAATATAAATATAAAGACGCGCGCTTTTACCCGCGCCGCAAAACAAAAATACAAATAATAATACATAGGGGCGGGACACTCCGCCACACATGCCCCTGTGCGCAGCACACATGGCCTTTTCGGCCACCTCCCCTTATTCCCTAAAGTCCCGGCTAGCAGTCCCGGCGCAGGAACAGGGGCAGCAACGGGCCAAAGGTGGCGGCCACGGTGGGATGTCCTCCTCCCACCCAAACAGCCGTAGCGTTCCAATGGCCAGCGCACAGGCGGCTCCTTTGGCCAAAAATTTTTGGGGTGGTCTCCAGACCTGCCCCCTTCTTCATGGCCGGCAGCTCCCCTCCGTGGGGCTCCGCCACCCTCTCCTGCAGCGAAATTGCTGCGGGGAGCTGGTCTCCTGACCTCCCCCTTCTTCATGGCTGGCAGCTGCCCTTCATGGGGCTCCAGCCACAGTATTTCCTGCCGCGAAAGTGCGGCTGGGGAGCTGGTCTTCTGACCTCCCCCTTCTTCGTGGCGGCAGCTGCCCTTCATGGGGCTCCAGCCACAATATTTCCTGCCGCGAAAGTGCGGCTGGGGAGCTGGTCTCCTGACCTCCCCCTTTTCCGTGGCGGCAGCTCCCTTCATGGGGCTCCAGCCACAGTATTTCCTGCCGCGAGTGCGGCTGGGGAGCTGGTCTCCTGACCTCCCCCTTTTCCGTGGCCGGCAGCTCCCGTTCATGGGGCTCCAGCCACAGTATTTCCTGCCGTATGGCAGGACTGGTAGCGACCCCAAGCAAAACAGGACCCTCGGGAGGCGATGGCAGCAGCGGACCCTCGGGAGGCGGCGGCAGCAGCAGCGGACCCCGGGAGGCGGCGGCAGCAGCAGCAGTAGCGGACCCTCCGGGGCGAACTCGGGAGGGGAGCCCCTGGCCATGGAGGCGGCAGCGGGAGCTCCACTTCTCCCTCGTACCCTATAACTGGTGGCTCTCCAGGCGATGCGGAGCAACAGGCAGCCCCAGGCGATGCGGGGCAACAGGCAGCCCCAGGCGTGCGGAGCAACAGGCAGCCCAGGCGATGCGGAGCAACAGGCAGCCCAGGCGATGCGAGACAGGCCTTCTTGGGCGAGCGAGGCAGGCATCCTTGGGCGAAGTGAGGCAGGCATCCTTGGGCGAAGTGAGGCAGGCATCCTTGGGCGAGTGAGGCAGGCATCCTTGGTAGGTGCGAAGCAACAGGCATCCTTGGGCGGTGCGAGGCAGGGCAGGAGCAGTTCTTCCCATGATGGTGGATGTGGAACCAGCAGGTATTCACCCTCTGCTGGTGGAGGTGGAGATGGAACCAGCAGGTATTCACCCTCTGCTGGTGGAGGTGGGAGGGGCAAGCAGTCCTCCCACGGGGTTGAGGCGGAACCAGCAGGTATTCACCCTCTGCTGGTGGAGCTGGGAGCGGCAAGCAGTCCTCCCACGGCGGTTGAGGCGGAACCAGCAGGCATTCACCCTCTGCTGGTGGAGCTGGGAGCGGCAAGCTGTTCTCCCACGGCGGTTGAGGCGGAACCAGCAGGTATTCACCCTCTGCTGGTGGAGGTGGGAGGGTCAAGCAATCCTCCCACAGCGGTTGAGGCGGAACCAGCAGGAATTCACCCTCTGCTGGTGGAGCTGGGAGCGGTAAGCAGTCCTCCCACGGCGCTTGAGGCGGAACCAGCAGGCATTCACCCTCTGCTGGTGGAGGTGGGAGGGGCAAGCAGTCCTCCCACGGCGGTTGAGGCAGAACCAGCAGGCATTCACCCTCTGCTGGTGGAGGTGGCGGAGACAGAGGCAGCTCTTGCTGCTCTGCACCTGGCGGTGGTGGAGACAGAAGCAGCTCCTGCTGCTCTGCTCCTGGCGGTGGTGGAGACAGAGGCAGCTCCTGCTGCTCTGCTCCTGGTGGTGGTGGAGACAGAGGCAGCTCCTGCTGCTCTGCTCCTGGTGGTGGTGGAGACAGAGGCAGCTCCTGCTGCTCTGCTCCTGGTGGAGACAGAGGCAGGGGCTCCTCACCCTCTGGCGCTGGAGAAGGCAGCGGCGACTCCTCTCCCTCTGGCGCTGGAGAAGGCAGCGGCGACTCCTCTCCCTCTGGCGCTGGAGAAGGCAGCGGCGACTCCTCTCCCTCTGGCGCTGGAGAAGGCAGCGCGACTCCTCTCCCTCTGGCGCTGGAGAAGGCAGCGGCGACTCCTCTCCTCTGGCTGGAGAAGGCAGCGGCTGGGCTTTTCCCGATGGAGCTGGAGATAGCGGTAGCCCTGCCATATCTGCAGCCAGGTAGTGGATTACCATGTCCGCAACCTCCGCGAGGGACACTGGGCAGTGTTGCTTTTCCCAGGCTTCCCATCGCTCTCCATCTCTGGCCCACAGGAGGTTGATCACATCGGGGAGGGCCTCTTCAGCATTCCTCCCAGGCTCCACCAGCCAGCCCCAGATTCCCTCAGAGGAGAGTGAACTCGTCTTAGCCAGCGGGCCCTCTCCCCTGGCGCGGGACGCTCAGGCTCCTCCATCTTATGCCATGCGTGGCTCTGGCTGAGTGGAAGATACCTTACCTCGCCACACAGGAAGCACCACCCTTCCTCATCCAGACAGGCAAGGCAAACATCCGGCGTAGTAGAGCGCGACGGGACCTGTGACCGGGCCCGCGCTGCTCTTGATGCACCACCTGCTGCTGTTGCTGCTTTCTTCGACGCTTCTTCCCATTTTTTTTTTTTTTTCAAACACAAAAACACTTTTGAAGAAAATAAAAACGCCCTTTGTATTCCTGGTCCGGCTGTTGGAGGCGTTGTTTGTCCCACGCAGGACACCATATGTGCCAGTCTGGCTTGCAGTGGTGACGTCACGGACCAGGAAGTAACTGAGTCAAACAATGGATGGGCGGGTGAAACTGAGTGCAACGGCACTCAGCTGGATTTATTAATAATTAAACAAAACAAAATATTTAAACAAAACAACAAAACACAAACCAAAGGCGCGTTGGCCAAACAAATAAACAGACAAACAAGTAAGTGACGTGCTGGCTAAACCAGCACGTTTAGCAATGTTTTCTTGTACCTCTCTATCTCCCGTACTTCCTCTCTGCATCCAACACTCAACCCCGCAGCACAGACAGCTGTCGGTTCTTATACTCTGGCCAGGGGTTAACTAGCTGTTTATCTTTATTCCCCTCGGCCACAGTCTGCACGCGTTTGGTAAGGATGCATGACTGTCAGCTAGTTAAATAATCAGTAGCTGATCAGTCATGCATCCTCACGGGGTTTTTAAATATAAATATAAAAAGACGCGGCGCTTTTACCCGCGCCGCAAACAAAAATACAAATAATAATACATAGGGGCGGGACACTCCGCCACACCCTCTTATTACAATCCACTCATTAGACATGTATCCTCTCTCTGTGGTGTTGTGTCAAGAGTACACACTGTCAAAAGATCTGCTCTTCCACTGATAAATAACTCAACCTACACTTGGGAGTGGCACTTTCATTCTATTACAGGAAAATTAACATTATTATTAATGTATTTGTTTAACATGCCACTTCTGTGCTGTGAGATACTGTACACTACACCACTGTACTCTCTCACACTCCCTCAAGCTGGTACAGTGTGGTCTGCACTTAGAGAGAAGTGTGACAGTTTACTGTAAATGATGCACAAGGCCTTACAGTGTGAAGAAAACCACACGTTGCACAGTAAAGGATGCAACAGCCTGAGTCCACAGTGCTGCACAGAGAGAGAGAGAGAGAGAGAGAGAGAGAGAGAGAGAGAGAGAGAGCTCTGCAGGACTGTGCAGAGCTGTCATACACAGTATACGAATCACACAGCTATTCCGGTTCTTCAGCTTTATTCAGGACAAATTGTAGACTTTAAATATTTTCTTCCCCCTCATGTAATTTTCTTCTCATTCTGCTGTAGATCAGCTAGTTTTACATGCTTCTTTATTTTCACTGTCTTTAAGAGAATGGATAGTAAAGCCCTGGTTAGCACTCCTTTAATTGGGAGCAGTGATAATGTTGCTCGGGCTAATAAGCGGTAATACAATGGATTTTCAGTCCTTGGTTAGCTCTCCTTTAAAGGCTGGGCAGTAATAATTTAAAGCCAGTAAGAGGTAAGGGAATGGATTTGATAAAGCCTTGTTTAGCGCTGCTTTAAGTTGAACTTGATTTTAAAGCATTGTTAATAAGAGCCTACTATCTGATGCTCCGCTAGTAAAATGATCAGATCAGATGTTCACTTCTCCTGTGTTTTGTTTGTCTTCACTCCCAGGAAGGGAAGATGATGTCACCTATGCTACAGTGAAGTTTGCAGAAGCTCCAAGCTCCCAGCAGCAGCAGCAGCAGACAGACCCTAGCCGCACAGCAGGTGAGCCCATGAATAGCACTGCTGTCAGTGTCATCATGTTACATTACATTCTCCCTTACCTTTTCATGATGTCTGGAATCATTCAGAGTGCTTCTTATTGTCAATACTCAGCCATGGTTTATTCCCTTTGGTCTGGGTGTTAAGGTGCTTTGACCTGAATTCAGGGCAAGCTCTTCAGTTCTAGCTGCCAGGTTCCCTTTACCCACACAGACTGGATCAGCAGAGTGTCTGTATTGTAGAGAGTGCAATCTAGTGAACACATACTGTGAATCAAGTTTCCTTTTAAAACAACAGCAGAACAGCCTTGCTGTATTTATCCACACACACTCTTGAAACACCTGTTAACTAGCTCCTGAGCTGCAGCTTTGTGAACAGGGCTCGCAGTGCTGGACTGTTTTAAAGAGCTCCTCAAGTTTAACATTGAGCTTGACATTGACAGCAGCTCCTAGCCTCTAATTATTATTATTATTATAATAATTATTATTATTTATTTCTTAGCAGACACCCTTATCCAGGATGACTTACAATTGTTAGGAGATATCACATTATTTTTTTACATACAATTACCCATTTATACAGTTGGGTTTTTACTGGAGCAATCTAGGTACCTTGCTTAAGGGTACAGCAGCAGTGTCCCCACCTGGGATTGAACCCGACCCTCGGTCAAGGGTCCAGAGCTCTAACCGCTACACCACACTGCTGCCCTATACTGCAGTGTATCTTGTGACTGAGTGTTTGAAGTTATAACTCCAGAAAGTTTCTTTAGTATACTGTGTACTGTATCCTGAGCTGTGTTCTCTCTCCTCAGACCCCACCCCGCCTGTGAGTGCTGCTGGCAAAGCCTCTTCATACAGACAGCTTGCACTGGTCCTCCTCATCCTGTGCTGTCTCTTACTGGCTGCCATCATCTCCCTCGCTGTCTATCGTGAGTATTCACACACTGCTGTTTGTTAGCAGGGTTTCAAGTCGCTATCAAACTTTTATTCACATAAATGGACTTGTGAAAAAAGCATTCAGATACCAGTTTCCCATGACCAGTATGTGAAGCATGGACAGCGAATATCAGCTTTAAACATGTGCAGAACAAGCTGGTTGAGTGCATTCAACTGAAAAAAAAAACTGTAATTCACGTTTGTCTATTTGCGTGTTTGTTTTTCTTAGATTTCAAAACTAAAGAAGACCCTGAGAAATACACCAGCCTGTCCACAAATTATTCATCATTACTGAATCAGCTCCAGGACTTGAGCAGTGACTACAGCAACCTCAACAAGAATCATTCTGAGCTGCAGAGTAACTATAGCAGGCTCTCTGGATCTCATTCTAATCTGCAGAATAACTATAGCAAGCTCAATGAAACTCATCTGAGCTACAGAGTAACTATAGCAGGCTCTTATAAAATCAGAGCCAGCTACTAGATGAGAAAAACACACTCCAAAAAGAAAATTCAGAATTGAAAAATAGCAATGCTGAGCTTTCTGTCAAATCAATACTGTCCTCTCAAAGAAGGCTCTTCTAAGGGTGAGTTGTGAATTCTATACAATCCAATCATCATCAACAGACTGGATGAGAGAGAGAGAGAGAGCACTTTGCAGGAAGTGCACTGGACTGTGCAGAGTTGTCATACACAGCATACGAATCACACAACACAGAGATTGAATTTTGAAAATCAATACATTCTACACCATAAAACAGCAGCAGCAATGATAAAACACAGACGGCAGCAACAGTGATAGAATTACATGATCTTTTTAAAAATTTAAAATTAAATTGCCATCTTCACCCACCCCACACACTCCCTCCTCAATGCACCACCGCATCTTGAACCATACTGTAATAAAATAAATCAGCTTTTATTCTGGTTGCAACCAGGACTCTAAACACACACAAAGCATCATCTATACCAGTGCAGGACATTCTGTTCTTGTGGGATTTCAAAATGGTTAGCATCGCTTGACCTTGAAGAAAGTTGACCAGGGCACACCGATAGCGGCATATGTAAGAATACTTAATACTAAAAATGAACAGCGCTTTAGTAAAAAGCACCCCGAGGTTCATCAGCAGGCCGGTGTCGTGGGCAGTCTGCTCCCTCAACACGGCTCAGTTAGCGGTTTGTGGCCACGATGCCATGCAGGACGTGCCACTGCAGGTCCCCGGAGTGCTTAGGCAGGGGCAGCTTGTACAGCACCCTCCAGGACAGCAGCAGCAAAGAAAGACGTGAAAGATGCAAAGGCTGCCCTTCGAATCGGTGATATCATGGGGCAAGTTCAGCATGGAAGAGGGGGCCTTGGTCTCAGTTCAGCTCCTCCTACATGGCATAAGGCAGCCCCAGCTCAACGGAGGAATCTGGTAGTCAACAAGGTGCAAAAGCAGGAGGAGAGGATGCGGTGCGTAAAGGCCATTTCCCAGGCCAAGCAGGAAGAATGGATGAGATGGGAGAGTGTGAAACAATGCAAGATCTGCTGGCAAGACTTGGACAATGGAACAGAGCAGGATCAGTTTCCTTATAAGGTCAACATATGATGTTCTTCCATCACCACAGAACCTAAAACTCTGCGTGGGTGAGGATCCCTCATGTCCTTTGTGTTCATCACCTGCAACATTAAGGCACATTTTGACAGGATGTAGCAGGTGGGTCTTAGCCAAGGACGGTTTACTTGGCGCCATGACCAGGTGTTGCGATGTTTGGCCTTAGAATTGGAAGACAAGTGTAACATGACCAATAAGTTGCCACCAGTTCCATCAAAGCATTGGAAGCTGCTAAATGCTGGCAGATGTTGGTAAACGGCTTATTTTTCCAGTTAACAGTGCCATGGTAGGATGCTGTGGAGGAGGCGTATGAAAGGCGGTATGCTGAACTAGCCGCTGAAGCGGAACAGCGAGGATGGAGAGGCTGGGTTTACCCAGCGGAGGTGGATTGTCAAGGATTTGTGGCACACTCTACAGCCTGATTTCTCAGAGATGTCAGGTACAGTGGCCAAGAGTTGTGTTGCACAGTGAAGAACGTATTTGAAGCAGCAGAAAGGAGCAGCAACTGGCTGTGGTTGAGATGGAAAGATTCTGGCTGGGGATCTCAAGCACAATAGAAAGAAAGCAACACTGATGTATGGATAAGTAAGCTGGGCTGAGTTGAGTGGGGGACAGAGGTGGTTGATGCTGGGATGCCTGAATCACTGTTAAGCCCTCTTGAGGTGTCATGGGCTAGTCGACGAAACACCAAGAACGGAAGGTGCCCACTTGTAGATTCCAGACGGTTAGCTCAATCCAGATGGTTGCCATGCTGATGCGCTGGGGAGACCGCACTGTGGTGGCTGGGGAGGCAAAATAAGCTGATCCCTGGAGCCAGCATTACACATAAGCCATCAACACCAGGCAGAAAGATATCTGCATCATCATATGGAAAGAAACACAAATGGATGGAGATGCAGATGGATCACATTACTTTACTGTAAAGCTACATCTTTGTTGGTGCTTATCTTGGTGAGAGCCGAGTTCAAATCAGCATGAAGTTTTAACATCTACTCTCATGTAATGTTAATCAGGCAGGGCAGCTTGTACAGCACCTTCCAGGACGGCAACGCAGACTCACCCAACGGTAGGTTTCAGTCAGGTCTCTTAACTTGGGGTAATGGCATGCTTTGACAACTGTGCTGTACAGCTGCCTCTTCACTGCAGAGTGGAATTGCAGGTCTGACTCTCTGTCCAGTGATAACAGCATCCCGGACTGCTGACCCCCCTCCTCCTCCTCCTCCAGCACCGCGGGGGAGAGCAGCACCGAGGGTGAAACTGGCTCATGCTCCAGGGCCTGACTCTCCGAGTGGCACTGCGCCACAAACTCTGACACAGCAGGGCTCAAGGGAGGCTTTGATCTCTCCCAGAACCCTCTCCATGAATCGTACTGAGAGCAGGCCCAGTGTTGCAGTCAGCTCAGCCCCGCTCTTCCATCGCCACTCAGTCCAGTCTATCAGGTGACCCAGGGTGGTGACTCTGGCCTGTAAAAACAATGGAAAAAGCTGTTTGGAATTAAAAATGCCACATTTAAAAATGTCATTAAAAAATAGAGGCTCTTTGAAAACACAATTAGTGCATTCTGTCCTTAAAACCTTTACTAACCTCCAGGCATTTAACATGTTCTTATAAAAACTTTCCATCCCTGTGTTATTTACTTTGCTGGGGGTCATTAAAAACAGCTCCCTGTCTAAGCTGAGCTCTCCACACCCACCTCAGGAGAGACAGAGCTAGGCCTTGGGGGAGTACAGCAGACTCTGGGCTGCCTGCAGTCTGAAAGCAGCTACCTGGGAGGAGATGTCAATCAGCCCCTGCCCCCATTCATCTCGGGTCACGTACAGTACTGCTGGCCTCAACCAATGGTTTCCATTCCAAAAGAAATGTTTCTTCTGGACCTGCTCCAGCAGCCCTGGGGGAGGGTTCAGACACACCAGTCTGTGCCACAGCATGGATGCCACCAAGTTATTAATCACAAGGACCCTCCCCCTGAAGGGCAGGCAGTTCAGCAGCCACTGCCAGCTTTGTATTCTCCCTGCCACCTTCACCAACACCCTCTCCCAGTTCTGCTGCATGTAAGCCTCTGTACCCAAGTATGCCTCCAGCAATTTCAGCCCAGCTCTGTTCCAATCCAGAACCTGAAGCAGAAAGGGAGGGGCTCTTCCCAGCCAGCTCCCTGCCAGGAGGTCAAGCCAGCAAGACACCCCCTCAGCCGGTGTAGCAGCGGTTCAATAGATATCGAATAGAGCATCCCCGACAGAGAGCAGCCTTGTCTGTTCCCTCTCTCCACTGGGAAAGGCTGGCTTAGACTGCTATTAATCTTAAAGCTAAAAATATCAGAGTATACAATTTTGATGTAAGAGATAAAAACAGGACCGAAACCAAACACCTCCAGGGTGCGGAATAAAAAGCCATGGTCCACCCTGTCGAAAGCCTTCTCCTGGTCAAGTGACACCAGCCCAAAATCTAGATAAAAAAATTAGAAACATTAAAAAGGTCTCCGATTTCAAACAAATGATCAAATATAAAGCGACCCCGGCACACAGTACGTCTGGTCTCTGTGCACCACAGCGCTCAAGCATTCTCTAAGACAGCTGGCCAGAGTTTTGGAGAGGATTTTGTAATCACAGCACAACAGCGACACAGTTCTTCAGCTCAGATAGGCCTCCTTTTTTGGTAACAAAAGTCAGTACTGCCCTGCGGCAGCTCAGGGGTAGCTCTCCCTCCACCACACACTCCTTCAGCACCTGTGCAGATCACTTCCCAGATATTTCCAAAAGTGTATATAAAACTCGGCCGAAGCCCATCCTGCCCAGGTTCTGTGGTTGTTGGAGAACTGTGTGACGGTGGTCATGAGCTCCCCAAATGAGACAGGCGTGTCCAGGCCGCAGCGCTACTCCTCACTCAGGCTAGGGAGACCCTCCAATAGCCACTCCGTCTACTCCTGGTCGCATTTCTCAACCCGATACAGCTCGGAGTAAAGTCCACATGACCCTACGAAGCTCCGCAGGGCTGGAGACCTCTCTCCCCAGGCAGCCTCAGTAACAGCATCTGCTTGTGTTCAGATACCTTCTTCTTCAAGCCGAAGAAGGCTGTGGGGGCGTCCTTAGTTAAATAAATCTTGCTCTCACCAGCGACCCCTTGACCAGGAGCGATTTCCTCTCTTTCAGGCTGTGATATGTCCCCTACGTGCTCTGGCCACCCAGCGCTCTCTCAATCTCTAAAATCTCAATCTCTAACTGGCTGACCGCTGCATTCATTTGTCTAGTGACGTAATGGGTGTATTACTAGCAGAAAATCTTAATTTGAGTTTTCCCCACATCCCACCACTGCCTCAAACTGGAGAAATGCCTCTTCTCTCTTCTCCAGTTGTCCCAGAACATTGTAAAAAATCTGTGAACTGAGTGTCTTGTAATAGTTTAAAAGTGCCAGTAAGATTTAGTGTGCTGTGCAGTGGGTAAGCAGAAAACTGTGGTGATGAAGTGATGATCAGACAGGGACGTGGGGTGAATACTGCTGTTAATGATTCTATTGAGGCGGTGCTTTTGAGTGTATACACGGTCCAGCTGTGCTCCAGATATTTCACCATTACTTACTTTAATCCAAGCGTACTGTTTAGAGGTGTTGTGCAAGTTCCTCCAGATGTCAGCTGGATTGAATTTTGTCAGCACGCCAGCCAGCTATCTGATGGATTGGGGATTGGGTTCATCATGATTTCTGTCTAAATTAAAATCTAAAGTACAATTCAAATCCCCAGCCACCAGTATAAAATGTTCTGGATCACACTTTCCTAAAATCTGATTAAGACTTTTAAAAAATAAAATCTGTTCTCTGCCCAAATTAGGAGCATAAATATTACAAAGATAAAAAAAAATACCATTTAATTTAATTTCAACTTTTAAAAGCCTCCCTTGCATGACCTCCTCCACAGACACAATCTCTGCTCCCAGCCCCAGTGAAAATAAAACTACCACCCCAGCACTAACGTTAGAGCCGTGACTTAAAATCACCTTCCCCTTCCACTCTGACAGCCAGTGTGCTTCATTACTGCTGTCAGAGTGAGTCTCTTGCAGTAAAATACAATTCACCTTTTTTTGACTCAATAAAATCAAATAACTGGGCTCTCTTATTAACATCCAGCAGCCACTTTCATTAAAAGAGCTTAAAGTAAACTTCTCCATGGAGGATGACTAATAAAACACGACAATAAATAACAGAAAACAAGGGTAAAAGCTATACAAGTGACTTGATCCATTTAAAAGCTTTTTGATTCGCCCATCATTTTTCTAGCAGTGCTCACAAACTTTTTCAAACAAAACCTCTTTTTTATATCAAACTCAACTACTGTCGCTTTTCTTAAAACTACTTTAGCCATCGTACCAGTGTATAGTGAGGGAATAGCAGATTTTCTCCCGTCTCACTCTCGTTCCTCCTCTCAAACACCCACCCTGAACACATCTCCGAATCAACACCCAATTAATTAATTTGGAGACAGACACATTCTGCACGAGAGTTTTAGTTTGCATGGCCGACAGTCAATTTGTCAATAATCACTGACTGCTGACCAAGCATTCTCACAAGCTGTCTGTCAGAGACGAGCTGCTAACACCGCCTGTGCCAGACCACATTCAAACCAATAATAAACAAAACACTCGTCTTTTAAATAAACACAAAATCCCTTTTGACAACACATTCACCCGTGCTACATAAACACAACACAATACATGATTTCCAGGCAGGGCTTTGCCCCGCCCCCTCTAACAATGTGCAGGGCTTCTCTTCTGCCCTGCCACACAGGACAATCAGGAAAAAAGGAAACTAACGTCACTGAAGCACAAAGAGAGACGAGAAAGAATAGAAGAAACTCAGTTCAGATGCAAAAGCATGCAGGTCATCCCCCATCATTACCATATTAACCGTTTGATTCCACATTATGAAAAAACAGAGATAACAATGAGCTGGTGGTGGTTTGTACTCAATGAAGTCTGGCCTTCAGAACAGAATTGCATTGTTTGTTCAGAAACAAAACTGAAACATTAAGAATCTCACAATATGAAAGAGCAGCTGAGATATAAAACTGATCTCAGGTAGTTTAGCAACGTGAACAGAAGGGTCAGTGTTTATTTAAAACCACTGCACACACGCACCCAGGGGACTCCCTAACCCTGATCTCCTGTAAAAAAAAAAAAAAAAACAGTTATCATGCTCACCATGCAGAGTGGGACAGACAGAAAGACCCGATCAGTGCAGAAAGCTCCACATCTTGAATGAGGACCCTAACAACAAGATTGGGAATCAAAGGCTTAATCGTAATGATGGGGAGATTCAACCTGATTCCTCACAGGGAGGGGCCAGCCCTACCTTACTGATAGAAGCACACCCCCACAAACAGTCTGAATCAGCACACTGATGAAGGCACCAGACTGTGCAGAGTTTATGATTGTGTGAAGTAAATGAAGTCAGAGAAGAAAACTAAAAGAAGATAACTTATGAAATTAAGATATTTCACCAAGTGCAGTCTTTCTCAAAGTCATTCAGTTTTGCTTAATTGTCTTTGGAGTTTTGCTCCCTCTTGTGGTTCACAGAGGGATGACTAGTTAGTCACACAGGATCCAGACATTTCGAAACTGTATCCGAGGGCTCTGCTATGACCTGCAATAGAGCAACCCACTGAAACAACTACTTCAGCAGATTAGTATTATCATTTTATATCCCTGCGCTGCACTGATACTCATTATAAAAGTTCACCCTGGTAAATGTACAGCCATTGTTTATACAACACTTTACAATACATATCTGTGCTTCACCTGCTCTCCTTTGCTTTACCATGATTGTGCTGTGCTTTAAACATGCTTTATATTGTGCAGTGCTTTTACCCTGGTATACCACACACTTTTACAAGGGAGACAATGATAATTTGTATGTATCTTCAATATTGTGGCTCACTCCATTCTAACTACAGCTCCCATCATCCTTCACTGGTACTGCTGGTGCAGAGCATGATGGGAGCTGTAGACACTGTATTGAATATGCAGCCTTCTGTCTTTACCCATATTTACAGTTGTTACCTCACAAGACTGTATTGATAAAATGTGCATTATAGGTTTTCTTGTGAAATGTTATCAGTGTAAAAAACGCCAAAGATGTAAACAAATGAGAAGGAGAGCTCCTGTTCCTCTTTCCTTTGTTTCCATTTGTGTTTTTCTTCCCTGAGCTGAAACAGAGCTCCCTGTATATACAGCGTTCCTATCATACCCCCCTGCTGCTGCAGGGAGCAGCAGGTGAATGGCTGGCTGTCTGTTTAGTTCACAGAAGCCAGAAAGCTTGCATTGTTACTGATAAAGCAGAGTGCACACACAAAAGGCCAAACTCTGGAAGCATGTGATAAATATTCAGCCAAATTGTAGAGTCAAATTGAATAAGATTATGAGATCCAAGTTTCATGGCTGGTTTCACAGACCCAGATTAGCCAGATTATAATCTTTGTTTACTTTACCTAAATTAACATTGGGGAGTACAGGACAAGTACATATCAGGGTCTGTGAAACCAGCCATCAGTGTAATGTCTTACTAGTACAATATTCTTTAGCAGTTTGATTAAACTATTGCTTTGTATATTATATGAGCTTATTATTTATTTTTTTTATTCCACTTGTATTTTTATTTAACTCTGTATACCTATCTGCACTGTATTTGGTAGTGATTCTGGGGGAGTATTCAAGTTTGTATTTTATTTGAGTTAATTAATAAACATTTTTTATTGTGAAATATTTTTTATTCTATTTGTATTTAACTATTAACATTGCTGATCGAGAGTTATAAAGCCAAGAGAACCTCACTCAACACTGCAGAGCTGTATAGAGGTCTATAGGAAAGAGAACTCCACTCAACACTGCAGAGCTGTATAGAGGTCTATAGGAAAGAGAACCTCACTCAACACTGCAGAGCTGTATAGAGGTCTATAGGAAAGAGAACTCCACTCAACACTGCAGAGGGCTCTAATCTTAGGGGCAGCAGTGTGGAGTAGTGGTTAGGGCTCTGGACTCTTGACCGGAGGGTCGTGGGTTCAATCCCAGGTGGGGGACACTGCTGCTCTACCCTTGAGCAAGGTACTTTACCTAAATTGCTTCAGTAAAAACCCAACTGTACAAATGGGTAATTGTATGTAAAAATAATGTGATATCTTGTAACAATTGTAAGTCACCCTGGATAAGGGCGTCTGCTAAGAAATAAATAATAATAATAGTACAGGAGAGATCACTCCACTTAGTCTATTTTTTAACACACACCTGTATTTGCAGATTATGGATGATGTAATCATGTGTTTAACAAAATCCCCTGCAGTCAGCCTGACTGTGCTGTGTGCTCTCCAATGGGTGCTGTCCCTGCAGTCAGCCTGGCTTTGCAGCTCAGGGACTCAAAATAAATATTACTGGGCACCCAGCTGGTACATACAATCCCAAAGAGGGTTTACAGCAGATATAGTCATGGAGTACAGTGCTGCAGACAACAAACAGTTCAAACCAGAACTCCACAGTATTACATTTAAATGAACCAGTTTAACCAGCTTCTCAACCAGCACCTAGTCTCCTGAACCAGCACGACCAGCTGCAAACCAGTAAGACACCCCAGCTCTGACCACACCTGCTGTGGCTTACCTGGCCTGTGGTGTGAAGTGCTGCTCAGATAAACTGTCACCTCTCTCTGGCAGCACTGAACCTCTTTTAGAATAAGAGGACACTGCAGCATGAACCTCCATGGAGTACTGCAGCTGTTCCTGGTAGGAGGGGGTGAGTGGGTCGCTTACGGCTCTCCTCATGAGTGAATAACCACAGCACTAACACTCATGGAGCATTCTGTTTATTTAGTCTGGGGTGACGCGGACCAAAGACCTGGATGTTTCCACCCCAGTAGTCTTACAGCACTAAAGAACTGAATATTGTATTAAACATACAGGCAAAGACTAATCACACACACACACACTCATACAGAGTCAGAACAACATAGCATTAAATAAGACTAAGTGCACACACAGACACACTAGGGTACCAACAATACATTAAACACGAAGACAGACAGTATAAACATTGCAGTAGACACACACACACACACACACACACACACACACACACACAGACAGACAGACTGTCACACACTCACCTTGTGATTTAGTGCTTCCTGGGTGACCTGTTTCAGCTTCTATTTCATTTCCTGTGAGCCAGTTAATCCCACAAGACTCTGCAACTGATCTGCCGGAAGCCTCGTCTTCTCTCCAGCCTGGGATGTTGAAACATCGACCAATCAGCGAACAGGTAAAACTTAAAACTCATAACAGAAAATGTTTGGGCTCGTGCCTTCATCAGAGCTACTGAGGTAAACTATACGAAACCAAGTCAAGCAGACAATTGAGGGTTAGTCTCACTTGAGTGTGGTTGCTCACATTGAAAACGCACCCTTAGAGGTTCTGTGAAAAACTGATTAAACTAAAGATGGTACCAGCTGAAACATACATCATCTGACTTAGTTTTACCAAAGAATACTACAATCCACCATTACATGGCATGAGAACTCCATTGACAATACAGTGCAATATCATAGCCCAACACTAGATGGCACTAGAATGCCACACAATGCAGTACACCCCAGCCAAAAATACTAAAACTGAGACATATATCTACTTGCTAAAAATACTAAAATAAATTTAACAAGTTAAATGTCAAAAGCTTCCAGACTAGATACCTATTTCGATGTCTTTAATTGAACACACTGGAAATCTGTGTCCGGGTGGCAGAAATTAACAACCCCGGACGCCCTAATGTCCGATTTTACTTGAAACGCATAAGAAACACAAACATTCCTTTCATACTTTGACGTCCCGTATTACAGGAAAGTTAGGCGTGGAATTAATTTTGATTTTATTGGCGGTTTTGATTGGATCGCCAATAGTGCTTCCACCAATCAGAACGTGTCATACAGTGAGAGAACCCGCCCTCTGACAGACTGATGTGAAGCGCTGGACAAGGGAAAGAATGTGTCGGATGTCAAAGTGAATATGAGAGTGGTAGTGAGTGAAGAAGCCAATTTGCTTGGAAAAAACTAAAAGCAGACCAGACATTTCCATCAATGGATTTAGAAAATCTGGAATTGATGATGCGATCAGAAACCGAGGCATTGTAATAAATTGCGCCTGCTACTATGGGACCTGTACGACTGTTCTTTTTGTAAGGTTAAGGTTTTTTTGTTGTTACATGGAGTTAATTAAGTAGCAGCCAAAATTGTTTATGCCAGACTTCTTAGAAAGTCTGTAACAAAATGTTGCAAATTTGCATTGGATTGTTTCTGTCGATACATTGTAGATGCATGGTACTACTATTAAGACTCCCACCATGCAGGTATCGCAAAGTCCTTAAACAATATGTGCTGCAGCTTATAAAACTGATCTGATTTTGCCAGTGCTTGCTGGTCTATAAACCAGTTTTAAATTGAAAGCATTTTCGTTTCTGATTAATGGTTAAAGTGTTCACACATGACAATACTGAATGATACTGTGATCATTCCACTGCGTCATGTTAGTGAACCATAGCTAAGTTTTAAAACTGAGAGTTAGCAAATTACTATCGTACTGCAGTTAGTAATTCTTTCCAATTACTGGTATCTTAAAATTAAGGGTCATATAAAAACGATAAACAGTATCCTGCAGCTACATTAGAAGGCTTTGTTCTCCCAAGTTGCTGCAGTGACATAGAAGCTATAACCAGTTACTGTAAATAAGAGCCTGTTTTACCAGACGGATTTCAGTAAGCAAACATGTATGTGAATATTTTTTTTTTTTTTTTAATTAAAAGTAGAAATACAAAACGGTGTTGCATTTTTCTTTGTGAACGTGGTAGTGATGAATGCCAGTTCAAAAACCGTCAAAATCTACCAAGGTAGCAAATGCGCCAAATTTAATACCAGCCAAATGTTACAGATCTGTATATTGTGCCCCAGGCATTTGAATAATGTTTTACGTTAAATTGATCTGTGTGATTAAATACATAACCTTTACAGTAAAATATGGTTTACTTACGATATATAATGATAATTAAACCACATATATGCCTGTATATGTATGTTTACATATTTATCTGTAGCCATTTGTAACACTGAAAAACCCCGTGCCAAATCTGAGTACATTTGGACTCACTTTGTCTTTTTACCGACACACAACCGATACTGTCGTTGTTTGTTTTAGTTTGTAACATGTATCAATATCGTTTGTTAATATTTATTATTATCAAACGACTGTAAAATAATTCTGACCGTCAAAAACGGGCTCTATGGTGACTGTCTGGAAAGATTATTTGTAAAAAAATATAAACAGACAGCATCGTCGCTTCAGAAATGGTATTGATTTACCACGGCGTTACTCATCACCACAGCTACTTGTCTCAGGTATAGATAGCTCTAATGTACCATGATAAAGCTAGGCTACTATTTCTCTTGCTTGCAAGAGCATGATTATTGATCTGGTGGTATTAAACTGTATTACAGTATACTACTGCAGTTTTGATAAACCTAGGCTGACTGAGAAATATGTCCGGGTTTATCCCCTCTCCCCCTCCCTGTATTACCTGTAGTTGCGGGTTCGCTCTGTCCCTGTGGCTGTGCGAGCTATCTTGCACGCATGGTGCGCTCTGGCCCCTGTCATTGGCTGTTAGTTGTGTGTCCCCATTTGTCCTAGTGTGCTTGGAACCAATGTGATAGCTCTCGCTCCGGCACTCGATTAGCATAAATGGGCGGAGCTAGGTTATAAAAGGGGGTGTTGCACGCTCATTGTGGTTGTTCCAGGGCAAGCTGCTGGTCCTGGAGGGCTGGTGTCCCTCCTGGCTTTTGTACGAACTTTGACCTAAATTACTTAATTGGATCAATTATTACCAATTATTGGTCTAATTAAGTAATTTAGAGCACAGCTGGAACAAAAGCCAGGAGGGACACCGGCCCTCCAGGACCGGAATTGAACACCCCTGAACTAGAGCGTTGGATTCTGTAGGCTGAGAGGTAGCGTCATAAATAAAGCTTTGAACTTGAAAGCAGCATGTTGTCTCTTTCTCTTCTGTCTACCTCGTGAAACGCTTCAATAACTTAAACATAACTACTTTGAGAAAGAGTAAATTATCCTGCTGCAGATTTTAATTGAGATATTGAAACTTCTACGCACTGTTGACAGTTTCCTTCAAACCCATTACCAAAATACTGTATCGGTGGGGTGTCAGCAGGACATGCCAATCCTTCTCCGGGGCCCATGACGGCTCTCGATGGCCCCGGGAGTGGATCAGCACAATCATAAACACTGGGGATGAAGCTCATACTTCTGCATTCCAAGTGTTCTTTAAACCATGTGAAACAAACTCCTCCTAGTGGCTGATGAGTTAATAACAGTGACATCATCATAAGATCATGAGACATGTACTTACCTCGACTGCAGGGATTGCTCTTTAGTTGAATGGTAGGCGTTGTGACGATACACCCGCCCCTCTATTATTATTTGGATTCATGTATGTTTTGTGTTGTTATTATTATTGTTATTGTATTTGTAGGCGGGCGGACGAAGCCGTCCGTCCTAATCATTACTGTGTTTATGTGCGGGCGGTCGAGCACCGTCCCTCTTTTATTATTTGCTGTTTGAGACCGGCGAGAGAGCCGGTCTTGTAATGTGTAGTCATGGGGATGGGGTTAAAACCACTTCCCTATAACTCTTATGGGAATGTGGCTGGAGCCTTAATAAGGTAATTTATTAATAGGTAATTAAGGCTCCAGCCACGAATATAAAAGACCCACTCTCGACTCAGAGGGGGTTGCATGTTCAGAGGAGGAACGAGAGCGAGAGCGAAAATTATAAAAACAAAGCATATACAGGATCAGTGAAGGCATTTGCCCAGCCTGACCTGTACTGGCTGTTCATTTTGTGATCGTGATTTGTTTTATTTAAAATATTTATGTTGCTCTGTGAGCACAGTGTTTTTGTTTAAATCTTTTACTTAATTTTTGTATTTAAAAATAAAGACGGCAGACACCATTGCACCCTACCTGCAGTATCTGTTTCAGTTCCTGCTTCTGGCCTGATGTCATCACACACACCATCCTGTCACAGACATTTTGTTTGTTGTTGTTTTTTTTTGTAATTGAGTTACCAATTATTATTTTTATTTATTTTCCTCCAATTTGGAATGTCCAATTATGTTTTTTTCTCCTCACCACAGCGAGTCCCCACACAGCACAGACGTCCTGAGGGTGTGTGAGCATCCTCCGATCTCACAAGCCTAAAGCCAGAATCGCTTTTACACCGAGCAATGCAGAGCAGAGGTTGGCGGGCTGCCGATCCCAGAGAACAGAGACCAGCCCTGTCTCTTATCCACGCTGAACGTGCTCAGTGTCTGGCCAGTTGTGTTCGCTGTTGCGCGATGAGGAGAAGCAATCCCTGCAGGTTTCCCAACTCCCATCCCGGGAGCGTCAGAGCCAATGTGACGCCCCCCTCGAGGTCCACAGCAAAGTTCATCCTCTTTGCACAAGGCATTTATTGTTTAACCATGAAGTTAGCGGTTCATGTCCAGCTCTTTGCCTCTCCATTCCATTTAATGGGGCTGAGACGCCAAGCCATTACACCTGCTCCACATGACTAGCTTTTCTTACTGTAATAACTGTGTGGACCACTTGGTCCATTTAATGTCTGCAGGTGCACACAGACAGACAGACGTTTCTCAAACATGGTTTCGAAGGGGTTGCTGGGAGCCTGGATCGGCACTTTGCAGTAGGAGGTGAGTCTCTGCAGGTCCTTTATCATGCACAGGGGATTATTGGGGACCAATCCTGGGTGCTTGTTATCTGAAACATACAGAGAAGCACACAGACAGAGACCCCGAGCAGGAGACATTCATCCCCTGCCACACAATCAGAGCCGTCAGGATCACAAAGAGAAAGTGGATCACCATGAGCACTACATGCACTGTAAACACTGTGTGACAGAGATGGAAATGAGACTCCCATTGCATAGCAGTGTGATGCATTCCTGGTTTTACTATGACTTTAATAAGACACAACTCAGCTTGCTATCTATACACTGTGGCTAATCAAGCTTGTAGTGAAACCTGGGATGGGTGAAAGTGCTATGCAACAGGAGTCTTATTCCCATCCCTGTGACATACAGACAGACAGATTCACTCCCCCATGCCCTCTCCCCCACTCTCTCTCACTCACCAAATCAGTGCATCACTCCCCCTAAGAAGGCAGGTCTCAGTCTGAGATCTATGTTTCAGGCGTTTCTGTAGCGACACAACACCTAGAAAGAAGAAAGCAAAACAACAACGAAGATGAATGTAAGAGGAACGGCATCTATACACTAAGGTTTGAACACATGAAGCAATCTGACATGGCCTGACAACGATTCCTTTGTACTGGACAAGTTTGGATATTGAAGAGTGTGTGGTCTGTATCATGGAAATAACCAGAGGTTAAAATATCCTACAATCATAGCTTTCAGTATCAAGGAAAAAAAAAAAGAAGACAAGTAAATCAGACATCCATAACTCATGTTAGAGAGTCCTAACCAAGTTTCATTCCAATTGGACAAGCAGTGTATTTGAATTGAATGTATTCATTTCCATATGTACCCTCACATGACTCACAGTATCAACTTTCTAGGAGCTTCTTGTAAAATGTTGTCAGTGAACAAAAACACAACAATGTAAACAAAGGGGAATGTTTAGTTCACATGAGAGTGACAGAAAGAGTGACAGAAAGCTTCAAGGAGGGAGGAAGCTTGTGTGCCTGCCTGCAGCAAAAACTACCTGGAACCTTTAAATGAGTTATCAGGGCAGGTAGTCTTTCAGTCTATACAATTAGAGGGCCTAACCCATAGGGCAGAGAGGGCACGTGACCCCCCACCACCCCTACCCTCCCTCATTGAATACAGGGGGTGGGGGGGGGGGCAAACTATATATTTTGCCCCTCCACTTTTTTTGCTCAATGTACAGCTATGCCAAAGGTTTTGCATCACTCTTTAGAATGAACTCACTTCAAAAAATCAAATGAAACCTGCTGAATAATGTTACGTTAACATATTGAATTACATACCACTTGGTAGTTTTCCATATACTTAAAAAACTGACAAATTGAAAAATGCAACATTTTGAAATCTAACATGACACACTGTGCAACTATTATGGATTCCGGTACAGTTTTACAATATCATTTTGTAGTTTCTTTCATTACATGATGTTAAATAAAATATCTAAATTTTGTTCATATAGTTTTGTTTTTTTAATTTTGTCTCAATTAAAACATTCTAGGTGATGCTAAACTTTTGGCCAGAGCTGTATACACACTGTTCTATATTTTGTTATGATTTTGCCTTTAATGGTTTAAAATGAAATAACAAATTGAAAAGGCATTCAGAGGACGCCAGAAGGGCCACGTTGATAGAAAACTAAATAAACACACCCGACACAATCATTTTCTATACGTAACCTTCAATAACAATCTTTAACTGCAATACAGAGAGTGGGACAAAGACAGTGGCACTGTATTATACTGAGGAGCAATGCTAACAAGTATAGGGCAGCTACAATGGGATGAGGCTGCTATTGGTAGAATGCAGCACAAACCAGCAGTGTGGTTGCACCCTTTTTTGCACCCCTGGGTGATGCTGAACTGTGCTTTGCTTTTTGCAAAGGCTGGCTATGTTTAGTTGTGCAGAACTGGAAGTTTATATTTAGCACCCCCTTTATTTAGCTTTTCAAACTTCCTCAATCGACAGAGCATTGGCATTTCAAAGAAACAGCGTCTTGGTCAGAGCTGTGTTATTTTAGGGTTTTCACACCCATTTTAATATAGCTGAGCAATGCTGAATGGGGAAGTGAAACCTTTACTTCCCAGCAGTTTCAAACACTGTGCCTATCCGCTATCTAGTACAGATTCCACTCAGCACACTGTGGCACTACGACTTTACCTGAGTACTGTGGTGCTGCTGCTCCTGTGCCTCCTTGCTATAATACAGATATCTGTACAGCTTGTCAGTTTGTCCCTTTCATTAACAGATACACAATCATTTTAAAGCCAGGATTCTACAGCAAGTTTTCAAGTACAATGTTACAGACAACATTTTATAGAGATCCACCCATCAGACTGGTGGGCTCTTCATTTCTTCTCCATTATCATGACACACAGGAAAGGAAGATGATGTCACCGACGCTGCAGTGAAGTTTAGAGAAGCTCCGATCCCTCAGCTCTAATATTTAAATGTTGTTATAAAGTCATGTTTCTGTATTGCTCAGTCCAACTGGCTGCCATCTTGCTAGGAGGCCTTTTTATTTTGGGTCTGGGAGTAACTTACCCTCTAATTTTAACACTGAGAGAGTAAAATGTATTTTCAGGGGGTAAAATGCAACATTACCTTGAAGTCATGAGTAATCTCGATAAATACTGTACAATCTTTAAGGGTAACGGGGTAGGCATTATAAAAGAGCCTTCCATTTTAAACTGCAATGTTACTTTGAACTCCTGTACAACCATGCATGTGTTCTACAAGGTTCTTCATCAGCTCAGCAAGCAAGTTAATTTAATTCTTAAACTCAGTGAACATGTTAAAGCTTCAATATAAAGCCATACAAATAAATGCAATAAGGACATGCAGTAATAAGTTATAAACTAGTTGATTTCATTTCATAGACCCTGTTTTTGTGGTTGCCTCTGACGATCGTTCCAGTTGGATTTGTAGCTGGACTGGGGTGCTTCTACCTGTGTTACATTGAATTGTTCTTATTCTTACTGTGATTGGCTGCAAAGACAACAGGGCTAGCCAGAGTGGATCATGTTTGTTGGGTTGGTTTTTCTTGTGCACAGTTTCGGGCAAGATGAGGAGAAATGATATATTGCAGCTAGCCGAAAAAATTTGCCAGAAACATTTTGAACAGAAGACGAGTGCAAAGCAGGTACCTGTAGCTGAAGGTAGTGACCCCGGTGCCAGCCCCAAGAGACAACAATGCCAGGGTGCCAAAGGCAATGGGAACAAGACTCTTGATAGCTGTGCCCAAGGCAGTGTGTGGAAAGTGCACTGCATATGTGGAGAAGCGCAACATCTGTGTGGATTGTGCAAACACTTAGGCCTCTTTGAGAACATGTTGGGCTGTTACAATTGAATATAAAACCCCTCTCTTTTCAAATGTTTTCTTTTTTAATCATTTTTTGCAGTTGGACTTTATATAATATGTTTGTATATAAGCCCATTTCTGTTCAAATGTTCATTTATTTACAATGTTTCTGTCGTGCAGATGTTTTATAAGAGGTACATGAATAAAACTACAACTTATATCCGATTGTTTGTCCTTTCTTTATAATATTTATGTTGTTTTTAATACAGAGGTCAAATTGACCGCTCATGGTAATTCTGGGTATGCATATAACTCCAGTAGATCTAGTGTTAATCCATTCTCATACAATTCTTCATTAATGTGTCGTGACCAATGCTTTACATGAAGTCACCCTCCTGAGCACAACATTCTCCCAGGCCCCTTCTTGTTTTGCTGTTCATTTTGTTCTTTAGTTCATGCTTGTTTTGACGAGTGTGACTCGGACGTCTTATTGCGTCTGATTTTGTTCTTAAGCTAAAAATTAAATGATCTCAGGGATGAGTCCAGCTGACTGTGGTTGTGGTTTGTTTAGGAGTTCATACACAGCCAGGTGAGACGAATCACAGAAATACAAACAGACTGACACATTCACAGCCCTGCGTGTAGCAGCTCAGCATCGCTAGACCCCAAACAGGACTGAAAACACCCTGATTCAGAAAATGAAACCTACAGTGCAGCCCCCGCCACGGCTGTCAATACTCAATCAGAGCTACAGGATCAGAGACATGAAAAAGAAAGAAAGCAGATCACCACGACCTTCATCCACTGAATACACAGGGACTAATGGAACTGAGGCATATGAAGAGAAACAGCAACTCCACACACACCCAGATTGTGATCATCTCAATAACTTGTGCTAAAGAATGTCCTGATCAAGTTTCATTACTGTTAGAGGAGTTGTTCCCACAATCCTGTTCATATACAGTATAATTCCCTGGTGTGTGTTTACTACACTGTTCCACACACACACTCGGGTGAAATCGGGTCTCATACTCTGAACTTTACATTTTAATACAGAGCTAACCAATGCTTTCCAATCCATCTTCTTACTTTGTATTAGCTTTATTAAAAAAAATACAAACACACAGGCATCCTTCCTCTCTTCACACTGCAAAGCAAAATGGCAGACAACAGAAAATGAATTACAAAATATAATACAAAACAAATTTGTTGCAAACACTAAAATCATCATAAAAACTTTGTTTTCAGTGTTTTCTGACTTCCTAAAATTCAT